>OX371223.1:273224982-273764021 GCA_947310385.1 Nephrotoma appendiculata
TGATAGTGTCCTAGATAAGTTACAGTATTTAGTTAAGAAGATTGTTTTGACCGATAAAAACAAAGATCTCGCTTCTCTAAAACGAAAATGCACTAGCTTCAGTCATGCAATAATGGTGACAGCTCGACCGAAGTTTTTTTTTTGTCGCACTTGCAGCTCGGTTTGGGTGTAATGCTTTTCCGAAAATTTGGTTCACGAAATCTTATCGATACGAGTATCCTTTCTCAATTGGGAAATTGCTTGTCTTATTCGGAGGTTATGAAGTATCAAAATAGTATAATGTACGTTAAGCCCCCAAAAATCAAGAAAGGTTACTTTGCTCAATTGAATGAAAAAATGCCTTTCATGGAATGGGAGGAATTCTAGCTGTCACACCCGAAGATTGTTACGAGGACAAGCAGCCGTTAATACGCGACATTGACAATGTCGATGAGCAAGTCAATTGATGACTATAAAATAAGCTTGAGAATTTATGAAGGGGGCAACGAGATCGGGTACAAAAATATAATTACCGCAGTCCTTGATATTCCAGATTTCAGTATTGCCAATATTGATAATGCGGATTTCTTGTGGATGTATGGTAGAGCTAAGGTTTGGAAGACTTCAGGGTGGAACGGGTTCATGGGGAAACTAACCGAAAATATGCCTTATCAACGAAGTAAAGTTATATGCTTGCCGTTTGTTAATCATCCGCCAAGTAACGAGGACATTATTTTTACCACCCTAACATATGCTGCAGAAAAATTCCAAGAATTGGGTCTTCATACCTGGGGGTCCATTCTGCTGTAATTAATCTTATGGTCTGTCTTCCTAATAGGTATAACTTGAGCCCTCATCTCCGAGAAAAACAAGACGCTCGGGAACCTAAAAATTCTTGAAAATTACATGGTTTACGGCGTTTCCCATTTATGGCCTCGAAGATTTTGCCAGTAGATGGATTGTAGTGGCGTCATTCACAATTGGTTTACACAGACCAAAACATTGGAAATAATGTATTTGCAACACCCTCCATCTCAAAATTTGTAAAAAACTTGCATATTTCATGAGTCTCTACATTTTGGATTTTTGAACCCGACTTTTTGCAACAAATATTAATGTTGCGAAAAAAAACATTAGGACCATTTTTGTAGAAAATTAACTGATCTTCAATTCTTATTTGAACAAAAATCTCTAACTGCCATACTTTGGGAGATATTCGCCGAAAACCGATTTTTCGGGTCTTTTGGGGCCATTTTTTCCCCCTACAATAGAATGTTTTCTTGAAAACTCGGTCTCGTATTTAATGAGGTACCAAATGCCACTTATCACCAGAAAATGAAAATCGCAACTAATAACTTACAGGTTGACCTTTTTTCCTCCTTCATTTACTGAACTAGAAATCAATATAGACCACTTTATGAGAATATAAGTCTATCGGAATATTACTTATATTCTATGAGGTCAATAGCGGTAACTATCGGTATATAGAGCCGGTATATATAGGTATATTGAAATGTGTATACATTTCAAAATCATGTAGCCCTGAGACATTTTTAGTTTTGGCGAAATTTTAAATTTATCGAGCGGGACGAAAAATTATATAAAAATCAATGAAATTCCCAGCCCAGAGTTCAGTTTCGGGAACTTGCCACGGAACAAATTTTTTCTTACATTGCCGGTATTTTTAACATTGCTTTATGCAACTCAAAATTTTACAGTTTTTTATACGTTAGATTTTTATTTTTTTTTTATTTTATGAAAAACAAATCGAATTTAATAAATTTGATAATTTTTCGTTTTTTCATTAAAATTGATAAAAATTCTGGGCTGGGCTAACTTCACATAAGATTAAATTGGTTATTGATATGTTAGTGTTGAATGATTAATTTTTTTTTTTCTGGGATATAATTCTAGGATAACTTCACATATGTAGAAACGAATGCTTCCTTGAGGTAAATAGTTAAATATTTCACCACATAGATCTTGGTTAAACCCAAAACGAGTAAATTGTTATAAATCGGAATACCAATACTAGAGATAATTAGTCCTAGTGATGTATACGTTAGATATATTCAAGTAGCCATAGCGAGCTACTCCTTAAACACATGTTCAATTTTTTATTTCAAAATAATCAGAAACAAAAAATAATAAAATTATAAATAAAATAAAATTAAAAAAATGGATTTATCTTCGGTGTTCTCTGATGTCATCATCAGAAATTAAATTTATATACAAATTTCTCATACCGTCAAGGGTTAACAAAAATAGATTATCAACAGATTATAAACAATGAACAATAACATAGAACAGGTGTAATGACCTGCACTAATGTGGAATAGCTGACAGAGGCAAATATATTTTGGAAAATAAACGAAATAATTTAAACAGCTGATGCCACATTTTAATTTGTGTGATTTTAATTAATTTAATTAGTGTTGTAAAATTTGCATTGTGAAATTTGTATTCTAAAATTTGAGTTGTGAAATTATATTTGTAGAGCAGTTTTTCTGTTTAGTCTTGCAGGTAAAACTATTGTGAACTCTGTGCTTAGCCAAAAATTGTTGTTGTTGCAGTGATATTGTGGTCAGTGGACCGATTGTTCATTCTATTATGATTTTTCCCATTTTATGATTTTTCCAAAACTTCTTCAATCTTGCTGACATCCCTTTAATAAATGGTATCCATAATCTAAACAATGACTCTGCAAAAGGCAGTAACGTGGTTTAATTAATTAAAATCACATAAATTAAAACTATATCAGCTGTTGAAATCGTTGTTCATCATTCTGAATTACGGATCATCTAAAATGCGTTGGGAAATTTCTTTTCTTTTCTTTATTTTCGAAAAAAAAAAAATATAGTTGTCTCTATCAACTATTCCACATTAGTGCAGGTCATTACACCTGTTAGACAATTTTTCTATCTTAATGGTTATTGTTTGTATATTGTCATTTTTGTTAACCCTGGCAGTTGTTAGAATTTTATATGTAACTTTAATATCTGATGTTGATACAGGAAGTTTATGGGTATAAGAAAATACTGACAACGAAGTTTCAGCAATAAAAAAAATAACATTTTGATTTTTTTGGTAAAACGAACCGATGCACTCCGAGTCAGGGGCACATTTTACTCGGCTTTCAAAACCAAATACCTAGACCAATTACGCTTAGTCATCACAGAAGAAGATCTCGTAGGACTACCTCATGCACGATTATCATCCCAAAGATTACTTCTTGGCTTCCAGACTTTAAATTCGACTTAAGACTAATAAGAAAATTTATCAACGATTAGTTTGTTACTAGTCGTATTTGAATTGGCATTATAAAACTAGCCGATTCGATATTCAGCGCTCTTAATACCAAACTAGTGTAGATTATAGGAGACAAACACAAAACAGGTTAAATGTCGCTATTCAGCTCTTGGTAAAACAGGCAAAATGGAAACTAAACAAGACGAAATCTATTGATAAAAGGTGACTGAGCGACGAATACCTGTATACGAATTTTGTTCGAAAACAGGGACTTGAGAGTTGGGAGTTTTTCTGTTATTTCATCAACACACTAGATGTAAATATGAAATTAAATTATTATGGCTCTCTTATTTTAATGGGGTTAAATCATTTGGTTTCACTGCATGTGAAGTGTCTAACATACCACGAAGCTCTTCGTTTACATGTAGATAAATACGATGTCCATGAATTACTGCAAGTTTTTTTTTATTTCTTCATGAACCGTCTGAATATTAAGGTCCCTATGAAGATCATCATTCCTAATGTATCACGGGGCGTTAACTATAGCACGTAGCACTTTGTTTTGAAAAGTTTGTATTATTTTGGTGTTGGTTTTCTTTGTACAGCCCCAGAGCTGTATTCCGTAAGTCGATACAGGTTTTAGCACGTGTTGATATAATAGCAATTTATTTTCGGTTGACACTTCCGAATTTTTCCCGAGCAGCTAATACTGATTTCGTTATTTGATATTAAATTCATCTTTTTTCTTTTTAACGTGCTCTTTTCATCTGAGCTTGGTATCTAAGATCATCCCTAGATATTTAGCCTTATTTGCATACGGAATCTGCTGACTGTTAAGAATTACAGGTGTGTAGCTGACTTTTAGATTAGTAAAATTCACATGCGTGGATTTTCATTCATTGTCACATGCTCCTTGAAGTTCCGTTGTCGATAGTGCCTCCTACTGAGAGAACTGCAGTGTCGTTAACAAATGTTGCAACGGTAACATCGTTTAATTGAGGTAAATCTATGGCGTAGAGCAGGTAAAGAATAGGTCCCAAAACACTACCCTGCGTTACTCCTGCCGTAATCTTTTTTCACTCGGAATATTCTTCTTCATAACGATCGTTTTATTTTCAACAGAAAATCAAAACACAGAAAATTAAAACACACAATTTAAAAATTTGTCTTTTCCACACTTATACAGCTACAAATTCAAACGTCAAAAGGTGGTGAGTGAGGTGAGAGAAGCTTACATCAATAATTTATTTTAAAATTTAAATTAAATCAGATTTGAACTGACCATAAGTATTATAGTTTACACAAAAATGTGCAGCCAACTCTCATTCAAAAAACTCCAGTGTGGGTATATTTTTATCGTGACACTTCAGGTGAGTGTGCCAAGTGCAAGAAGTGTGAAAAATATTGAAGACATCTGGTGGAACAACAAGTTCTCTCCATAAGCACATGTTATCGATTCACAATATTGTTACAAAACCTGTGAAGAAACCCGCACCTGAAAGAACTACACCAGCAGCACCAGAAAAGCGATTACAAATAACATCGATTATAAACTACCATTATGGTTTACCATTCAAAATATTTAT
Organism: Nephrotoma appendiculata; assembly: GCA_947310385.1. Lineage (NCBI taxonomy): Eukaryota > Metazoa > Arthropoda > Insecta > Diptera > Tipulidae > Nephrotoma > Nephrotoma appendiculata. The sequence continues at coordinate 273,229,797 of OX371223.1, forward strand.
AACATGAGTCGAGATGCGAAAATTACTGATGGCTCGTGGTTTTGATATACCAAAATCGGCTACTACAATTCGAGGCATGGGTAATGCAATAATTCTGCAACAAAAGTACAAGATTGAATTGATGATGCAACTATTTTCTTCATGATCGATAATTTGGGCAGCAATGAATTTGGCTCTTCAAATGAAGGAATCGCTTTCCCTCCAAATGAATGAACTAATGCAGCGAGATTGCTCTACAATATTTGCATACATGCAAACAAGATTGTGGCTCTGGAGAATTACAGCTAGACCCCCCATTAAAGTTTGCAACACGTCTAAGCAACAAAACGCTTTTGTCCATGATTACTGACATGTCAAAACCACACAGCAGCAGTCTGTGGTCTGAATCTGTCTCAGAAAATGATGTCGTTGTTGACGAAATTGGATTGTCTTTGGAAGAAAAACTCGATAGGGCAATTCACAAGGAAGTCAATTCCACGATTACTCCGCAATTAAGAACCAAAAATATTATAACCAGTATTATAAAAAAAGAATTGGCTATTTTTGAAGTTGAGGGTAATCGTGGAAAGAATCTGGATAGATGCTATGATAGCCTTAATTCAATACCACCTACCAGCGTGGAATCAGAGCGCGTGTTTTCTGGTTGTGGAAAAATTGCCACCATAATTTGGTCACGGCTAAACGACAAAAGTTTGGATATTTTGTACTTCCTCAAATCACATTTTAAAATGGAAGCAGGAAAGTAAAGAGGAAGTTAGGAACCAAAATATAAAAATATATTCTACCGATTTCGAATTTATTTGTTATTGAATTTATATGTGAATTTGATTCTCCGAAAATTCTGCGACAAACAATTCATTGAAAAACAAATATGAAAACTATAATTTTACAATAATCAAATGTGCGTGAAAACAATTTTGCAAAAAAAAATTCATCGACAACACAATTCATCGAAACAACATTTTCCACTCTATCAGTGTTTAGGAGGGGGAAATTAAATTTCTTGGTCGCTTCTTCTGACAGTGCCACAAATATTAAAAAAATCAACTTTGGTAAATATACAATTATTTTAGTTTAATTTTAATTCGTTGTATACCTTAGGCTTAGAAGATGATGGCTTTTAAACCCCCGCTTTTCTAAAATTTATACAATTCTTCAAGTGTCAAATTTTATTTTAAACTACGTAAAAAAGCTGAAAAAATTTCAAAATTTTCCTAGAAAAATTGCAAATTTTCCAGGAAAAATTACTTTTTCTGTCGAAAAACTGTTAAGATACAATCCTAATATCAAAATTTTTATAAAAATTACACATTTGTTCGTATTTTGAATAAAATAATACGCATTTTTTTTTTTAAGTCAAAATTCGATTTTTCGATGAATTGTTCAGTGTAGAATTGTTTCCGTGTAAAACTGTTTGTATTATAATTATTCTTCTCTGAATTCATTTCTAACAATTGTTTGTCGCACTTTTATGATTCGGGTTGCCGTGATTTTTTATTAAATTATAGAGAACCGGGTACCCGGGTTTAAAAAGTTCTAGCACCGAAAAAACGGTTCTGAGAAATGCTTCGGTGCTGGATTCTATAGTTTCGTAACAGTACTCGTTACACTTTAGATTTCTGAATAGTAGCTATCGGACTCCTACTATAAAAATCGGTGGCGGGGCTTTTACCTCTGGCTGTGCTTCATTTTGTTCGGGTGATTTTTCTACCTCTGGTGAGGACTCATTTTATTTTTTTTTTTTATTTATTTTGTCTTGTTTAGCTTTTCCCTTCTTAATCATCTAGTTAGTTTCCCTACCTAACTCTTCCTCGTCCGTTGAGTATTCAGTCTTCTGGAACTTGTCTCTTTTAGGTAGAACTTCGTTGTCTGACGCTTCTTTGTTTATGGTTTTGTTTTCCGTTTTTGAATTTGTTTTATCTATTTTCAGGCAGATTAACTAGCGTTGAAGATTGGAGATTAGAATCTACATGTCTTCAATTTTTTGTTTTAGTGCTTGATTTTCATTTTCTAGTTTAGAAAAGTTCATCATTTGCATTGCTACCGACGTTGAAGATATTGAACTGCTTTTGCTTCTACTTTTTGCATACGTTCTTGCTGTATTTGACTGTTGTTTTTGACATATAATTTTTTTTTTAGTTTCTGATCCCAAACGACAGGCTGAATAAATAGCTGCACAGTACATATAGAAATCCCTATCCAACAACAAACAGAAGATTGCCAAATCGAAGATAAAATTAACGTATCGACTATCGTAACTGTCATCAGTTAAAATTCGAACATGAAGCCATCTCTTACGGATACTTAATACTACTCTTAATAATGTAAGCTATAATGTCCACTAAAAGTATTGATAGTATAGGTCGTTTGCCAGGAAATCTCCCATGGTATTTTAGATAATTCACAAATGTTTGGTCCCAGAACAAAATTACCGTACGAAACACACTCGGACAGAGTAATTTTCCCCGATTTTGTTTACGTCTTCACTAATCCCCAATTCAGCACACCAAAAACCTTTTTTTGATTTATAACAAGTCTATATAATTTAGCATTAATTTACCCATAGAGAGCTTTCTAGCCCCTCGAGCTAAATAACAACTCAATTAATTCCCTATTCATTGTCAAATTAACAAAATTAACACAGGAGAAAATGGAAAGAAGGAAAAAATTACATCGTACCAAATTGCATTAATAATACCATATCCACTTTATATTATATACTTTGCACAGAATATACCGTACAATCAATCGGTATTATCGCTAGAGATTCTATCCTTTAAACACGATACATATAAGTTTCATTCGAAAGATCAACAACCCATAATTTTGTATTCTAATCTAATTTACTTCTTTAATATACTAAACCATGACGGAATTGGAAAATAAAAGCAAACAATTTTTCCACTATACATTTATAAAGTTGAAACCACGTTCTCGTTATTTTAAAGTAAAAAGCAACACCACAATATAATAATACGTTAAATGACATCAAACATATAACATTCATGTACGTATTTAAGGAATATATATAAGGCACAAGCAACACATCATCCCTTACATATATGTATTTCCTTTTAACCCCGAAAAATTATTTTAATTTCTTCCCGTTCTTTTATTGTTCGGATTATAATTCATGTTCTTTAAAAAAAAAATATTACTTTTATTAAGAATATGTATTAGACATGTATATAGTCTTACCACCACCCAACTCTTTGGAAAATTTCGTCTTTATCATCGTACTAATAACAAGGATGGATAACAAGTGAACACAAAGAGGAGAAGTGAGTACGTACTACATACATCTTATATAGGAAAATGGGTAATTTATGGTATTTTTATGTGTGGCGCCACGTGATCTTATCCCATTCAACACTCCCAGCATTATGTATACATACATATATGAGCAAGAAGCATAAATAATTCGTATTTTTATTATATTCACATACAATCCTTTTGTTGTTATTACTTTTTGATAGTCTTGTCATTTTCCACCATATCATATCGCTGTTAATCCTTATATATCTCAATTTATATTCATCAACATTCCTCTCATCCTTTTATGTATTTTATGTCTACATTATATGCAATTGCTATATATTTGTAAATTCTCATTTTTATTTCGTTATGCTGAGCATATTATTATTACACGACGAGGAACAAAGTATACATAATACGTAAAATGTATTTATGAATTGCTTGATATCCTTCGGGACACCAACAAAATCCCAACAAAAAGGATCAAATCTTAACATTTGTGGAATGAAATTTTATTTTTATTTATTCGCACAATCTCATCGCTTTGTTGTCATGTTGGTATACGGGGGTATGGTCATGATCCGCACGTTTTATGGTATTTTTATAGTGTGGCCTGAAATTATCGTGACATCCTTACAGACGGACATGTTTCCATCTCACTTATAAACGCGAAAATATGTTTCATCGCATTATCATATTTATAATGAATTCTTAATTTAACATCTTAACGTATTGGTACATGCGATGAAGAATGTGATAAAACGTATTTAATATTCTTCTAGGACATATTTTTTATTGAAACATGAGGATATTAAACTATTGTGTGTTGATTTAATAACAAGAAAATGATAATTGAAAATAATTTTTTTTTAATAAGGAAATATTATTTTTATGGTGTCATGATATATTGTTAATTTATTTAATGGCTGAATTAATAATCGTATATAATGGGACATGGTACGTTAATAAATTGCTTTTTAGTTATTTTAGTTTATTACATGATACTTAAAAAGACAATTAGTGTCTTCTTACCGAACATTGACCTGTTCTTCTTTTTTCAAAATTAATAGGGAAAATATGATTTCATCATTTTAATTTTCTGTAGTTAGGACTTTTGTATTTTCGAGGTGCTCACATCAATGGGCTTGCTGTCTAACAAGCTCAAATTAAATTAATAACTTTCCGACCAGAGTCGACATTGCAACTTAGTAATTGATGAACAAGTATATCCTCAAAGCTATTCGGCGCTTATGGACCGATTGAAGGTTTTTTTTTATTTATTTTTTTAATCCCTGCAGGGGTCTGTTTCTGTTGATTTGTGTTTTTCGTCCTACCTTAGGCAGTGATACCAGATCGAAGACGTACGGCCATAGGTTCGATTTACATTACCATCTGCGCATTGCATAGCTCCATGTCAGCCTATAGTACTGGACATGGAAGATGGGTCGGCACATGAGTTTTGTACGCCGATAGGGGTTCGTAGTTGTGTTTCTTTTTATCATAGATCGTAATATGTTGATGAAAATTTCCTTTTGCATCCTGCCCCTATCGGGATTCGAACCCAATCGAAACGCCAAAGCTTTAACCACTGTGCCATTTGGTCGGTGATTGAAGATTTACTAGTTGATAATTAAAGTACGGAGGCAAGAGCAAAACAGGAACCACCCATAGCTAGCAGCACATAAATATTCGAGCAGAATACAACTAAAAATATAAAAAATGAAATATTTCACAAAATTTCAACAATTTCTTGTGACAAATTTAGCAACAATTTTTGTGACAAATTTTCGACAATTTTTTGTAATAAATTTGTGAACACCTCCTGTGGCACAAAAAGTGACTTTATGTGAAACTGTGGAACAAAAAGTGACTTTATGTGACAACATTAAAACCAATGAGTCATAAGCGACTCGTGAATTCATTAAAACCAGCGAGTCACAAACGACGCAAGAATCATTTTTTGGTGAATTCTGTGTATTCGTATCATGTGTGCTCTGACACATAACGCAAATTTCACTCATATCTAAGATATTCGAATCAAACGATACCCAATAATTCATATTTTTATTATTTTGTATCAAAACATACCTTCTTATGTAGTTATTTCTAGCAAATTAGGTAAAATTCCATAAAAAACACTCAATTTGCGAAACAAATTAACATTTTACGATATTGGAACCTATCCTAAGAAAATTTGCAAAATATTAAAGAATTATAAAAATTAAGATCCGATAGAGGATGTAGGAACAGAGAAAAAATATTGTACTAATCAAGATGTATTTTGATTTACTTTTGAAAAATGCCGTTTTTACAAACAATTTTGAGTGATTTTTTCAAATCGCTCTACTGTAAAATTAAAAATTTTGAGTTGTGTTACTGTTGAACCAAACCGACGATATATGTTTTTACAATTACCATTCTTGAATCGAGGAATTGAAAATTTTGGGGCATTAATCGGATATAGAGAAGAGGTCATACTTTCTACAATTAAGAGATGCAAGAAGTCCTTTGAATCGCAAGAATCAGGTTTTTAAAATTGGAGAAAAAACGAATTCACATCCCTGAAATTTACAATTTAATAATTCTTTACTCCTTAGCGAAAATTAGCGATATAAAGAAGGTTTTTCTTTTCAATACATCAACAAAATTATCCACCCAGTAAATCGAACTCAGGAAGTTCTTTGTTCGCTTGCCCTTCGTTTTCAGATGTATCGGTAATGTATCGGAAAGTCAAAATCATTGAGTAACACTTAACAGTCACATTTACAGTGTATTTAATGGAGATAAGACCCAAAATAAATCATTAAGGAATTTCACTTAAAAACTATTACACATTGAACGGCAGGTAAATCTTGTAAACTAATTCCAAAGAGTTCGATGCCTGTTTGCGTACATTCATCGATTCTTTGAAATAATCGTAGGCCTAATTTCCCCGAATATTTAATCCTGAATCTGTAGAGGATAATTTCCCTCAAAAAAATTTTTTTATGGTCTCGGTTCATTATTAGATGTTTGCAGGTTTGACATACGTCTAATAGTATCCTATATTGCTACTAAACAAACATGCATGCGTTTATCTGCACTCTGAAAAATTTCAATTCAAAAATATACACGTATAGGCCTTGTGTGCGGTAGTTCAATAACAATATTGGATTATTAGAGCCGGAGGGCATTGCTCCTTAAGTTATCGTTACATAATCTATTCGGCACCGACCAGTACACTTTCAACAATTGGGAGCTCAACGAATGCAGTCTGCATTGAAGCCGTCACCCACAAAATCGATATTATTGTGTTACTCGACATCCAACTTATTTATCGCCAGCACGAAGGGTTTTATAGGTTATCCAAGTTTCGTAATGATATTTTAGCTAACCAAACAAAGATTATTGTGTTATAAAGTATTTATCATTTGATACTCTGGAGTAGTATATCGATAACTAGGAGAAATAAAAAATATAAACAATATATGTTACAAAAATGATAGTTGTGTTGTATTGGAAGAATTAACTAATAAACGAATATGGTTGCCATTCTTGCGCTTTATCAGCGTATCGTAAAAAAGTGAGTGAAAAAAAGTGAATAGAACTAATTTCAGCAACATCGAACGCAACGACGATCATACTATGTAGTTCTCTACATCTTGAATTATCCCTTTTGCTGCCCGGTAACACAATTGTGTGGGTATGGTAAAAGTACCATGTCAAACATTTATTCTTTTGTTTTTTGAACCAACTTACACATTTGTGAATTCCTTTGTAACTTATTTTACGATTTACGTACATTCATGGTATGGTAAAAGAAGGTCGGGTGAGGGCCACAACATATACATACCTCCATTTTTTGTTTGTTGCAAATTTCGATTTGTTTTTAATATATTTTTAAATGTTGCAATATGACTAAGTAGAGTTAATACAGCATTGTAAGATTCAAGATGATCGCTATCCGTTTTTAAGCAAAATTCAGGGAAAATTTTTAACCTCTGTAGTTTATTAATATAGCAAGCACGAAGCAAACATTATTTGGAAATTGTAGGTGAATCATCTCTTGAAATCATTAAGATGTGGGAAATATGTAAATATTATTTGTTCTACTTTTGCATCGATGTACTTAATTTTAATTACAGTTGAAATACCGCTTTGTCTTGTCGATTTAGCATCTTTATTAGAAATAGATCATGATTAAGTCTAGCTTGATCATCACCAAATTCCAGAAAATCGACGAAATTCAGGTAAAACATTTTTACCGCCTCTCATAGCTGTAACTTCGTTATTGAAAATAATAGTCCACATTGAGTTACATTTATCCAAACGGTTGAAAAAAATGTATTTAATTACAATTGCTGCTGTTATTTTGTAATATTTGTACAAACTCATGAAACCATCATTTTTTCATTACTCAGCTTATCCATAAGTAAGGACCACACTGTGTAGCCTATTATTCGTAAATAAAGAAGATTCTGATGTATGAGTATCATACAAACGATTATTCATTTGTATATATCGTCGCCGCAGGTCCGTCTTGACACAACCACAACGAATGTCGTAAACAGAGCCCTTGTAATATGAGAGGTAAAAATTTAATTTTTTTTTTTAAATACATACATTAAAAAATAAAAATGATTTACTTCACAAAATTTCAACAATTTTTTGTGACAAATTTTTGACAATCTTTTGTGATATATTTGTCAACGCTTTATCTGTAACATAAAATGACTATGTGAAACCATTTCGTGATTATTTTGGTAACAAAGGATGATAAAAACATTTACGCATGAATTCATTAGAACAGCGACGCATGAATTCATTAGAACTACCAAGTCATAAACAAATGCAAGAATCATTTTTTGTTCCAAAAACTTCGATTTTCAAACAATGAACGCCCTCAGTATTCTTATCATGTGGGTTCTGACAACATTTTTTGAAGTTTCGTTTTATTGCTTTGATGATGTACCATGTATTTCACAATCGTTCAGCTGAGTCATGCAAAGAACTCGTTAGCTTACAAGAAACTAGACTTCTAAATATTTTAACAATTGCCATAGATGCTAAAATTCAGAATTGCCAAGCAATATTCTTGAATCGAGGAATTGAAAATTTTGGTTCATTTATCGGCTGACTTTATTTAACTGACAATTTATTTTGAATATGGATGTATGTAAACTATACATATCGCTCATTTGCTGCAAGAGTGACACAATCCAAAAATTTAAATTTTTCAGTAGAGCGATTAGAAAATATCACTCAAAATTGTTTGTAAAAACGGCGTTTTTCAAAAGTAAATCAAAATACATTGTGACTAGTAAACCATTTTTTTTTTCTATTCCTACATCCTCAATAAGATCTTAATTTTTATAATTCTTTAATATTTTTCAAATTTTTTTAGGATAGTTGCCAATATCTTAAAATGTTGATTCCTTTCGCGAATTGAGTGATTTTTTATATGGAATTTTACATAATTTGCTAGAAATATCTACATAAGGGAGTATGTTTTGATACAAAATAATCAAAATATGAATTATTGGGAATCGTTTGATTCGAATATCTTAGAAATAAGTGAATTTTGAGTTTTGTCATTGTTGCAGCAAATGAGCGATATAACTTTTCTGAAACAATGGAACAAAACCGGCCAAATTGTTGTTGTTTCCATAAAGTTTAATTATCATTTAAATTTCCTTGAAGAGTATCAGTGATAAAGATTATCACTCATTGAAGTTACCCCAATAAAATTTACGTACATTAAAAATGTATAAATTGAGTGAAATTTTGTAACTAATATTTTGTAAAGAATATTTTACCATATATTGTATCACCTTTAACATATCTTCTTAACAGTTGTGAATGCGTTCTAAATTTCCTGAAATCTGCAAAATAATCACTGTGATTCCGATTGTAAAAAAGAAGGGTATCGATTCTTTGGATAATCTTAGAACGGTTAATTTAATTGCCATCTTATCTAAAGTATTCGAGATCATTCTTCGTGATCAAATCAACCAGAATTTGGCTAATTGTCTAATTACCTAAATAAATTTCAATTCGAATTCCGTGATAACCACAGTACAACGACTACCGTGTTTCATGTTGTTGATGATCTGGCTTGTCATCTTGACGGAAAAAACTGATTTGTTGTTCTAATACTTGATTTTTTGAACCATGTTTTGTTTTACAGCACCTAAATTTATGTTTAACTACTTAACAGACAGATATCAAAGTCATTGTAAATGGAAAAGAATTGGTTCCTGAGCATATTCTGTAGGTTTATTTCAAGGAACTATACTCTTGGCCCAAATTTATCTTGGTGATTCTAGCGAAAATATATTGGAAACCGTTAACAATATTAATTTGGATCTATACATTAATTGGCTTGATTCAAGTCGAATGAAATTTCACTGAACATCGCTAAAACGCAAGCAATTCAGATTTCTGAAAGAAGTTTCCCAGTGATACTCGATATCTTTATTGATGGTGTGAAGATTAAGTTTGCGAATCATATTAATAATCTGAAAATTTGTACTAATTACAGGTTCACCTGAGAAGGGTTCCCACGTACTATATTGTGATTTTTTTTTTTTAAATGTGATTCTACCTTAAGTGCCATGCTGCAAGTTACTTTGAATAGTACCGTTGGATATGTTAATGGATTGAGAAAATTTGACCACATATTAGCTAAGTTTAAAGAAGTTTTTGGTTGCACTGAGATTCAATTCTTTAGAGCGTTATTACTTTTATATAAAGTCATTAATAATCGTGCTCCTTCATATTTATATGAGAAAATAAAATTTGGGTCTAATCGAAATGGTTAACTGTTCAAATATGTACAACAAATCGCCTCTGTTTGCCTCTTTCACAATTTGGAATGAGGTTCCGATTGAGATTAGACGTGTGAAGCCTTTTACTAAATTTAAAAAATTATTGTTTGATTTTATTAAAAATACATTTTAATTTATGTTTTAGTTTATTTTTTGTATACATTGTATTACTATATTGTATATTTTTATGGTTAGAAATAAATAAATAAAATAAAATAAAAAAAAATATAAAATAACTGCATAAAAAACACTCATGTTTAAGAACTGAGTATCAAGAAAAACATGGTGTAACTCGAAAACTATGGCAGGTGGAACAATTTTGTTTATAGATTTGAAAAAATGCGGCAAAATTACATATAAGATTACGAAAAAATGAAAATACGTGACCAATCTCAATTACGCCAAGATAGAACTTGGGTGACGATATGTAGATTACAGCGTGTTGATTTAATTAATTTTAATTATTTAGTTAATTTTAAATATCGGACATGCAATTTTTAATATTTTTAACAAGCAATTAAACTCTGGTACGCATAACACAAATAATAATTTAGAATTAAAAATTTAATGCCTCTAACGGGCGTGTTTTGAAACACCCGAGGCAGATTTACTTCCTTTTACAAAATGAAAAGCGTCAAGAAGACTAACTGCTTAAAATATGCTTTTGATGGACTAGTTTGTAATAGACATACCAACCGTCTGATTGTCTGTACCGATGATATCACGAGAATGCGTTGTGCGATTTGAAATTTTTTTCGCCAATCTGCTACTTTAAATTTTGATAATGGAAAAGCTTTTAGAGCCCGCGTCAAGGGAATGAGTGGGAATAATTAAAAAACCTCATACCCACGGTATGGCTTTACAGTCTTCTCATTTCGATATAACCATGGGGTATATTGTTCTCAACAACTTAGTTCACAATCTACCGTTTTGGCACTGCTGCCAAATAGTCGTATATCACTGTAAAAAGTTTGGAAGAATGTTGAAAACTTAACTGAAACATTGTTTAGTCACAACTACCGCCGATAGGAGACAGATACAATTCCGATATAATCATAAGCCATATCGTTTAAAAGGCCCTGGAGCAAATAACAATTTGGTAATAAATACTTTAGATCACAAATTCACGCTTTAGCGTTGGCGGCAAATTATACGTTTATTCCAGAATATATACGTGTCGCATATCATTGACAAGTTCTTGAAGAATGCCAAAATTTATCTGAAGCATCTTAATATTCAATTATACCGCTATGGCGCGGGGAAGAAAGTATTCGTCCGTTATAGAACATGCACATTATTTCCACAATGCACTTATCCCAAGATCATTCCTTGATTTTTTTTTTATAAATGGAGAAATATTTTTCAATATTATTCTTTCTACAACAGACCTGACAAACCTCATGAAAATGCGGCATACCGCAGATGATAAAAATAAAACGTCGCCAAGTTATTGAGTGAAAATTCTGGATTCTTTGTTTTAACGGATTTCACGTGAATTTTGCGTGTTAGGTGGAAATTTTATTTATCTCATGAGGTTTCAATTCCTCTACTTTTAAATTACAATGCAATTAATACGGATATAAAGAGAAATTGCACAGGTTAAAGATTTAATTTGTCTACATTGTGGCATCGAAAAAACTAAACGAAACTCAAATCTAGTTGATTTGCACAAGAATTAATTAGGCAGGATAAAGAAACAAACTTATTAAAAACTTAAAACCATTAAAAAAGGAGCAACACTGAGCAAAATTTCATTTTTATGTTTAAAAATTCATTAGTGTTTAATTTTAATCACTAAATAACTTTAAATTAAAAGATTAAAGTTTAAGATTAGAGAAAGTTTTTTAACTTTTAATTTTAAAGAACTATTTTTGAAATTTAATCAATCATGATTTTGTTTGTAAAATTTCAATGAAAAATTAAGTATTTCGCTTTTAGCTGTATACGTTTTAAAGGGTTTTCCAATAAGAGGTTTTATTTTGAATAGCCTGCTATTTGGGCAGCTGTCAATTTTGAAGCTGTCATCTTTTGACATGTAAAAACTAAGCCATTACTAAAAATGGTACAATACACGCTTCAACAACGCATTGAAACTGTTAAAATTCACTACAAAAATGGTGAAAATTTTGCAGTCACAGTTCGCAAAACTAAAGCCCTTTTCGTCGTCGTGAAGCACCTTTTAGGCCGGCAATAGTGAAACTGATGGAAAAATTTGAGCTGTTGGGTCTAGTTAGTGATGTGAAGAATCGAAACCGTGTGCGTCGCTCAAAAACAACTGAGAATATTGCTGCTGTAGCCCGTAATGTTACGAAAACTCAGGTTTGTCGATTCCTCGTCGATCTTTGGAATCAGACATTCCACAAACGACATTGGGCCGGAATTGGAAGATATTGATGTGGACGACGTTTATTTTCAGCAAGACGGCGCTACGTGCCACACAAGCAACGAAACAATCGCAATTTTGCAAGAAAAGTGTCCTGACCGTGTTATTGTTATGTTATTTCTCGAAGTGATCACAATTGTCCACCGAGATCTTGTGATTTAACACCTTTAGACTTTTTTCTTTGGGGCCACGTGAAAGATAAGGTATACCAATGCTCCACAATAGATTCAAGACGTTAAAGAATTCGTGAAGTTATCGCGGACATACAGCCGCAAATGTGCGAATTGGTCATGGAAAATTTCATGAAAACGATATGGTGCTGCAGGCGTGGCCGTGGCGGCCATTTGGCTGATATCGTTTTCAAATGTTAATGACACACTCTTTACAATTAAATAAACATTCATTGATTTCACTTGAAAAATACTCGTTTTTTAATATCAAAATGAAACCTCTTTTTGGAAAACCCTTTATTTTAAATATTCACTAGGTCAGTATATTTAAAAAAAACACACCTACGTCGTAAATGAGTTTTGGTCGAAATATAAACTAAAATAAATCATTTGTTAAATTAGTGAAAGAGTTGTGTGGTTCAAAATAAAAAAAATAATCGCTTTGTACTTGGGTAAAAACCGATCAAAATCAAAAGACGAATTTTTTAAAATATATAAATATTCAAATTTTTAAAATAATGGTAAATTTATTTAAATTAGATTCAAACCAAAATACATAGTTTAAAAGTAATGGAAAACTTGCGAAAACTATTTTTATCTTTCAATTAAAATTTGAATTATAACCTACGTTTCAAAACCACGATTTTATTCCAGAAAATAAAAAAAAGCATCAGACAACACTAATCAATAAATAATCCTGTACTCTTGTGTGAAGTTAGTCAAACCCATAATTTGTTTTAGTTCATCTTAAATAAATAGTTATGGGAATTTACCAAAAATGACAATACAAAAATAAAATTAATACTTCGTAAAAACTTAACGAAATTGGGCTCGAGCCAGTTATAACTTTATGATCGCTTTACAATAACAATAACTAAGGAATAGTATCAAACTTCTACAAAATCAATTGAAGATTGGCGGGGGGATTCATCAAGGCATTTTAAAGAAGTCCCGATTTCCTGCACCTTTCATATTTTTGTTTTTGAGCACTACAGGCAAGTGGCACTTCACAATATGCACTTGAAGCACTTCCTGGAAATCAAAGCATTAACAAAAGGAGTGAGGATTTCTTTCATTCAAGTGTAAGGATGAAAAGGTTAGTTAAGGTTGATGGAAGTAGTTTTCAGGAAGATCAGGACTGGGTGAACGCGAGGCAAAATGTACTATATATAAAGCTTTCAAATATAATTTTCAAGAGAATTCTACTTATCGAACACAGATCGAGGGTACTTGAGTTTATCGTTCGGCACTCCAATAAAGGGGTCATTGGTATCTATCCACTATAATATCGAAATCCGGAAAAAATAAATTCAAATAAATTTTCAAATTTTTATGGCACAATATCAAATGTTCATAAAATAATATATTTTCATGAAAATATTTATATAAATTTTCTCGAGTAGACTAAACTCAGCATCAATTTACAAAAAAAAAAAAAAAAAAAAAATTGTAAACGATAAAATTTTATTTATTTATTTTATCTTATTTATACGTTTATTGCGCTGCCGAAAGAAGTTCATTGATACTAATTCTTTTCTTATATGGAAAATCGTATATCTTACCATATCACGTCATTTAGAACAAAAAGTAATTAACATTTTTCCTATTTACTCATAACACTTTGGTGTAAGTAAGACTTTGTATAACAAACATCAAAAAGTTTAATAATTTCCAAGAAAATTAGGGTGAACAGATTTAATCCTTCCGCTATGTGCGGAATTAAAATTCAACAAGCGGAAGAAAGTGTATATAGCAAGTATCAGGTAGACGTACACAAAAAAAATCATTAAAACTTTGTAACGGAAAAATGAAAAATAGAAAAACTATATGCCATGATAAATGAATCATCTGGTTTATTGTTTGATTAAGACTAGACTCGTATCTATATGTTGTTGCCTTTCTTAGTTTTATGTTTCTTTTTACATTTTCGGAAAGGTTTTCTGTTTTTAGTATTTTTATAGTCCCTGCGGTATTCTTGTGCAACATAAGACATGAAAAGGGATACGTATAGACTAAAAATAAAAAATTTATCGTTTGTGACGACACACATCTACACAGACGCTGAAAAATAGTATAAAGTGTGAAGACGGTAAAAATGTGAGTGAAATTTTGAGCATCGGTCAAATGTCTATAGAGGTATAATACATGAGTAAATGATTTATGAAGTGTGAGGTTTACATGGAAGGAATATTGGGGATAAATTATAATCCGTATCAGCTCGAAAATTTGAAACAATATTGTAGGATTCATCGCTAGATTGCACACATTGAATTAAGCCGAAAAGTTTTAATAGAACTTAGCAACAACTAACGATATTATAATATCCATTTTACAAATTAGGGTAAATAAAAGCTCATTTTCACAGCATCATGTTAAAATTATATTCATTTCACTGTACACACATAACAAAATTACAGTGATTCAATCACAATTTTCCATTGAATCCACCCTTCATGTACCAAAAATATTTATGTATTCATTATGATCTCATTTCCTATGCCGCCCGAGTCGCAAAACAAACGAGAAAATTATATCATATAAAATTTTCCAATGCATAGAAAATATCTCTGGCGACTCATCCCCACCCAGCCACAAATTTTCAATTCCATCAATCATACCAAAGATTTTCTATAAAGAAACAACTTTCTTTGTTACTTAAATGCAAATAAACAAACAAACAATAATTAAGAAAATAAAATCTTATTCTTTCGTATTTATTTATTTATTAATCAATAAAATTAAATTCTAGATTTTCTATTCAACAACAACAACAACAACGAAAAAAGCGACGGAGACAATTTTCCTTCAGCTCATCTATATTTGTAGACTTTTGGAGCCAACATAAAATAAACAAACCAAACGAAAACAAAAACACATTTTCTACCAACCTAAATATAATTTTAAGGGATGAGATTTTTCTCGAAAATTTACTCGAAGTTCGAGTAGAGTTGAAAAAACTACGACATGCGGACAGAATGCAAAAATAACATTATTGCATTTGGGAAATACACACAAACACATACGTATACAAAAGGAAAATATCAAGAAACTGTTAGGGGAGATGTAAAAGTTATATTTTTGTGTTGTGAAATTTTTCTGGGATGCCAAATCCCCCCACATAGTACAGTGTGGTTATTTTTTTTTATGTAAGGATGGGTCGAATTACATTATACATCCATATAAATAGAAATTTTAACACACAACGATGAATCAAAAAGGAGAAAAAAAAAATTATTTTGGGGTGAAATTTTTTATTTTGATTCGAGTTAAAAAAGATGAAAATTAGATGTGATGGGATAATAAATATGTAGGTGGAGAACGGGGGAGAAAAATGTGTACATGTATGTATATGAATGGGTGGCTCTCGCCTTTGTTGTATATGTGCATAGTACACAAATAGAATTTAAAATTATTTTTTGGATTTTCCGTATATATAGGAGGCGAAACTACTAGTACGAGCGGAGACATAATCATCAGCATCATCATCATCAGCATATTCATGGAGATCAAGATGAGTAACACAAAATTATTCTGCTTATTTCATTTTTATTGTTCAAAATTTTATTTTACTCATTCATGGTTGTGATTTTAATTTAATTTTTTTTTTCGTATCTTATTGATTTCAAACTTGTATTATTCAAATATCCGCGGAAGTATTTTTTGCTCCATATCGAAATTGTATATGCGGTGGAGTCACGTAGATTGCTCGCTATATAATTTTCCATGTGACGCGCACACATTACCTCATACAAATCTTTGTATATAATTTCGGTATGATAATAATGCCTAGTAAATGTGACAATTTAGATCGGTACCTCTTGCGTATCCAATTATTTTCAGCTGCTTCATTTTATTTGTATTATTGGGTAGCACGACAGTTCACCGAAAAGTATTAGTGAATTGCTATTTATGATACGATAATTAATCGAAAAAACAAATCACCTAAATAACAATTTACTGAAAACGGTAGTTCACCGAAAATTACAATTTACCGAAAACGAAAATTCACCAAAAAGTAAATGAAGGGGTCAACCTGTAAGTTATTAGTTGCGATTTTCATTTTCTGATGATAGGTGGCATTTGGTACCTTATTAAAAATGAGACCCAGTTTTCAAGAAAACATTCAGTTGTAGGGGGAGAAAATGGTCACAAAAGACCTGGAAAATCCGAAAATATCTCCCAAAATATGGTAGTTAGAGATTTTTTGTTCAGATAAACTTTGCAGATCAGTTAATTCTCTACAAAAATGGACGTAATGACTTTTTCAAAAAAATTGACCGTTTCCGAGATAAACGAGCCCAAGCGCACTTAGAATATTGAGTTTCTGTGTTGTATGCCGGAGAGCACAGTCATTCATATTTTTTCATGATTCAAAGTTCATGTGAAAGAGGAAATCTACCGCTATCATACCCTGTGACTTGAGTCACGTTTTGAATCTTTGGCCATATTGGAAAAACGGGTCAAACTTTCTGCTCCCGCGCAATTTTGACGTCGCCAGGAATTTGTTCTTATTTTTTTTGTATTGCACTAATTTGCTCCAAATTTTCTTCATTATGGGTCCTCAGACGATAAAAATGACCATGATCAAAATTAAATCATTCTGGAGGGGAAATACATTAGTGCCCTGTTTGTAAGGGGGGTGGGAGCAACTTGGAAACTAAGATAGGAACCCCTATTTTTTATTGCAGTTTCGGATTCTACGGCTAAAAATACGTAGGATTTCCTTGAAACATTTTTTTCGATTTATGATAGATGGCGCTGTAATAGGCGATATTAAATTTTTTTCGTTTTCTCCAACTGAGAATATTATGCATACGATTCTGCAATATGTTTGCATTAAAATTAACACGTTTTCAATGTAAATACTTCAAATTAGTTTTAAACAAATTGTATTTCTTAAATTAAAAAAAAAAACTACTTTTAGCGTAACCCAGGAACAACGACGTGGACATCATCTTTTAATTAAATTAAGTCCTCAAAATGATGGCCTTCGACTTCAATGCACTTATTAATCCGCATTTCAAATGAATATACACTTAGAAGCATGTATGCTGGAATTTCGGCACAAGCATTTCTTATACGCTCATCATATTCTCACGTGTTGTTGGTACTTGTTGGTATACTTTGTTTTTGAGATAGCCCCACAAAAAGAAATCTGGCGAAGTAAGATCTCGTGATCCGGCAGGCCAATTTACCGGACCAACTCTACCAATCCAGCGACCATTGAAATCACGATCAAGTACTTCACGTGCTACCGACGAATAGTGTGCTGGACATCCATCATGTTGAAACCACATGTCCTGTCGCAATTCTAAGCTCAAGTTTTTAAATAATTTTGGAAATTCATTTTCCAAAATGTCTCGGTACATTTGACCATTCAAGTTGCCTTCAATAATATGGGGGGTGATGTGTTGGTTGCCAATTATTCCACACCACACGTTGACAGTCCAAGGGTGCTGATGTTCAACTTGGCGAAGCCAGTGTGGATTTTCAACATTCCAGTAATGCATGTTGTGTCGATTAACCGTTCCATGGTTTGTAAAAGAAGACTCATCGGAGAACAATACATAGCGAAAAAATTGGGATTTTGCTGTATTTGTTCTACTGCCCACTGACAAAATGTTACCCGATTTTCAAAATCAACGCCATGAAGATCTTGGTGTAAACTCATATGAAACGGATGATACTTATGTCGGTTCAAAATTTTGCAAGCCCTGGTCTAAGATAATCCGGATTCGCTAGCTATTTCTCGTGTACTTATGTGAGGATTATAAGCTACCGCAGCCAATACAGCAATTTCGTTATTTTCCTCAGTGACTGTTGCTCGACGGGTCCTTTTCTTCGGTCGAACACTTCCATCAACAGTGGATTGTTTGATAGTCCGGTAAAATGAAGCATGTGACCGAATCCTATCTGGAAAACGAGAAGCATAGAGATTGACCGCATTATCAAGACTACGGCCAGCTTCTCCATAAACCAGGACCATTTCAATTTTTTATTGTACAGTTAAATACTCCATTTTGAATTGTAATAGCCTTACGCAAACAGGTCTTATTGTTTTCGAAATAATCTTTGAACTGAATCGATATTTTTAAAACAAAAACTACCATTTATTTGAAAACAAATTTAGTCGCATGTTCCTATGCAAAATCATCGCTGTCGTTGTTCCTGGGTTACGCTAAAAGTAATTTTTTTTAATTTAAGAAATACAATTTGTTTAAAACTAATTTCAAGTATTTACATTGAAAACGTGTTAATTTTAATGCAAACATATTGCAGAATCGTATGCATAATATTCTCAGTAGGAGAAAACGAAAAAA
The DNA here is from genome assembly GCA_947310385.1 of Nephrotoma appendiculata. NCBI lineage: Eukaryota > Metazoa > Arthropoda > Insecta > Diptera > Tipulidae > Nephrotoma > Nephrotoma appendiculata. Next base: position 273,248,731 of record OX371223.1, read on the forward strand.
ATTTAATATCGCCTATTACAGCGTCATCTATCATGAATCGAAAAAAATGTTTCAAGGAAATTAAACGTACTTTTAACCGTAGAATCCGAATCTGCAATAAAAAATAGGGGTTCCTATCTTAGTTTCCAAGTTGCTCCCACGCCCCCCTTAAAAACAGGAGCGGGGGGTCCTAATTTTAGCACTAATGTATTCCCCTCCAGAATGATTTAATTTTGATCATGGTCATTTTTATCGTAGAGGGCTTATTTTCCGAGATATTTGAAAGTTTCAGCTTAAAAAACTCACCAGGTATATAAAGTCATCTCATTGATACGTGGGGAAAAACTCAAGTCCTAAACGTAATGCCATAATTTCATTACTTTCATTTCTTCCGTCGTTCGTCGCGTGTGTGCTCTATGGTTTCTATTTCATTTTTTAAATTAGTTTTGTTGTTTTTCGTACAAGCATGCCAGAATACAAAATTGTTTTTTTTTGAGTTTGTTGCTTGATCGTACATACGGCGTTGCAGAAATATGCTGTCAACGGCCCGCCAGTTGTAGTAGTGGCAGAGGAAATTGACATCCTTGTACTGATAACAGCCCTGACTCCAAAAGATCAAACAATTTATTTCTTGAATCCTGGAAAGGGAAAAACCCCAGCAAATGTTTTCCTCCAAGAGCTTGGATGCGCGGCCCTTCGTTAGAGACAATATTTTATTTCTCCATGCGATTTCGGGAAGCGATACAACTTCCGCTTTTTCGGGAGAAAGGAAAAACGTCAATAGTCACCAAATTAGAAAAAAATGTTACGAAGAACAGAGACACGGGACTGGAAGCGGTCATTGAAAGTTTTAAAAACCATAATCTTCCCTCCCGGGCAAACTGTCATTCCGTCGATGTACAGTGATGATGATACACAAACCCTGACAAAAATTAGATACGAGATCTTCAAGCGATTCACCAGACAGAAACAGAAACCAAACCGCGCTCAAACTAGCAACCTTGCCACACACACCTGAAGCCCTGAAGCTGCAAGGCAACACCTTTATCGGGTATATCTGCAAGTCCAGCAGTGGCTCGGAAACGAACTGTCATCAGAAAAATGAGGATGGAAACGTGTAGGGCTATGCTCATGCCGGTCTAAACCACTAAAGAGCCAGCGGTTCCCGAACTCTTAAAGATGATATTTTGTCAATGTAAGAAAGAATGTAAGGGAACATGTTCATGCAAGAAAGCAGGGCTACCATGCTCATCTATTTGTGGTTCATGTGAGTCCCGCCAGTGTTCCAATTATAAAGACTGCCAAAATACGTTATCCGAAGAGGTAGAACTAGAGGAAACTTTAGAACCAGAAGGAGTTGTTGGCGAGGGCGACGTTGATGACCAAGAATTATTATTGGAGTCTTGTGACTGGTGATTAATAGATTTATGTCATAATTTCAATGTATTTTTATATATTTTTCTATAATAAATGAAATTTAAAGAAACTTTAAATTTGCAAAAATATTTGCAAAAACTTGCCGAGAATCTGCAAGAAATTGTTGTTGAGTATTATGGGTAAATATTCTTCACTCTTTAGAGATTATAGTTTTCGTTAGGAAAAACCTCGTTGGAGAATAGTTTGTCATGGGCAAAACTGATTTTCTCTAGTTTTTCGCCAATTGGTGGGGTCAATCCTGCTGTAATTAATCTTATGATCTGCTTTCCTAATAGGTGTAACTTGAGCCCTCATCTCCGAGAAAACAAGGTTTACTACGTTTCCCATGGCCCCGAGGATTTTGCCAGTGAATGGATTGTAGTGGCGCCATCTACACTTGGTTTCCACAGTCCAAAACATTGAAAATAATGTATTTGCAACACCCCCCCCATCTCAAATTTTGTAAAAAACTTGCATAACCCGACTTTTTGCAAAAAATATTAATGTTGCGAAAAAAATCATAAAGGACCATTTTTATAGAAAATTAACTGATCTTCAATTCTTAACTCTAACTGCCATATTTTGGGAGATATTAGCCGAAAACCGATTTTCCGGGTCTTTTGGGATCATTTTCTCCCCCTACAACAGAATGTTTTCTTGAAAGCTCGGTTTCATTTTTAATGTGGTACCAAATGCCACTTATTAATAACTTACAGGTTGACCTTTTTTCCTCCTTCATTTACGGGACTATTAGGACCTCCCCCTTCTATGCGCAGTTTTTTCTCGAATTCTAAAACTGGAATAAAATTCTTATCATTTTAGAAGAAGTTCTTGAATACGGCTAGATAGAACTCATGATGTAACTGCGGGTATGTTGGATGGAAGTGGAATTTTAGAGTGATTTTTGAATATGGTCAACTAAGAAATATTTTCTTCTTCGTTATACCCTGTATATGGTGGGTTTTATCTGCTTAAGCGGGCAATTGTGCCAATTTCATCGTGATAGTTGAAGACATAGAACTTCTTCCAAAAATGACAATATTTTTTTTTAATTTCCTTTTCTATTTTACATACTCAACTCTGTTGGCCATGTTCCAAAACTTCTTCTAAAACTATTTTAGAAGGTCATTTTCATCCTTCATACGCAATTTCATCAAGTTGAGAAATGGTTTAGTTTCATTAAAATTGGAGATTTTTAGAGCTATCCGCAACTCATATTCGAATTCATTTTTCATCATACAAAACTACTTTTACTACGAATTTAAACTTAAAAAATATCGGTCGAGAAAACAGCAGAACCTGTGCTTAAAAAGGGAATCACGTAAGCAAATGTCCAGAAAAGCACTCGAACAGCTGTTTCTTAAATTTTTATCATGACCGTTCATCAGGAATATCACACAAAATACGAACTTTGAGTAACTAATCATTTGCCACGTTTTCACTGAATTATGGTTTTCGGTGAATTGTTTTGTTTCTGAATTGTGATATTCGGTGCGTTTTCGATTATTTTTTAGTTGAATATTGAAGTATTCGGTGAATTATCGTTTTTGATAAATTGTCATTTTCTGTGCATTGTTTAAGAATAAATTGTTGCGAATCTATTTTTGAGATAGATAAATTCAATTAGCTAATGTGCTGTGTACTAACAATAGTCGCTTTTCCAAATGATGTTATCATTTCTGCAGATCTCATAATTTTACGGAAATGGATAAACCACTCCTTTATTTTAAGTGAAACTAGCATAATTCGGAAGCTTCATGTAAATAAGGTGCAGAAGTGTCTAATGTCTAAAGCAAAACAATACATTACAGAACTGGTACTTACTGAGAAAGGTGGCGTCAAGTCCTGACCTGGAAATGGTTTTACTTAAGCTCTATTGTGGTTACATTAATTTTAGGCTTCATTGACTATGTCGTGTTGAAGAGTTTACAATTTTTCGACTTTGAAAATCACTCAATGGTTGGCCATCATGTTTGAGTTTTAGTGTTTCCATTAGAATATTTGCATATGTATATAGGTTTTACGTCTATATTACCTGAGGAGCGGGCATTGATTTGTGAGGCTGACTCTGCACTACAATATTAGTTACAATACTCACTTCTTATTTGATGGACCTCATTTTTATAGAAAACCTTTGAACCATAGAATCATGAACGTTTGTTACCATTCTAGAAAACCAAAACCTAAATTATTGATACCCATAATCGTTATCTTAGCCAGAGCATAATGTCGATATAATTCAAAGGAATACTAGATAGATTCAGAAAACATTTTTGAATTTTGACAAATTTATTTTCGTTAAATAAAGGACCAAGAACTTCCAAAAATTTCAACGATAACAGGATTCTAGAGCTAGATAATTGTACAAAACCAACCAATTTCAAAGAATTATAAACAAAAATTCGTAAAAAATACAGAATTAGATTTGACTTATTAAAAATTCAAAGCCAAACGATTATTTATTTATCGTTCATCGTATATAACGTAGGATGTACTCGTATAACGTATATTCTTTAATCTCAATAAGAAATTTTGATTGAAACCGGCTTTGCTTAAAACTATACACAACAATAATTATTTTTAGAATGAAAGACATGTCATAAAAAAAATTCACTTTTATCTGCCCATTCTTTTAACAATAAAAGACGAAGGTTACCATTCTTTCTTACGTTTCTATTTGACAAATAAAATCAGAAGTATTTTGCTTAGAAATCCTGCATAAATATTTAGCATATCCGAATTACGTACATATATTGTTACAACGGAAAAGAAGTCGAATTTGTGCCAATGACTTTTATATAAAGTAAAGCTTTAAATTAAAGATTTAACTGTTTGTGTATTAACTGGAAAAAACGATCGGAAAACCTTTTGATTAATCACATACACATAATCTATCAAATCAGTCTGATTGGATGGGATTATATTAGTCGTATCATTGCGCTTGGCTTGTGTAAGTTTTTAACTTTCAAACATTGTCTAATGAAATGTTTAATGGCTTCTTAATGAAATTAAGACAATATGGTTTCTTAGAAATTCGAAATTGAAAAATAACGAAACAATAACTCAACAGACCTCTAAACTCAATTAATTACGTATTAAATTGTTTCTATCAAACTGATGAACATCACAGTGACGCAGTCAGACGTAAACAAGTATGTATAATGTGTAGAGGACGGAGAGACTAGATACTAGAGACTAGATGTGGACTAGACCTGGTCTCCTTCCTGATGTTTAAGACACCATAGTCCCGAATTAATTATAATTCATCAACTGTATTATTTATATTAATAAAAGGAAACGTCTGCACAGAAACAGAACATCCTACAGCTTTGGGGCGCCTCATCTTCAGAGTTTTGTAAATTCTAATAGACGGATGGTTATTTTTTAGAATTTTTACTGAGCCAGAATTACCTGATTGTATATTCAAATTGCAGCTATGCATGCCATCCTTTAGGGAGTCACAATAACCTAATCTAACTTTAGGATATAGAAGCTAGGAGTTTACAGGGCACACAATTCTTACTTATTTTGGTGACGCTACATTACATGAAGGGGGTTCAGCCGGGGATGCTATAATCAGGTCACATCATTTCATTTTATATTTACTACTTATGCTGTTTCTGTACCGTCATCCAAATTTGTACTGAATATATTATCACATTATCCCTCTCTGCTATGCGCCTATTTCCCATTAAGTTCGTCTAGAGCGAATGTTTAGTTGCTTACTTAATTAACAAGTTATCTTCAAATGCTAAATAATTGGCAGGGATTGTTCTAACTATAGGGGTTAAGTATTTGAAGTTGTTTATGAATTCTAATTTCAAATAAGGTCCCGTTAAAAAATTTATGCACGCTCCAGCTTGTGTTGTCCAATTGGGGTAGCCCAAGAAATTTATAATGCAAATTTGGTACTAACTTGGAATTAACACCTTTGATTCAAGTTTTTTAGAGTTACTAGGCTTGAAATCGGTATTCTGGATTTCCTTAATTGAAAAACAAACCAAAAAAAACTGGAACCAAACTCTTTCCAAATTTATTTCGTTAAATTAAAATCCGAAAATCCGGGGAGATGGCCCATTCTTTCATAAAAAATTTTCTAATCATGAAAAATTTCGACCTCGTGATTTTGCAGATTTAGCGTTCGCTAATAGCCGTTTTTGTGAATATGTGTTTTTTCTTCCTTTGTTGCTGACGCTGAGGGATAATACGGGACATCATTGTGGGGCTCTTCACTAATTCCAGTATCTTCATCCTTGTTCAACGGGGCGCCCGTTAATAAAATAGTAATCGCTACAAAATTTGCGTAAAGGTCAACATGCTTGCGGTTTATTCTAAGGGCTATTTTTGAATAAATCAATTGGCCCTCCTCTGATCGGTTAGAATTGCTAGTTTTTGGCTCGATTTGTACCCCATTGTAAAAATTGAAACCATTATTAGCTATAATTATATCCATGTAATCTTTGCCAATGTTCTCCTATTCGTCCTTGTGCTTAGAGATTGCCACAATTGGGATATCATAAACAAAGCCAACTACCAGCACCTCCTCGGGTACTTGGAATATGAGAACATCGTCGGACATATACGTATTTCAACTAATTGGGCCAAGTACAGAACCATGATGGACCCCACAACTAATTCTTTTTCTTGCACCCTTTTTCTCTATCGTTCGGCAAAATACGCAAGGTACATTCCTGGTATTAATGGGCGCTCATAATTTGTCTCCATTTACATTTTTCAAATAAGTGGGAATTTACCTTCTCTTAAACTCTTAGGCTTTCTCGTTCATGGTGAGATTGGGTAATTCGATCCCGGAGCTTGGTAATTCGTAATTTACCTAAAAACGAATATTAGTTCATTCATCGTGAATGGTGGTACATTTTTGGCTTCGATGGTCCCCGGATGAATAGAGGTCCGTCAGCGAGGCAACAAAACAGCATCATCACTTGGTTTGTCTAATGACCATTTTTAATGCATCATGTGTCCTGTATGTTTCTTGTATTGTAGGATGTAAGGGGAGTTACTTTTTCTTCGTCAAACTGTTTCGTCCTCTATCCCGTGTTTCGAAGATTGCTCCTAGGGTCAGAACGATGAAATTCACACAAAATGACCTGGTGGTCGATTACGCAGAACTATATTCCGAACGGCCAAGGCTTCCAGTATCTTAACCCTTCCATTTGTTTGAGTGCTACCTTTCTCAGTAGACCGACGAAACTTTGCGAGATTTTTTGAATGGCTAAACCACCTCAAGAACAGATGCAGCTAAGTACCAATACTATTCATTTAATAAGGCAACCACTAGATTCAATTCCTGTGTAGTCTGTAGATCTAAATTTAATTGAAAAATCTTAATTTTCTGCGGTTGTTTGGTACAGCCTTCTTTTGTGCCGAGCACATACCCCTTCCAGTAATGTTGTTTCTGCCATCCTCCTAATTTCGCTGACAGCAGCATGCACGTGGGGGCTATTTCTAAAACCTTGTACCTTGCAGTGAAACTTTGTGGCACTTGAAGCAATTGTTTAATAGGTCATCATCGCTTTTTCATGAGGTCGTCGTTTGACTAGATTTTCAGCATTTATATCATTTCACTGGGCTTATTATTTTTTGAAAAATTATAGGAGAAATCCGTATATAGGTCTAAACCAGCCTATACGGTTTCTGCAAACATAAGCTATTTTTCGAACTAGTCCCTCGAATTGAGGTTTCTGCTACCGCTTACCGGCCTCTATTAAGCACCAGGATCTGGTATTATGTTTAAAATCTCTACACACAAAGATGGACTTATATGCTTTTGATCAAGTTGGTTGACGGTCTTTCTCGATGTGGTTTCCCCTTCACTATCTGCAACTCGTTATCTACTTCTTTATTAAAAGTCTCGTCAGTGCTTATAAAATGTAAAGGGTGCCACCGTCGTTCCTTTGCCTAGCTTGGATATGGCATCGTGCTTACACCTATTGAAAAAGATGCAATTGCTTATCGCCCTTTTTACACTTCACCGAGCTTGTTGTTTCTTTTTTGCCTTCTTTTGGCAGGAATCAGCATTATATCAGGAGGGGAAAAACAATCTGATCATCTCTTCTCTTTGGTTGAAATTTCTCAATAAAATCTTTCGTATACTCGAATCATATATGATATGTCTGGCATATGCAATAAAAACATTTTATTAAAATGGAGACTAATATTTCTAATTTATTTTAAGCTAATTTTTAAGTAAATAATAATTATAACTTAATTTATTTTAAAATTAGTGCAGTCATCTTTCCTGGACAAGTATTGATAATCCAAATGACCGAACTTTGTATTTTTACTGAATATAACAAATAAATAAATTTTGGTATGTTAAAATTTTCCGAATAAAACAATTACAAAATATCTACTTACCAAATCCACAAACAAAATGTTAATACCGAAAATAATAATATATCAATGGCGTGGCGTTGTCACAAAGACATGAAATGGAAATTATTTCATTTCTATCCAACTACGCCGACGTCATATTAAAAAGTACTTGTTAGAATAAGATTTAAACGATTCTGATGGTCTGCAATGCATGGAAGAAAAAATCGATACTATACTCGAACTACTCCAATGCTAGCATATTAGCGTTGACTACAGACACTCCTAGATATATATACTGTTAAGGCTAGCCGAAAGTTTCCAGCCGAAATATGGTAATGCAGATAGTGCATTTGCTATCCCAGCCGAAAGATGGCAATGCAGATATTAATTTTGATACCGAAAATATTTTAGAACGTCGATAATACAGATTGTGTCGATAAAGAAAATTAACTTCAATATTCAAACAGAAAAATGCCCGCAATGCAGACTTAACAGTTACAAATGAATCATCAATTCTCTAAAATAAAATGTCTATAACAGACATATATACAATAGACATGAGAAGCAGTCACGTTTAGCTGATGAATGGTTTGTATATCAACATTTTGACAGATGAACGACGATCTGACTCTACCAATTTGATGACCCATTGCCCTAAGTAGAATTTGATTTTATGTTTGGATTGGGTTTTATTAGGTTATATTGGTGAAATTTTCCATTTTCCGTTGTTGCAACGATAAAATTGTCCATCATTCGAGATTTTGCCAGATGGACACCAATCTGACTATACAAATTCGATAGCCCATGACCATAGGTAGATTTTAATTATAGGTTTGGGGTGGGTCTGATGGGGTTATAGGAATGAAATCGCATATCTGCTTCATACAGCCGAAAGTAGTCGATAAAGAAGATTTTAAATTATCAAGCATCGTCTAGAATCGTTCGTCATTCGAGATTTTGGCATATAAACACAATCTGACTATGCCGATACGATAGCCCATGACCATATGTAGATTCTGAGTATAGGTTGGGGGTGTGTGGTGGGTGGGGGTGAACCCGTATAGGGTGAAATTTTTATTTTTCTATAGTAGGATATGATTTCAATATGCCATAACCCCATCAGAGCCACCCCTAAACTGTACTCAGAATCTACATGGTCTACATGGTCATGGGCTATCGAATTGGTATAGTCAGATTGTGTCCATATGCCAAAATCTCAAATGACGAATGATTCTAGACAATGCTTGATAAATTTAAATCTTCTTTACCGACTAATTTCGGCCGTATGAAGCAGATATGCCATTTCATACCTATAACCCCATCCTGTGACACTACCAATGGTTATGTGCTATCGAATTGGCATAGCGAGATTGGTGCCTATATGCCAAAATCACGAATGACGAAAGGTTTTATCGACGAAAAAAGAGGAAAATCAAAATATCACCCCTATAACCCCATCAGACCCAGATTTAGCTATGGTACTGGGCTATCGAATCGGTATAGTCAGATTGATATCCATACGCCAGAATCTTGAATGACGAACGATTCTTGAAGATGCTCGATAATGTTAAATCTTCTTTATCGACAACTTTCGGCTGTATGATGCAGATATGTCATTTCATCATTATAACCCCATTAGGCCTACCCCTACCCTATAATCAGAATCTACCTATGGTCATGGGCTATAGAATCGGCAAAGTCAGATTGGTGTCCATATGTCAAAATCACGAATGACGAACGCTTTCACGAATGACGAACGAAACTCTAAATTTCAGCCCATATAATCCAATCAGACTCACCCCTAACCTATAATCAAAACCTACCTATGGTAATGGGCTATTGAACTGGCATAGTCAGATTGGTGTCTATAAGACAAAAACAAGAATGATGAACGATTGCATTGATGAAAAATGCCAAAAATGCCTATTGGCATAATGAGATTAGTGTCTATATGCCAAAATCACGAATGACGAAAGATTTTATCGATGAAAAATGGACCCACCCGAAACCTATATTTTAAATTCGCCTATGATCACGGCCCATCAAATCGGCATAGTCAGATCTGATGTCTAGCATAGTCGTGAATTCCAAACTACTTTAACAATTACAAACATTTACAAACCATTTAAAGCTTGCTAATTTTTAATCTTCTTCATTAGAAATTTTTGGCTATATAAAACAGATATTACCACTGACAAGCGTCTTCCAAACCTCTTCAAATGAGACCTTTTCCAAACATAACGCTTTTAACGTTAAGTTTTAATAAATTAAAAATGAATGAGATGAAACAATAAATTAATATCGGTTTATTGTTTCATATCATTCATATTTACTATGACTCACTTTCGGCTAAGATATTTCAATTTAATATATCCATTTTTCAACCAAGAAAATAAAAAAATTGGCTTAGTTTTAGTCCAACCCACACAAATGTGTGATTAAAAAACCATAGTATGTAATGGCGTTGTTGATAAAAAATGTCGCTTGATTTGAAGTAAAACCAACACAATTGTGTGTAAGGTATAGTGTTTTTTATCGGACGAAAATAAGTTAAAAAGGAATTCACAAATGTGTAAGTTGGTTCAAAAAACATATAAAACTAAATTTTTGACATGGTACTTTTGCCCTACCCGCACAATTGTGTTAGTGAAACACAAAAGGGATATAATTTGTTTAACTTTCGGCTGAAGTAGTCAAGACACTATCTGCATTATCGATTTTCTCACTTTCGGTATACGGTTGCCTTCCGAAAGGCAATACTTTCGGAACCTTTGCATTAGTTACCGCACAAAAATGTTTTCTGGCGATAAGGACTGTTTCAGCAGCATTGTTTCGATGCATTTAAAGATGCTTTGCTATCAACTAACGTTCTAACATCATTGACCGAGAAGTACTTAGTGTTGCTAGTATATGACGCTTCTCATTACGGAATTGGGCCATCCTGTCACATTGAGTGGGGACATAAGAGCGTCATATAGCTTACAATTTGAGAACTATGCCTGAAATGAAACGGTGACATAAACAACGTGATATCGGGGTCCTTGCGCTTATAGTGGGGCGATATTGTGGCGGACCATAAGCCGCCCCTTGAACGTTTTGATACAGACAACTCAACACCACAAATCTTTTCACCGAGAGTGATCCGATGAAGTACTTTCCTTAACGAATACAGTTGTAAACTCATCTACCGTGCTGGGAAAGATACAAGAAATGCAGATTTCTTAGCAACCTTCAAGTTCTAGGGACTTGAATCACTGCAGAAGAAGAAGAAGTATTGCTATCCTGAATATTAGCCGATTCGACAGTGAAAGACCCAATTCTTTTACAAGTTCTTCAGTGGAATTTGAGTGGGTGGCGAGACCGTAAACCATAGGTCGAAGACTTGTTATACATGTTTCGCATACATATTACCATGAAAAAAGAAATGTATATGACATGTCTCACACATGTCATCGAACATGGAGTGTAATTGGAGAAATTTTTTAAGAAATTAATATTATCACAAATTAATCATTTAGTTAACATTCTATCAAAAATCTACAAAAAACTTTTTTTGCTTTGGTAGTTCAAAATTTGGCATCTCTACAGTCTAGGAGGATTAACTTCCTACTTAAGCTTTTTCTATAGATGGAAGATGCTTATGAAATTTGGTGGAAAATTGTATATCAAAAGTGTCAGCCATCATAATAACTATTTCAATTTTTGCGTTGATGTTGAAAAGTATTTTACACAAATCACAAAAAATTAAAAAAAATTAAAAAAAATCAAATAAATTTAAAGATTAAATTATCAGCAATGTTTGGCCTAGTTGGTTTTACACGGCAGTGTTTACCAAAAATCCAGTAAGTTTAATTTTTTACTTTAGAAATCAAGAGTGGTGGTCTATTCGAGATCTATACATACATTCGTGGTAAAAGAAAGTTGGGTGTTGGCCACAACATATTCACCCCTAAATTTATTAACTATGTTCTGGGTAACACTCGACCAAAATTGTAACATATGTATACTCAAATTCTCGAAATTTTCCAAAATTTTTGGGGATAATCAAAGGAAATCAAATCCAGAACTACTTTAATCGGGGCATCGCAGAAAATACTTCTCTCCGGGCTCAAGTACATTATTGATGCATTTTTAGCTGCTTCGAGGTAATTCACATGCGGATTTCTAAAGAATAATCGCACAAAACTATAAACTGTACCTATTCTCTAAACTATTTTTAAAAATGATAATATGAATTTTTATGTGTAGATCGACTTGTTTTTTATGTCAACAATTTTTCAACCCTCCGCTCCCCTCCCAGCTTTCCTAAACATAAAAAATTTCAAGGATATTCGAACCCTTTTTAAAAGCTGTCTGAACCGTATTCTTGAAATCGGTGGAAATTTTTCCAATCGGAATACAATTCGCTTTGAAATTCTCAACTTTATTCGAATTTTTGGCTAGCCTTTAGTATCGCAGTCAAAATTGACTCGCGACATTTTTTTCAAAATGGTCAAAATTTTAACTAAAAATGTAAACATATCAGACGCCATGTTAGATAAATTTCAATTTTTTATATATATTATTTATAATTTTTTCCGGTTTTGGATTAAATTTGTCTACATTTTTTTTAGGTGGTTATAATTTTAACTAAAAAATTGTTAATTTAATTGACTGCCAGATATTTTTATAAATAAAATAAATTTGAATGTGTAACATATGAACTATTTTTAAATGTTTAGTAAAATAAATAATTTTAAATGATTAATTTAAAAAATCAAAATGTAAATATGTAAAGGGTTATCCAATTCAAGCTTGATAAAGTAAACTTAAAAAAACACACACAAAATATTCGGAATGTATTGTAATTTTTATTTCATTTTACAGATTGATCCTTGCCATTTTTAGTTAAACAAGATATCATTCAAATGTCCTCCACAGGACTTCTTACAGGCCTTGATTCTTTTGAGGTAGTTTTCAATGACTTTTCGGCACATTTCGGGCGGTATCTCGGCCATTACCTTACGAATATTAGTTTTCAATTCGTCAAGAATTTGAGGATTGTTTGCGTAAACACGATCTTTCGCGTAGCCCCACAAAAAGAAGTCCAAAGGCGTTAAATCACAGGATCTTGGAGGCCAATTGACATCAGCCAATCGCGAAATCAAACGTCCAGGAAATTTCTCTTGCAAAAGATCTCGATTTGCTCGTGTTACGTGACTTGGTTGCTCCATCCTGCTGAAACCACATATCGTCAAGATCATAATCTTCGATTTTAGTAAAAAAATAATCGGTTAACATGCGGCCATAGCGCTCAGAATTGACGGTAACGGTTCGTCCATGGTTGTTCTCAAAAAAATACGGCCCAATCACACCACCAGACCACAATGCGCACCAAACAGTGACTTTTTCCGGGTGTAATGGCTTCTCTACAATCAATTGTGGATTTTCTGAGCCCCAAATTCTACAGTTTTGCTTATTAACGTATCCACCAAGCGAAAAATGAGCTTCATCACTGAAGAAAATTTTGTTCGAAAAATCAGCATCAGCAGATTTAATAATTTTAACGCGTTGGTCGATTGTTAAATGCTCCATATTCTTAAATGGCAGAATGTCAACTAAATAAATGACAGCGTACTTGACGTTTATCTTTGACAGATGTCGGTATACAGATTTCTACTTTATCAACCTCGAATTGGATAACCCTGTATATGGTTTATAAATAAAATGATTTGTTTAAAGTCACATGCGATTATTATTAAATATTCGTCATTTTTGAGACGGTTCACCCTTCACCCCAAGGAATTTTTGTATGCTGTTGATGCAAAATAATTTGAAATAATATAGGGACTTACACAACGAATTAAGCTAACATTTGTGGTACATCTATCAGAAGAAGCGATATGCGCGATACTATCTATTTGATCTGTGTCTGCAAGGTTGACGAAGCGTAAACAAATTCAAGTCAAATATACGGTAATTCACCTAAAACAAATTTTGAAACTTTTAACTGTTTAATTGTTGTTTAATTTATTAAAAATTATTTTATCACGGCTTAACGTAAAATTTTTAAATTTTGGTTCATTTTTATTCCGATAGATGGACAGCTTGAAACACAGAAAGTGCTAAGCAAAGACACATTTTTTAGTTATAAAAATCCACTTTCGATGAAAATGGCGCCACCGACGCTCAGACTGTCAAAAAAATTTGACTGCGATAGTAAAGCTGTTCTGAATTTTTCGCCAGTAACTTTAATCATTTTGGCTAGCCTTTAGTATCGCAACGGCGGTTGACAGTCGCGACATTTTTGAGAAAATGGACATAACACTAACTAAAAACGTAAACATTATGAGCGGCCATCTTATAGATATTTCAATTTTTTACATATTATTTTAAAAAAATCCGCTTTTGGATTAAAATTTACTATAATTTTGTTTAAGGTGGTTATAATTTGAACTAAAAAATTGTTAAAGAAAAAATTGATAAAGAATGCCATCTTAGGGATATTTTTATAAATAAAATACAAAAATCAAAATGTATTTAAATGATTAGCGAAACATAAATAAATTAAAAAGCTTAATTTAAAACAAACTAAAAAATATTTGTAAATTTCGTTTATAAATAATATAAATTTTAATAAGTTACATGCGTTTGGTATTTGTGGTACGTACAACTATCAGAAGAAGCGTGCAATTATTTTTCTTTTTAGTAAGTGTCATTAATAGATTCTATCGTTTATTATTTCTTTACCTTCCCACTCTTAATTGCATATATTCATAAAAAATATTGAATTTGATTTATTTTTAAATCAAATTTAATATTTTTTGATTAAAAATGATTTTACCAACGATTAACGTATAAAATTTTAAATTTTAGTTAATTTATATTTCAATAGATGGCACTAGTTAGACATGCCCATAAAGCAAAATATACATAAAAGGACTCATGTAGAGATTCCGAGGTTAATCTATTTTACTTTTGGCAATCCGTATAAGCCTAACAAGAACAATGAACTATAAAATAACTATGCCGATATGTTTATAAGATACTTATATATGGATTAAATATAGACAAAAATTAAATTTGTGTATATAAATATATTTAAACTATAAAATAAGATTAACCTCGGAAAAACCTGCTTATAAATTTTGCACTACTTGATTTCTTTTATAGATTTATTGCTCGATGACATTCCGAAAAACTTAGCAGAGACACTTTTGTTTTAGTTCTAAAAAATATCCACTTTTGATCAAAATGGCGCCACCATCGTTTTACTGTCAAAAAATTTGCGATGCAATACTAAAGCTGTTCCATCATTTTTTTTAAATTTCTTTTCTTTTTTTTTTTTTAATTAAGAAACATAATTATTTTCCCTTACTAAGGGAAAAATTCCGACTGGATAAATCGATTCGAAATTATTCCCTTATAGGGCCCATACACGACACAATCATGCATGTGCAATCGTGTGATTGTGCATGCTGATTGACAGTGTATGGTATTGATTGAGCGATTGCGCATGCTGATTGTGGGATTTAAATTTTTTTTTTGATATTTTCTTGTTTGTACATGCAAAACTGCGACGTATATTTGCAATTTGTTCAGTCGTTTGTATTTTCCGTCCAAATAAATATGTCAAATATAAATTTAATAAATAATAAAAAATATTGGACTAAATTTTTGGAACTATACCAAAGTTTACCAATATCATGGAAGGTGAAAAGTCGAGAATATAGAAATCGAATTATACACAAGCTTCTTCAGACATATTTTAAAACTGATGAATATGCAATATGCATGTACCGTGTGAGAAAAAAACGTGATTGTGCAATCACACAGTTACACATGCATGATTGTGTCGTGTGCTCTATTAGTAGGGAGACAAATATTAGTAAACTTGAAAACAAATTTGAAAAATGATTAAAGTAAGCGGCGAAAAATTTGAATAATATTGGCGATTTTCATTCGAATGTAGATAGCGTTGGTTTCTACGTCTACAAGGGAGACGAAAATTGTCAAATCCATTGTTATGACAGTTTTAATCCTAATTGCTTCATAGCAAACTATGATTCACATTTTGTTCGCCAGATGTCAGCTACTTTGTTGCAAATCGCGAATAGAGAATTTGAAAGCAAATTTTATTCTGATTATGGAAATTTCCACCAATTTCAAAAATTCGGCCCTTGAATGCTTATTTAAGTTACTTAATTATGTACTTCACTTTAGTCGTTCGAAATGGGCACCGTCTTCAAATTTAGCGACGTAATACACATCTAACAGAAAGCAGCACGTAACGACGACCATATAGAATATTTAACAATCCACCAAGGCTCGAGGTAAAAGTTTCTCGCAATTGCGATTTCATGAATATCTCCTATACAAATTTAGGTATAGCCATTTTGTAAAGTAGATAAAAAGTTCACCCATATTTAAATAATAGTGGGCCATGTCGAGTGATAGTGAATTGGCTTTTGGTTTGCCAGTTCCGCAGCAATTACAATTTCCAATACTGAAGCAGTATACCATAAAACGTTGAATTTTTAGCCTGGGGCTAACTATTGAATTCGACGTTCATTTTCGACAGCTATCGTTTTCCTATAGCAAGCGTAGAAACAAAAGAGAAAATAGTAAAAATTTCATACACTTTTATTTTTTCTTCTTTGGTCTACTATATAGGAAAACGATGTCTTTCGAAAATGAACGTCGAATTCAATAATGAGGCCCCTGATTCGAAATGTATAGCTGTTATATACATCATATAAGATGTACGGCACTGATTAATGCACTTTGTTGTTGTCGTTTGGATCCCCATTGCTAATGAGTCAGAATGGGCTGGTTTTATATACCAGGCGTGCGGTACTAATAAATTAAATTTGTTATTTTCTATAATATATGAGACCCCGAATATAACAGAATACATACTACAATTAGGTTTGCGTTCGAAACAATCAGAATCATTCTCCACAGCCGTTTGTAATGTGGCACAGGCTGATGGCAAATTTTACGAAAACAAAGCCAATCAAAAATAATATATAAAGCAATCCAGGATCAGAACACGAGGTCCCTTAGGACATTCCAATGTTATCGATTTTATAAAATCTAACTAAAATTGATGGTCGGGACACGTTTTAAGAACCCAGACCATTACGTGGATGTAAGTAGTGTCTCTCTTGTAGTGTATAAGAGACGATATAAGTTGTCTTTTTTACCTTCCATAAAATGTTCAATAAATAAAATAAATCAATTCACATTTTTTGTGGTACATAATACTTTTAAATTGTTCAACTCACATTTCCTTACTTGCAAATAAATAATTTTCCTTTTATCAATTTCCATTTTTCTACGATTTTTCGTTTGTCTAAAAATATGGGTATAGGTTTATTTCATATATTTTTCTTAACTATTACTATTATCCAATGTTCATCATGTATATAAAGTTGTTGCCTGTTTTGTTCACCATTTCTTTAGTATTTTGATTAAATTTTTTGTGATAAGAAAATTATAATGAAAATTTATTAACTAGAAAAAATGTCCAAAAATATTTTTAGCCTTTTTTTTGGATATAAGTTTATAGAAATATTTTAAATAATAAGATGAAGATTTACTGCTTGGATGATTCAGAAAAATTTTCTTTTTTGTTGGTCTAATATTATATTATGCTACAGTGATGTGAATAGTTTGTATATGGATGGGTTGGTAACAGTGAAAACAGTTTGATGTTAATATTTTTGTATAATCAACCATTTTTTACAGAGTCCGACGTAAGTTTAATAAAAAAATTATTGAGTTAATATTACGAACTATTAACCCCGGATAATGGATGCATGTAGTTTTTAGGTAGAGGCAGAGAAATTCATTAAACGAAACCTATAATAACGCATACACGATCTATGTGGGAGTATTCCAATAAAAAAAACAATTGAAATTTCCATTTATGGAAAGTTGCAGTGTAATGAAATTATGTACAATGTACGTACTATCGAGGTTAAATTATTTATACAGTGTTATTCTTTAATATTCCCAGATGTAAATCGATCAAGCAGAAATGTAACAGTTTTGTCGCAAAAAATAACGATCGAAAGAAAGTAGATCAACTGTTGCTGAACATACAAACTTAATTGTTTTTGGTTTCCTTTTTAAATACAAACTAAAAAATGTTTTTGCTACATTGGATAAATTAATTAAATTATCTCACGATCATAAGATCAATCATGTTCGTCTTATAAAGAATTCATTCATGAATAGTTGCATTTTGCAATTCTTTTCACTTATATGTGTATCTATCGATTTACATATTAAGTGCATGCATAAAATATACATAAATTGTTTACACTCTGGTACATAGTATGCAGTACTCCGTTTCTTCCCACACATTTTCAAATTTCCCTTACATTAATGATATACAAAGCAACACGTTTCTTAAATTACGGAACCAACATATAACATTCAAGATGGTCATTAAAGTTTGTTTCAATAAACTAAGGGGTTAAATTTTTTAATTATCATGCCTAAGCCCCAACACAAAAAAATGTGATACACATAAATTACATACAGTTGGCATGTTTTGATATTCATAGATCAATTTAATATATGTACATGCGAGAAGTACTTTAGGATCAATGTCGATGAGCCAATTAAATATTTGAACTAAATATAGATCTAAACTTGTATCTAGAATCTAAATTGACTTGTGATACAAAGAGTTTAACCAGCATTTTAAAATAAAGTGATAAGATCTTAAATGATTGTTATATCTACGTTTGGCTAGTATTCTTTATATATTTGGAGAAATGCCCTTACAATTTATATTTAGTTCCCGACTAATGAAAAGTACCAATCGAAACCGTTTTTGTCAAAATCATCATATAAATGATCGAGTATTTATTAAAATGGTTTGTCTCCCAAAATTTGTTCTTGTTGGAACTGTGAATACGGCAATAGTTCTAAAATTTAAAAAGTCTTGAATTTGCTTAAAAGATATACCAACAAATTCATTTCATGTTGGTCTCCAAAATGAACTTTACGCCATATGAGCTCTGGAAAATTTAATTGTTATAAAATTGACGACATCCGTGTAACTGTAACAAATATATTACGAACCGCCATAATATAAAGAAAACCAGATTTGGAAAAAATCAGATCCACTTAAATCGCAAAATTGCAGAAGATCAATTTCTACAAAATTTCTTGTTCTAAATATATGAAATACGACGTTTTACAAACAATTTTGAGGGATATTTCCAAATCGCTCCACTGATAAATTAAAAATTAAAAGACCACATCACCGTAAATATTTAACCATATGGCTACATCATCATATAAGCATTTATTCGTAAGACCAGGGGCCTATTTAACCAAAAACTAATCACTTTGCACTTTTTGATAAGTGCTGATTAGTTAAGAAATAATCCCAAATGTTTGCTATTTTCACTAAATTACTTATATATAAAAAATAAATTATTAAAATAATAATGATTTGACAATTTCGATAATCCAAAGTGTAAGGAAGAAATGCAAAATGCTAAGTGAAATGTGCCGTATAAATTACACTGTGCTAGTTGAAAAATGCAACAAGCTGGGCACCCGGGGGGTAAACCTAATTCGAGTATGCTGAATTCAATGGTGCTAGTCCCATTTCAAAGTTAGTCCCCATTTTTGAGATATCACATTCGACATGTTTTGGCTCTGAGTCAAAATATACCCTCATTTTCACGTTAATAGCTCTTGAACCATTAAGATTTTCGTTATGCTTTCTTCAGCAAAGTTGTTGCGCAGGCCAAGACCAACAACTTTGCCGAACATAGGTTAGGTTAGGTTAGGTTAGAGTGGCTGCTATCGCACACTTAGGCCAATAATGGCCCATTGTGATACCACAGGATCCAATCTCCCCTTACTCCCGCTGAAACCAACCAGAGCTACTAATGTAGCGTAAAATATCTCGCACCCTACAGTCCGCGAGTTCAGAAAGGCTGTCCATGTTGTACACACCCAAGTACTTACGTCTTTTGTATGATAGTGCCGGACATGAGCATAGGAAGTGAACTAGCGTCTCTTCCTCCTCTTCGTCCATACAACTTCTACAAAAGTCATTCGTCTCTAGACCCAGCCTTCTCGCATGTTCCCCAAAAAGGCAGTGTCCTGTTAGTATCCCTACGACCAATCCTAAATCTCGTTTTCCCAGGGATACAAGTGCCTTGGAGCGCCGCAGGTCCAGTTTTGGCCAAACCTGTTTTGCTACCCTGCACGTGAGAGTGTTGGTCCACCTCTCATCTGTTAAGGCGATTGCCTTTTTACTGAGCGTCAATTTGAGCGCTGCTATAGGCCTCCCCAGACCTGCCCTTTCCGGTTGCATCTGGAGAGTCGTACCGTACCTAGCTAGTTCGTCTGCCCTGCAGTTTCCCGTGACGTCCGAGTGACCAGGGACCCAGATCATCTGGATACTGAAATACTCGCTCATCTCATTAAGAGATGAGCGGCAATCCAGCGCCACCCGTGACTTCAGAGAAACCGCCTCTAGTGACCTGAGTGCCGCTTGACTGTCCACATAAATCGCGATATCCCTAACAGATACCACGTTATGCTTCAACCATGTCACGACTTCCCCTATCGCCACCACTTCAGCCTGGTACACGCTGCAGTAGTCAGGGAGACGAACAGAAATATTAACATTGAGCTTCTCACAGAAGACTCCGGCTCCTACTTTGCCGTCTAGCTTAGAGCCGTCCGTGAAAAATGTCAGTGCCTCGTTTTCCCGTATTGATCCATTCCTCCAGGATTCCCTAGAAGGACAGATGATCCGGAAACCTATATCAAAGCACAACGTTGGTTTAATATAATCTAGATTCACCAGTTCTTCCCTTAGTGATCTAACTATCGTCGAGTGTCCCACCTGAAGAGACTTCCACTGAGAGACAGCCGAGAGCCTTGTAGCCACATTGGCTGCCATCTGTTTACCAAAAAATTCGATTGGAATAAGGTGGAACATAACCTCTAAAGCGCGTGTAGGTGTTGTCCTAAGCGCCCCGCTTATAAGCATACAGGCCGTTCTTTGCACCTTCTCCAACATCCTTATGTAGGTTACCTTTTCCAGAGCTGGCCACCACACGCCCACCCCGTACATCAGCACAGGCCTTACCACTGCGGTATAGAGCCAGTGTACCAGCTCTGGTTTCAAACCCCATTTCTTCCCTATTGCGTTTCTACACGAGTAAATGGCTACATTAGCCTTATTCACCCTTTCTACAATGTTAGGCTTCCAGCTGAGCTTACTGTCCAAGATTATGCCCAAAAATCTCGCTCTGTCAGCAAAAGCCAGTCTAATGCCGTTCACAGTAGGAGGGCTAACTACCGGAATTTTATATTTCTTAGTAAATAGTACCAGCTCTGTCTTGGACGGGTTGATCCCTAATCCGCATTTGCCGGCCCATTTCGTAACGATCAGGAGTGCATTCTGCATAACATCCCTAATCGTATCCAGATATTTGCCTGAGACAGCTATCGCTACATCATCTGCATACGCTACAACCCCCATCCCCTCTTTCTCCAGTTCCAACAGCAATCCATTCACCACTGCACTCCAAAGAAAGGGGGACATCACTCCTCCCTGCGGAGTTCCTCTAACCACCCGCCTTCTAATGGTGGACTCTCCTAGTTCCGAGATAATAATCCTGCTTACCAGCATCTGATTTATCAACCTACTTATAGGATAATCCACCTTCAAAAATGACAATCCTTCCATGATCGCCTCTGTTTTTACATTATTAAAGGCACCCTCAATGTCGAGAAATGCTACCATACAGAACTCTTGCGAGTAAATTGTCTTCTCAATCATGCGTACTAGATCGTGCAGAGCTGTGTCCACCGACTTTCCCTTACAGTACGCATGCTGAGACATTGCCCAATTCCTCGGATCAACTTTTGTTCGAATAAGTACGTCTATCAATCTTTCCAAGGTTTTCAACAGAAAGGATGATAGAGTTATAGGCCTCAGGTCCTTTGGATAAGCCTGTGAGCTTTTTCCCGATTTCGGGATAAAAACCACTCTGACCTCCGTCCATTTCCTGGGAATATAGACCAATTGCAGACATCCCCTGAAGATAACCTCCAGCCAGGGGAGGATGACCGCCGAGTTCCTTTGGATCTCTGCTGGTATAATCCGATCCGGGCCCGCCGATTTATAAGGCTTAAAACCGTTCAGTGCCCACAGGATTCGTTTCCTGTCCACGATGCCATCCACATTCGTTAAAGGTGTTCCTCGATGAGCTCCAGGCTCCATCGAGTCATCAATGCTTCCCGGAAAATGGGTCTCAATGAGAAGCTCCAATGATTCCGCACTTGAAGCTGTCCATAACCCGTCCGGCCTAATTAAGTAACTAGGACTGGTTGGGTTAGTAGATAGAATTTTCCTTAGGCGAGAAGTCTCGGAGACCTCCTCCATTCTACAACAGAAGAGTCTCCAAGACCCCCTTTGTGCCCTCCTCAACTCTTTTTTGTATTTTCTCAGGTCTTCCTTATAGGAATCCCAATCTCGATTTTCCTTGGTGTTCTTAGCCTTATTAAAGGCTGTCCTACACGCTCTCCGATAGGTTCCCAACCCCGTGGTCCACCATATCGGTTTCTGCCTGCCCCTAGGCTTTATTAGGGGGCACGCAGCATTAAATGAAAGATTGCATGCCTTTGTGACAATATCAACCATGCCATCTAATTCCTCTACTGTCGCCGGAAGTCCAGGAACCTCCAGCGGCAATAGTTCCTTCAACACCTCCCCATATTTGTTCCAGTTTGTCCTTCTGGGATTCCTGAAGGCTTTCCGGGCAACAGGTTTGATGTTGAGGTTATATGTAATATATCGGTGATCAGAGAATGAGTGCTCTTTCGCCACTCTCCACCCACTGATCATATCAAAAATTGTTTCTGACGCACAGGTTAGATCTAGAACCTCCTGTCGATTTCTAACAATGAATGTTGGTTCACACCCAATATTGCAAACTACAAGGTTAGTATTTAATAAATAATCAAAAAATAACTCACCCCTTTCATTAATGTCTGTGCTTCCCCAGATTGTGTGATGCGCGTTTGCATCACATCCAAGTATCACACCTACCTTTTTCTGACCTGCTTCCCGGATCAGTTCCCCCAGGTTGTCCGGTGGAACCCCCTTCTCGCGATCCATGTAGGCTGAGGCTAGCCATAGTTTTTCACAGCCTACCTCAGCGCTCACCGCCGTAACGTCCCCGCTACTAAATTGTGGAAGAAGAAAAATATTCAAATTATTTTTCGCTAAGATACACGATCTGATCTTTTCAGAGTTGCTTGAGTATAATAATTTATACCCTTTCATTCCGAGGCCACAGATCCTGTTATTATTAATCCAAGGTTCTTGGATTAACACCAAGTCCTCATCTGACTTAGTCAGTCTGAGCACGAGGGCTGCCGAGGCAGCCTTCGTGTGGTGCAGGTTTATTTGTACAATGCTAACCATTGTAATCTACCTTACTCACCACTTCATGCACTTCCTGCATCAGGATAGTGTCATTTGGCTCGTTGGTTTGGTCGCAAACCCCCTCTCGTCGTGTGTTCGACGGGTTGCCCACATCGGACTTCAGAGAGAGGAGGCTGCCTCCCATCACCAACTTCACTTCGTCCGAAATATCGGAACGGCTATTCTGGTCGGCCTCAGCCCGCTTGACCGTTTCCTGCCGGGTCCGTTCTACGTCGCCCTCAGGCTGGTCTTCCGCGCCCTTATCGACCTCGTCTTTCCTATAAACTTTAAGAGTGATCGACCCGAAACCGAAGTTGATTACTCCCTTAGATCTAGCAAGGGAAACCAAGGATTCCTTATTGATCAGCATGATTGCCAATCTAAAGCCCACCTTAGCCTCCTCCTGCTTCACAATCCTCCATCCTTCCGTTGGAAGATCGGGATTACTGGCCCGGATAATCTCAATGACCTCCTCTGGCTTATCCGGCTCGGTTGGTAACCAGACGCGTGCTCGCGGCCTGCTCGGGATTTCCGATCTGCTGACTGCTTCCAGCCTCGCGCCCGGCCACACCTCGCCTACCTCGGTCACTGCTCTTTTATAGAGATCGACCGATCTCTGGTCTGAGCACGCAGTTAGCTTAACGCGCCCTTGGTGCCATCCCGCATCTCTGCAGGACGGGGGGGATCCCGGATTTTCTCTAAGGATCCTCAAGAAAATGGAGTTTAGTGCATTATACACTGCCCTCCACTTTTCCGACGTGATGCTCCCATCTTCCTGACCTTTGTCAATGACGGCTAGCACCAGCACGTGCTCCTTCAGGATTTCACTGAATAATTTCAGTTTCTGCTCCTTAGGAGCACCCGACGTCATGTCTGCTTGCACTTTGGCCCGCTTACTGCCTTCTGCTTCAAGCTCATCCTGGGACCTCTGTCTTTTAGACACAAGGATCCTCTCCGAGCTATCGCAGCCGACAGTTTTCTTAGCCCATGCTACAGATTCCTTCTGCGCAACTGTAAGCTGCCCCTCAGGGGTCGCAGCCAGTTTCTCCAGAACTCTAAATGCCGACCGTCTTTCTCTGTACCGTCGTTTTGATGGAGGGATCTCTCTCGGTCCCTCACTGTTCTGTTTGGCAGTTCCGCTTCCACCTGGCTTCGATGTCATGGTGTTGCTTACCCTTGCCTCAGTTGAGGGAGCCCCACCTTGTTGGTTAGAGTTACTCCCCTCTATAGTACTTCCCGGTTTTTGGTGGGTACCGGTCCCCTTATTTTTATTATTTTTTAAAACTTCCATATATTCCTACGAGTATCGGAGAAATACGTCCACCTGCGCAGAGATCCGTATACGCAGGTAAGGCTAAATACAACTGGAGGTTGCCAGGTATCCAGAGGGCTCCGTTCACGACTGGGCTTTGTTAAATGGGCCCCCAGTCTAGTCGATCATCAGCACGGGTCGCATAACACCTTAATCCAGCCCATTGGCTCACCGAGTACCCCGCCTTCCACGCCCCCGCCCCCCAACATCCACTCACTCATTCACCCATCTATATGGATATCCCAAACAAATAGGACCCATTTCATTCAGGGGATTACCGTTTATAGGGTTCCCTACTCACTACCTGGAGGCTCGAGAGCGCAGGGAGACGTGACGCTCAGTTCACCGTGGTTGTGGTCGATGGTTTTATGGCGCCATCAATTCGCCTTTCCCTACTGGGTATCATAGGCACTCAGAATTTAGTGAACAGAGGTTAACCACTCCCCCGTTCTCTGAGACTCTCCTTCCAGCAGAGCTGCGGTTGGGGACGGCTTATTTAATTCACCGCTAACCTACCTATCGATAGGCCGTTCACAATCCACCACCTGTGACCCCCCCGATAGCTGCAGCTCGCCACGGGTTGCCGAACATATCAAAACCGAAAAACCACATCTAATTTTTTTTTGTTTTTC
Organism: Nephrotoma appendiculata; assembly: GCA_947310385.1. Classification (NCBI taxonomy): domain Eukaryota; kingdom Metazoa; phylum Arthropoda; class Insecta; order Diptera; family Tipulidae; genus Nephrotoma; species Nephrotoma appendiculata. The sequence continues at coordinate 273,273,863 of OX371223.1, forward strand.
ATTTCGACGAAAAACACTGTTTTTATCATTTTTAATCATTTTGTTGAATTTAAATCGAGTAGAATCGATCGAATAAACATCGCATCGACAAATATAGATACAATAGAAACTATTTAAAAGAAAGTTAAATCGATTCAATTGATTTTATGGTGATTTTTCCTAAAAAAAAAATCCTAAAAAATTAACATTTTTCTTCTCTTTGACAAAACAATGGCGTTTCGTTGCGATAGTGGATAAAAATTCTGGATTTTTCCATCCCATCGTTTTAACCAATTACATCACGTAAATTATACACGTAAATTAAGAAACATCTGCATCAATATATCAACCATCAAATGTCACTGCGCCATTCAATCACAGAAACATACGATGGATAAAAATCTCGGATTTTTCTATCCCAGATTATTTTTCAATTTTTTTTAACTTTTTTGTATGCAAAGTGGCGTGTCTGTTGTACGAGGTAAATGTTCGAGTGATGAAAGCCGAATTCAATTCACAAAATTTCTGATATCAAATTTGTTTCATATTTCATGTTTTTCATTAGTTTCATTTGTTTTATGATATCAAATTGCATTCGATTTGTCAACGATTTTTTGGAACGTTAGTGCATTCAGCGCGAAGTTGTTGAACATTCCGAAAAATCGTTGACAAATCGAATACAATTGTTTTTTTCGGCACAAATTTGATATCAGAAATTTTGTGAATTGACTTCGGCTTTCGTCACTCGAACATTTACCTCGGTTAGAGGTTTTTTATTTGATATCAATGATTTTGGCACGGCAAATTGAAAATGAATTGAATTGCGATTCGTTTTATTGTTGTCAGTCAAAACAGTTCACACACACTCGATAGCAATTCATTTTTGATTCCTTAAACAATACAATAAAATATGCATATTTTAATGTGTTAGTTGGAAACAAAAATTAATGGTAGCTATCAGCTCGCTGATAATCCATCTTCATGCGATGGGAGGGGAGTTAAGATCTATTTTTTAAAGAAATCATCATAAAAATTAAAAAAATATCCATGTTATGCAAGGAGACTGCCAAATGTTCAATGTTTTTGGCATGATTTTTTCGATCACATCAATTTATCAGTTTTTTCATTTATTTTTTTTATGAAAAAGGGTCACTAGTAAAAATGCTCGTAGCAATGATAATAATATGACGTTGTTTCATTGTAATACGTTGATTCACAATCATTATGTATCGCAACGGACCGATATTAGGGTGCATTTGAGCCAAAAAATGAAATTTTGCAAAAAATTAAGGTGGCTTTTAAGTTATGGAGGTCTAAATTATACGAGTTTGCCGGGACAAACGGTTGATGTCATATTGTTGGTGAGGCTTTTGGCTAATAATCCTGAAAATATGAACCAAAAGTTTTGGGCTAATTTTTTAGTGATTAGGCCGAATGTGGCCGGCCGATTTGGCATTTTTCAGTTTTTTGGCCAAAATGACTTTCACCCATAATTTTTTGAATTTTTTGTCAAATAAGTTCAGCGCTGTGGGCGTGACTAAAATGGCCAAAATTGGCGTTTCAGAAGCTGGTCGTGGCCAACAAGTTACTTAGTTTTTCAAGTACTACAAACCCTGAAAATATGAGATCAAATGAAAGAAGTACGGACAAACAAACAAACAAACATATATACCAAAGCAAGATTATATCGTGACGTCACAGAAAATTTTTCAAATGTCATAACTTTGGTCAAAATCATCCGTTTTGAACGTTTGAGGTGTCGTTGAATTGGTATTGACGTCTATAATCTGCTATAATTTGCTAGTTAAAAAATAATTAGCGCCCTTTTTGTGGCAGTTGTACCTGAAAAACTAATTTTTTGGAAGTCGAACTGGTATATACGAGTTCGACTTCCAGCACAGTAGGTGCGCTTTCGTCACTCGTTTGGACTGCCGTCCAAAGTGATAATTTACGTGATGTAATTGATTATAACGATGGGATTGAAAAATCAAGGATTTTTATCCACTATCGCAACGGTACGCCATTGTTTTGTCAAAGAGAAGAAAATGTTAGTTTTTTAGGAATTTTTTTTTTTAGGAAAAATCACCATAAAATCAACTGAATCGATTTAACTTTCTTTTAAATAGTTTCTATTGTATCTATATTTGTCGATGCGATGTTTATTCGATCGATTCTACTCGATTTAAATTCAACAAAATGATTAAAAATGATAAAAACAGTGTTTTTCGTCGAAATGAAAAACAAAAAAAAATTAGATGTGGTTTTTCGGTTTTGATATGTTCGGCAAAGTTGTTGGTCTTGGCCTGCGCAACAACTTTGCAAAAGAAAGCATAACGAAAATCTTAATGGTTCAAGAGCTATTAACGTGAAAATGAGGGTATATTTTGACTCAGAGCCAAAACATGTCGAATGTGATATCTCAAAAATGGGGACTAACTTTGAAATGGGACTAGCACCATTGAATTCAGCATACTCGAATTAGGTTTACCCCCCGGGTGCCCAGCTTGTTGCGAAAAAAAAGTTCGCAATTCAAGCACAGTGTTATCAACAAGCAGAATATATTTTACAAAATATCGGGGACCTTATTATAAGCACAAAACAACAAAAATAAGGCATTGACTCCAAAACAACAACTATTACTGTGCCTTCATTGGCTTGGCAATGGATGTCAATATCATGGTGTGGGTACCATGCACGGTGTTACAAAGGGGACTGTTTGCACCACAGTACGTCGCGTTTGTAACGCAATAGTCGAAAAAAAAAAATCCAAAAATTGTGTGTTGGCCAGAAAACGTGGCCGGCATTGGCCCTAATTTTTATATAAAAGGAGGGCTTCCAAATGTTTGTGGATGTGTTGATGGTACAATAATAAATATTGATGCACCATCAAGTAACGAAGTTATGTTTGTTGATAGACACGGAAATCATTCACTAAATGTAATGATGATATGCGGACCGAATAATTTATTTTATGCCGTCAATGCTAACTGGCCTGGAAGCGTGCATGATTCTCGAGTGTTGCGTAGCTCAGCAGTATTTCACAAGTAACTAATATAAAAAAAAAATTCAACGGATGTTATTTACATAGATTTTTTTGTATTTACAGATTTGAAAGTGGTTGGAGACCCTTTGAAGGAGCTGTTATTTTAGGCGATAGTGCATATCCAATCAAAAATTGGTTGATCCCACCGATAAATCAAAATTCAGGAGATGCCTCTGTCCAGAATTTTAATAATGCACACAAAAGAACTCGTCATCTAGTTGAGGATAGTTTTGGAATTTTAAAAGAAAAGTTTCCTTGTTTGAACTATTTAAGACTACGTCCTAGAACCGCAGCAAAAATTGTACTCACTTGTTCAACAATACCCAATATTGCGTGCACGATAGCTCGAGAATAAAGAAGTGAGGATTTATTGATGGTTGATGGCACTGAAGTAACAACAAACAACAATAATTTATTGCTGGAAATGGAAGCTGACCACGAAATGAATCTTAGTGCGATCGAAAAATCAAATAATATTTTAAATTTCTTCAGACAAACTGACTTTAATTTTCTAATTCTAAAACCTCAATTAAAATTTCAGAATTAATATCTGTTGTGGTTTCGGGATATGTTGTACGTCAACCTCACTAAATCACTTGTTATATCTGACGGCGTTAAATTAAGTTTCCTTTCTAATTTTAGGCATTGTAACCGGCGATGGTAAATTTCTACCTTCATCAGCTCAAGGTTTAATTGGCAATCTTGATTTTGAAAATCACTATTTGGACGTTTCCTTTCGTTTTTTGGTTCTTCGCATTTCTTTTTTTTTTGCATTTTTTGAATCTTTAATTGATTCATTTAATTTGGTGGAGCTACCTGACTCACCATAGCTCTCCGGTAAATTTAAACCTATTACCACTTCAGGATCTCACTCCAAAATGTCAAGTGTGAAATTATCAATTTCATCAAGCTTGCAGTCCTTACCCCCCTTCGATCCGGTTTTTTGAGCGTTATCCCGCTTTGTCTATTTAATTAATACAAATTAAATGATAGTACACATTATACAAGTTATACAAATTTGTTTTTACCAAAGTTCGGCTCTTCTACAAGCTAAAGAGATTATCTCTAGCAAATCTCCAGTCTTTGTCAGCAGATGCTAATTGCATAGAATGGGCGACGACTAATACCTCTTTCCATGCTGCCTCCTTTTCAACTTTAGTAGTATTATTGAAACTACCAAAAAGAACGTTTTTCCTCTTTTTTACTTCCTCCAATAATGCAAGTTTTTGCTTAATCAAAGCGCTGCGTTTACTCATCCGCTGCGTTTACTCAAACGTTTCACAGTAATTTATCGATTAATAAAAAGTCATCACATTGCGTATAATTCTGTATGTCGAAACAAGTGAATGAATAGAAAAAAATCAAATAATAAGAGGAACTTGTTGTTATTCCCATTTGATGAGTAAAATATATTTCATCTACACTGCTCGTCAAAAAAACCCGGACACTACATTTTTTCAGTAAATATTTGTGTTAACTATTCGCATTATTCGCGTTATGGTTGTACGAAATAATATAATGTGCGCCAAAAGGCACTAACGGATCAAGTTTTCGTTTAATAAAAGTAATTACAGGATCAAAACATTTGAAATAACACAATTGCCGAAAAACGGATATTGATATATCTTCATCTAAGTGGTCGGTACTCTAGTATCGAGTATTTCCGCCACGAGCTCTGATCACATCTAGCATTCTTTTTGGGGCATACTGTGCACAAGGTTTGCAACGTACTCCTGAGGAATCATTTCCCATTCTTCCTGCAGAGCTGATTGAAGATGATCCAAGGTTTCTGGAACGACTTCCTTTTGCCTTACACGACGCCCTAGCATATCCCACATGTGCTCAATGGGATTAAGGTCAGGGCTGTGAGCGGGCCAAACAATTCGATCAATACCCACCTCATCCAAATAATTGTTGAACAATTGTTTGCAACGTGGGGCCTGGCGTTATCATGCATTAGTTTAAATTGCTGTCCAATAAATGGGGCGTATGAAACCACAAATTTTTCTAGACATTCCACGATATACCTTTGGGCAGTTATAGTGCCGCCGCGTAGAAATACAAGGTCCGTACGGGCGTCTATAGAAATGCCTGCCCACACCATTAGTGAGCGGCCATGAAATGGGACTCTTGGTGATATGGCACATTGTGAATATCGCTCTCCGGATCTCCGCCATACTCTTTCCCGTTCATCCGGTGATCGCAGACTGAACCTTGATTCATCAGTGAACAACACGGACTTCCAGTCGTCTGTAGTCCAAGTCAAACGGTATCTTCGATTAGCTGAGAGAAGCTCTGGCCCTGTAGCAGCCCTCCTGGACTGCAATCGATGTTCATTTAATCTTCGCGATGCTGTGCTAACTGAAATATTGACACCACGTACCTGTGCCAATCGACCAGCGACAATTGTAGCTGTTTGGAAACGATCTCGGGGCCTTTAAAATAGCGTAATTGCTCTAGAAATTGACGATTTACGAAAAAATTCAAGTGTCCGGGTGTTTTTGACGAGCAGTGTAGTTGGTCTTGAAAAAACACGTTAACGTCCAAGAGTATATTTCCTCTGAATTCTATAGGAAATTTGCTATATGTTTTAGTAAAAAAATAATTATCACTCAGCACATACTATTGATTAGAAAGGGAGTTTAGGAAAGCGTTAATTATATTTTAATTAAACATATTAATTTAAACCTATAATGTTAGTGTCTAAATCGCCTGGGCACTTGTTTAATATGTATTCGAAACTAAACATGTATTTTTTATACCATAACAATATATAATTTTCTCTTTAATGAACAACATAGTTGTACTTATCAAAATAAATGTTTGCTTAGCAAAATTTTGAAAAGTGATAAGTTGCAAAGTACGATGGTTAAATAGGCCCCAGGTAATCGTAAAGCAGCAGTTAATAGTAAGGAGATTTAACCATACGGTCACGTCCAGGGTTAATCGAATGGCATTGATATTGGTCTTACGCCGCAGTTAATCGTAAACCACATCGATTTAGGTAAACACATCACATTTAGGGTTTAAATGAAAAACAATTAAATCGAAAAAAGGCTTTTAAAAAAATTTCAAACAAAATAATCGAAAAACAAAACAGAGTTTTTCACCGAATAAGCGAATTTCGACTAAAATCTGGTGCTCTATTTTAAATTATTATGCCTTAGTCGAAATTTAATCATAAACTACTATTTTAATCATTTGTTCACATTAGATTCTTAGAAAATAAGTCATATAAGAGAATAAGAGAAAGGATGAAAATAAAATATAAAAATACTCTTCTCTTCAGTTGCTGTTTACTATTCATTTTCCGTTCATTTTATATGAATGTTTTTTATGCTAATTTATCTTCGCTCTTGAAGTAAAATGAATTTTCAAAAATGAAATGCAAATGCAGTAAAAAAACGAATAGTGAGCAAAATTGAGAAACTAAAAGGGTTCATGATTCATGTTATTTTTGTGTTAGCGAACGGGATCTACTGCTATTGTATTGAACGATCGAATAGCGAATATAATTTCTTCCCGCATTATTCTTGATAACTGAATAGTAAAACAAAATATTTTTGTTTCTTTTCATTATTCTTGTTGATCAGTGGCCCTGTTCCTATGTGTGATGCGAGGGCGGGTGTACAGAATTCATATTTAATTTCAAATAAGAATCGTACGAATCTGATTCAATTCAAATATGAATTTTCCATTTTTTTTTCGTATCTTGTTCAGAAATAGGGCTGCAGTCCTGCAGTATTACAAATAACACTGTTCGATCGGTGTACAGTGAAGTGATTTTTAAACCCTGGTATATATGAATGTGTGCATATGCATGTGTGTAGGTATATGCGTATATGTGTGCATGTTTGATTGTTTTCACCTATTAATAATCATTTTAATATTTTAAAAATTAATTTGATATATTATTATATTAACATTATTTTATGTATATGTTTATGATTAATTGTTTTAATTTGTAATACACCCAAGCCTGTGTTTACACGGTAGATTATTCCAAATAATATTTTGTTAAAAAACCGTATATAAAAATCGAAACAATGTAATTGTTGGATCTTATTAGATTAATAAATTTACCAAAAGTATAAAAAATAAATAATGAACAAAAAAGATCACAAATTCAGGAACTGGGAAATATAAGATTTAATTTTTATTTCATTTTAATCCGATTCATTTTCGGATAGTACGTGCATTCGTTTGTGCCGAGTTTGTGTGAGATTGACAATTTTATCCGTAACAGATTGATTTACTTTTACATCAAATTCTGTAATATTTCGCTGTGTACCTGTTTTTCATAGCTAATTATAAAGTTCTTTGTAGCGACTCATACAAGAATTTAAATCCTATTTAAATTTGGTGGATGTTTCAGTCATTGGATCACCCAGCATGAAATGATTTCCTAATTTATTTACCAACGGAGACCTTCAAGAATTAAACTGGTAGATAAAGTTATTGGTTCATGCTCGTCGCTGCTGTAGTTTACGTTGATTGTTTATTATGCTATTTCTAGCAACTCTATATCATTAAGCAATCTGTCGGCAATTACTTCATTTTTAACGTCGGCAGTTGGTTGTGAAGGATTTTGCAATCTCACTATTCGATTGCAAGGTCCCTCACGGCCGGCTGCTTGTGCTGAGTTGATTATTTCTGTGTATACTTCATTTACCACATTTGATTGAACAGTATCTACAATTTTAACACAATCGGGACAAACGTTCTTCCAGCAAGCATTCAAAGTAGATGGCCCTATTTCAGGCACGGAGAAAAATGCATATTTTATACAGTCCAGGATTGAATTTTTTTTCCACACGCCAACAACAGTTAGCGATTCTTCCTCATCCATTTTATTTGAATATATTTAAATTATCGTCTTACATAATATACTTTAAAAGTTGCAATTATTCCCTAGTCGAGTGGCTACAGAAGAGAAGCTGTATTGGGTAGCAAGAAGACGACTTTTACAATTAAAAGGCATGACTTTTTATGACCTCCGGAATAAAGTATTTGTTGAATCACTCATTGAATACTGACTCCGTAATCCAGGATTTCTTATTTGCCATCCAATGAACTAGAATGACTATTTTATTTTTGTTGACCGTGTTATTTCAAAATCGTGCAAAAAAACACCGTGGAGGAACAGGTTTGGGTGTATGTGTAAATATTCAAGACTTTTTTGTAGTTTGATTTAAAGAGATGAGACCTCATATGTGTTACGGCATGGCAAAGGGAAATTGGTTTTTAATTTTTTATTTCCATTTGTAATCACAATTAAATCTTTGATGTGATATCCTTCGGCCTTTTAATGTTAACTGTTTTTTATATTGTTTACTGCTGCTACACTATTTTCTCTAAAATGATTTATCTGGCACAACAATATTTCTCGAAACGGGTTCGCAATTGCATGGGAATGACGTATCGTGGCGAGAGATTCGGAATGGGTGGGTGGGATCGTGGATTTTCGGGACGCAGTTGGAGCGTCCTTGCTCTCATCTTTGCGATTGGATGGTTTGTTTTTTTGATGGAAGTTTTCTTAAAGCAGGCTAAGTTTTGAGGGGATTTCTATCGAAGGGGTAGATTGTTTGATTGTGGGAATGGGAGTGGGGACGTTTTGGCTGTGTCTTGGGGGTTTGCGGTTTTGGACTTGCTCATTCTGAGTTTCTCTCCGACGTTATACAAATATCGATTGATTTGAGTGCTAAATCAACGACTTCCTCATGCATCAATTATGTAAAAGCCTTTCGCGTGGTCCTAACTTCCGTTAGTACCGTCACCCCACGTAAATCATGATATTTTTGTTTGATTGAGATGTGCGGAATTGTTGCGTAATCTGTTTCTAGACAGTATACTGCGAAAGATGCATAACATAACTTTTGGGCTGAATTGGAATTCTAGTAAATAGCAATTCTAGCAATTAGCATTAGTTTTGGGGAAGCTGAGTTTGGCTGAGTCATTTCTCAACGGGTTGTTTTGACGGGTAAGTAGAGGAATAGGATAATTCCTTGGCCGATTGTTTTCGGATTTATTTTGTAGAAACATCCAGCACTTCATCTAGGATTTATGTTGAAATCCCGGTTCAGCTCAACATACCAGATCCAAACAAGATTAGTTGAGAAATTGCTTAGCACGGCCGAATCCAGAACTTCTCTAAAATCTATTTTTCAATTCACATGTAATTCAGCTTACCTGATTTGGCAATAATTGGACGTGATACGGCCAAGTTCCCTGCAGAATGGTCAAATTTTGGAACTGTATCAAAAGACACGTTAAAATCCCAATACAAGTTGATTCAAGTTTATTATAATCTTAGCCCAGCTCTACAAGTTGAACTGGAATCATTTCGGTTGCGAAACGCCCTGGTTCCATTCATTATAGCTGAATCCCAAAATTTTGTCAAATTCGGCTTTGCACCCCGAATTTGATCATCATTTGTTTAGAGTTGGCCTAGTTTCATTTGAACATTATGCTAGAGTGGCAATCCAATTATATATACCATATTTGATAGTTATTGGTAATGATAAAGTTCCATTGAGCATGGTATAAATTTCCGGTGCAGTATAACTATACTTGGTAATTAATCGAATATTCTTTGGTGAACAAAATTAATAAAATGTTTGAAATTTTTGCGAAATAAACTAAATTTATCAGAAATATCCAATCCGGTAGTTAATCTGACATTGAATAACATTGAAAATTTTCCGTTAACCATTGCCTTTGGGATGCCTCACAGATGTTGTTTTTTCTTTTTTTTTCTCTTGCTCTTGTGGTTGCCCGATTCAAGGGTTAAATACTAATGGATTTTAGAGTAATTTTAATATAATTTAGAAAATTATGGTTTCACGAAATTCTATTGTAAGTTGTGGAATTGCAGAAGGATTAAATTAATAAATGTTTATATTATTCAGAAAGCCGGAAAACATTAATTTAAATTTAAATTTCAGGATATCTACAGATTGGCGTGAAATAATATTTCTTTGAAATATTAATTGTTGATTGTATAGATTAGAACTGTGTTGTCATTGCATTAATAACTATCGAATTTTTAGGGGTCTGTAACTGGGCCTATTTAATCAATCAATTTTGTTTAGGAAGCCGGAAAGCATTAATTTACAATTACATTTCAGAAAATTTCCAGATGTACGTGAAATAATAAAAATTTTCCACAGGTTGTTGATTTAGAGAAGCAATTGTTGAAGACCAATACCATCGTTATCCATTAAACCTATTAAGCCTATATCCTTCCTCTAGTAGATTAGTATTGTGTTGTCTTTGTGTTACTATCGGCTATACCTAGGTGTCTGTAACCGGGCCGATTCTGTCCTACTTAACTAACCTATCCAATCCTTCGGTTTTGTTATATGTAAAAAAGAGTGTGCGGTGGGCCCGGCGTCACCCGGGAGCTCCTGTGTAAGAACTTGGTCGTACATTCAGAATCAATCAATCAATCAATCAATCAATTAGATTCTTAGAAAATGGTTGCCGCCGTCCTCAAACGGGTCTGGGTTAAATGAACGATTCCGAAAACATAGCAACGAAACATTTATTACAACGATAAATTCGTTCCAATTTTGATTAAGTTGTTTTATTTTTATAGCTATTTTAATTCGATGTTTACCTTAGAAGAATGTGGTTTTCGCCCCAAACCCCAGCTTTTTCATAATTTTGATGAACTCCACAAAACCTCTCAGCATTAGATTAATTTACTCAAGAATAAAAATAAGTTTAGAAGTTGTAGTGATTTGATATATTTTTTCAGCTAAATAGGATGATCCCCCCCTCTCCACCCTCACACCTGTTTTTTAATTTTCTTAAATAATATAAATGAAATTGTTTTAATATTTCAATTAAATTGGCTTCTTATATTTTAAATGTTTTAATATCATATAAAAATTTTATTTCTAATCCGTACTACAAGGTTGTTCGGTAAGTAATTCCGTTTTTTCCCAACAGAGGACTAAAATGTAATAGTTCATTGCCACCAACCTCAAACTTAAGCCGCATTGTTATTGTATATTTTGACAGGTGATATAGCAGGGCTTTTTTGTGCATTGTAATTTGGGGCGTAGCGTCGTATTGCCATAGAAGTCTATATCCATCTGCAATAATCAAACTGAAGAGTGGAATAGCAATTCCAATAAGAAATTTGCAAGAAATTGAAAAAAATCGTTGTAAAATGAAACAAGCACTCGTGAATTACTTTCTTGAAGCTCAGACGAAGCGATGGTCTCTCTCTCTCTCTCTTCCTGAGGCGAGAATTTACGAGAAAATAAACCATACAGTGTGAATACCAAAATTAACTCTAATCCGAGTCACATTTAATCATTTTTCAAATTATGTGAATACATGTTTTAAATCTTGCTACGTTTTCGGATGCCTTGGCTTTAACGAAATTAATCTAAAATAATTTGTATTTGGAAATGGACAATATGAGAAAAAGCAACATGAACGGAAATATTAACAAAGGAAGCATAAACGCGTCATCAAAACAGTGAAACTTTTAGAAATTACTAGAAAGTTTGTGTAGACGTGCAGAGTGCTCGAGCCGTCACCGAGAACTCTTTTTATGTTTGTGATTCATGAATTGAAAGAGGTAATAATCAACTGTCACATATTTCTTATCCTTTTGAATATTTTGACTAAAACTTATGATTATAGCTCAATTAATGATCCACTAGTTTAGGCTTTATACAGTGCATTGTATAAACGACTAAATGCCGATGTTTCTGCAACTGTACCCATTTTGAGGTTTAGTCTGCTACCTATGGTGACCGAGCATAGTTAATTGGTGGTAGCGAATTAATAAAACAATTGCCGTAAACTCGAATGTAATCCTGAATTTCTTTTAGTAATTAATATTGCCTCAGTCGCCTTAGTCCCAGTGACTGCAACCATGACCTTACCGCTTACGAATGGCTTTATTACAGGTCAGAATAACGCCATATTTGGATTTGGCCGCTTCCAAAATCGAGATTGTGCCTGTGAAGCTGAACTCGGTTTTTTAACTATCCAAAGCCTGAACACGGCTTCATATACGAAGTTTTAAGACAAGGGACCCAAAACGAATCGTTGTTACGACGAATCATGAATTCTGTTACGAAAGTACATATATGTAATTCTATTTGACTAAATGCATTCATTAGATCCTGTGTAATATAGGAACTATATTTATTTCTCTACCTGTCTACGGTAGAGTGAAGTTACTTTAAAAGTGTAGGTGAGATTATGATCAAACCACAGCAACAAATAAGAATAATGATGACATTTTTGAAATGAAAAATTTAACAAAGCCATCTGTCAAATACTGGTTATCGATAACACAAAAAGGGAACAGGTAATCCTACAGATGGGTAAGCAGATCTGACTAAGTAGGCCTTTGAAAACCCGACCCGTCATACAGAAAAAACGTGTACATGATTTTTTAACAGATAATCTTTGTGATAGGTGACCCTTCTAAAGTACTAGCCTTAAGGCAATGTACCAAACCACTTGACATATTTTTGCGACCCGTCAAAATCGATATTCAAATCTGCTACACGTTAAAGAAAAGTGTAAGTAATGTTAATTTTTAAGTTTTTGATGAATCGTTGTTTGACGGGGTCCGCAGATCAACAGTTTTGCTCGTCACTTTTCTAAATTTTTGTATTTATTAGGATTTGCCATTTGTGAGTTTATTTTGGTCACAAGCTTACTATTACTTTCTTTTACCGCCAAGGTCAAAAAAGGAGTTTTAAAAATCTCTATATGTTTGCGGTGCCATGCAAGCTAAATGCTGTTGGTTCTATACAGTCTAGACGCATTGGCAAATCGAGGTGAAACTTCATACTTAAGCTTTTTTCCATAAATTGGGAGATTCCACTGATTTATGGCCGAAATCGGCCCCCGAAGTGGCAGCTTCGGTAGCAGCTTTCTCGTTTTTTGCAAATATTTTTAAAAGTATATCATTTACGAGAAAAATGACTATGAACTAAATGATGTTGTACAAAAAACTTTTTTTTATATAGTAATCATGAAAAATTTTGACCTCGGGCGTGTGCGGTGTCGTGCAGACTAAATGTTGTCGGTTCCCTACAACCCGATTCGTCGGGGTGAACTGATTGGGATTAAACTTCATACTTCAGCTATGTCCACAAATTAGGAAATCCCAGTGATTTGTTGCCGAAATCGGTCCACCGGAAGTGGTAGCACCCATAGGCGATATTCGTTTTTTGCAAATACACCAAGTTCTGTTTTACGCGAACCTTTTTACGCAAATTTGATTTAACGCGATTCAACAAAACCTTTTGTTTCCTTTTTTACGCGATTTTATTTGATTCAACGCGATTTAAAAAATATTTTTAGTAAAATCAAATATCCTTGTACATGATTCAAACCTCGTTCACTGCCATCTGTCAGTCATTCTAATATAGAATTACCGACAGATGAATTTGAACGTGTAAAATCTACGTGGCAAATCTACGACACAACTGCAGGGGATTTCCCTAATTATCCCATATTAGTTTTGATAAAAGTATAGTGTGATATTAATATGTAAAATGGCAGTAGCAATAAGAAAACAACGAATAAAATATTTTCTATAGTTTACAATTAATTTGTAGTTTACTTTTGAAACAATTTCTATTTTAAATTATGTACAAACACCTTCACTTTTCCAAAAAAAAAATTAATTTAAGAGATTTCAAAAAATAGACATAAAATCGGAGTTTTAGTTCAGAGTATCATCCAAATTTGGTATCATTTGCGTGTGAGATTATAACAAGAAATTTATAAATTTTTCAGATTTCAATAAACGGTATCTAATTTATAGTTTTAAGTGCATTCATTTATGCAAACGAATTATTTTTATAGGAGAGCTCATTGTACAATTAATAAGGTCAGCTTAAAAAACAAACGAAAAGAAAAGCTATTTCTTTGGAAGTTAAAATCAAAATTTTGGATAGACTAGCCAGCGGAGAAGGTGTCACTTCTGTAGGGGAATATTTCAGTTTGACGGAATCTACCGTAATAACTATAAAACAAAATGAAGAAGGTATTAGAAATTCCGTGATTGTTGGAACAAGTGTAAGAAGTGCTCATACATCACCATACACAAGAGACATAGTAAAAGAGAAAATGGAGAAGACTCTTGAAATATGGATGAATGATTGCTCACAAAAACGAATACCAGTTGATGGAAATATCCTCAAGCAGATGGCATTACCAATTTGCAAAGACGTGAAAGAAATGGGACCACAATCCTCAGACAAGAAAGTTATAAATTTGAATTTTCTGCAAGTACAGGTTGGATGATGGGTTTTTTTACTAAAGGCACGCGCTTCATAATGTAAAAAAAAGGGTGAAATCGCATTTGCAGATGAGGCTAAAGCATTTTCTTTACAATTGGCCAAAATAATTAAAGATGGCGGCTAAACTTCGGATCAGGTATAGAATGCTGATGAAACCGGGCATTTCTAGAAACGAATGCCGAGCAGAACATACGTAGCCAAATCCCAGAAAATTGCAAGTATATTTAAGGTAACCAAGGATCGTGTGACCTTTTTATTTTGCTCTAACGCTTCAGGTGATCGGATGCTGAAACCTTTACTTGTAAATAGAGCTCTAAAATCACGGTCAATGAAAAGTGTAGATTTTAGCACATTACCAGTTTACTAGACAGCTAAGAGAAAAGCCTGGGTGGCAACTGAAACTTTTAGGGGATGGTTCATGAAAAATTTTGTCCCAGAAGTTTAGCGTTATTTAAGCGAAAAAGGTCTCCAGTGACGCTGACGAAGAAGTGCCTACCCTCACCGAAGACCTAATTAAAGAAGGACTTCAAATAGGTGCTACATTGAGCGCTCATTTTGGCAAGCATGATCCTATTGGGGAAAGAGCTGAGAAATTTCAACGTGACCTTAAATTATTAATGGGTAATTATCGAGAATTACATAAGTCTTATAGATTATTCAATAGAGTGGAAAATATTTCTAGTGACAAAAATGACTTTCAAGTGTTACATAAACGAGTGAGCATTCCATCAGTTCCATCAGGCAGTGATGATAGCACTTAAAAATATATTTTATGATATATTTCGTTTTTTATTAAAATGAATTTGTTTCGTTGTTTTGTTAAATTATGATTTTTTTTTTAATAAAATTATTTAATATTTTTAATTACATGTGTTTTTATTTATTTTTCTAACTAAATTTCATAAACATATCTAATAAGTATTTAAATAAAAAGTGTGTAAAGCATGTAAAAAATACGATTTTGTATACTCTAATCACATTGTTTTAGTTGATTTTACAAATGTAGAACCAATACTTTTATATTGATACCATATCGTCTTTTGCGCGATTTTTTTTTGTGCGAATTTTCGGGGAACATATCTATCGCGTGAAAACAGAATTAGGTACATACTTTGAAAAGATTTAAGAAAAAAGTTAAACAAAAATATTGTAGATTAAGCTTCAAACAAAAATTTATCCAGATTATTTTTTAAATTTTACCGGCAATGACGAGTTTTGATCAAAAAATTTAAGTTCACCAAAATTCGAGATGCCGAAGGTCGAGTCCAGGCGGATTGACTATTCGGAATCAAACTTCATACTAAAGCCTTTGTCATAAATTAGGAAATCCATGCGATATGTGATGGACATCAGTGTACCGGAAGTGGTATAGCTTACATAGGAGCTTTACTAATTTTTGCAGTGAATATTAAATTTTCAACAAGCGTTGACCTTATCGGTTTTCTGAATTTTAAGCAAGAATAATGATTTTTGATTATACAAGACAGTTTTTCTCAAAAATCCGGTAGGTTCAATTCAATATTTGTTGTAAAAGAAAACCGGGTGTTGGCCACAACATATTCACTCCTCCATTTTTTTAATTATTACTTTATTTGGAATTTAGTAAAAGTGAATTTTACGCTTTTTAGCTGTTTACATGAGTTTGTCAATATGTCAGATACTTACATTAATCATCTACTTCATATGAATACATTTTGCACAATTCCACACAATTCCAACTAACGATGGTAATACCAGAGACAACCTAAAAGAGATATTTCATCCGCTGTAAACGTAAAAAATTAAACTGCGTGTTCATTTTCATTTTTTTTTATAAATAGCCGCATACAATCAAAATTATTTTGTTTTTTTTTGCGTATATACGCAGTTTAACGAAAAATCACAGATACAACGATGACATTGGAATTATCAGAAATATGTTTCGTTTTCATTTTTTAGTTCAAATGAAAAATATAATTTGATTGTCTGTGGTAAGTGGTGTGGTAAGTTATCTGTGAAAAACAATTTAGATCTCATTTCTTGTGGAAAGCCTGGGAAAACTCGATTGAATATACGTGCTTATAAAATTGGCCGTATAAAGTCTCATGTCTGGAAACAAATTGAAATGAAACGTCTTAATGATACACACACTTTCAAAAAATTTCAACTCAATTTTCTTGTGGAAAATCCAGGAAAATTCGTTTGAATATATCGCACACACAAAATTTGGAAGTTTCTAAATATTAACCGTTTAAAGTGTCATGGCTAAAAGTAGATTCAAACGAAACATCTTAATGATGTCCAGACCGGGTAAAAATTGCAGGTCAATTTTTATGTGGGTCGGGTTTTCCCGGACTCACCGGACAAGTGGTGCAGTGGTTAAAGCTTCGGCACTTAGACCGGTAGGTATTGGGTTCGAATCCCATCAGAGACTAGATGCAAATCGAGTTTTCATCACCGATTACAATCGGTGATGTTAATAACAACTAAGACCCTCTGATGGAGTGCAGAATTCAGCACCGACCCACCTTCCATGTCAATGTACAAGTTGACATGCAGCTCGCAATGTGCAGGTGGTATACTGTAGTTGTGTGAGTAGATGAATAGGTGAATGGGTTAATGATGTGGTGTGAATGCGTGGTAGCACAATGGGCCAAAAAATGGTTCAAAAAAATAAGTCTCAACCACTGAATCCCTTTCCCGGACTCCCCACATGAAAATTAACCTGAATTTTTTTCCAGGTGTGAAAATTTATTAAGAACTCTTGTTTGAATCAATTTCAAGCCTTGACACTTTAAATGGTCAATTTTTAGAAATTTTCAAATTTTGTTTGTGCGATATATTCAATTAAGTTTTCCCAGACTCCCTATATTAAAATTTCCTCAGATTTTATAAATGCTAATAATAATTAGAAGGCCGTTCATTTGAAATATTTTTCAAACATATCACTATAAATGGATTTCACAGTTTACCCACTACTCCCTCCCCTCCCCCCTCGCAAACATCTAATGAAGCATCTAGAAATTTTAGGATCTCCGCATTAAAATCTGCATTATCGATATATCGTTATCAGGTGGTCAGTCTTATTGATAACCTAAATTTTTTTCGGTGAAACTTTAGTGCTAACTTCAATAAATAACATCTAATTTTCGGCAAATTGCATCAGAATTCTGTACTACCACCTGGTGCAGAATATGTCGATAATGTTGATTTTTTCGGCTGAAATTTTCGACTAATTTTAGTAGCATCGTTGTTTAGGAACAGCAAAGTAAAAAATATCTAATTTTCCGACATATGTTTAGCTGCATTATCGTTATTTTTTGGGCTGGAGTTTTCGATGGACATGCGACCGACAATTATCGGCTGTCATTTTTATTTGATTAGTTTGGACCTGCATTATCACTTTTTTCGGTTTCAAATTTTCGCCTAGCTTTAATTGGGTGAAAATGGGCTGTATGAAATTAGCGGAATGCTAGAATATTAGGGGTTCGTCCTCTAGATCAAGGGGCCCTTCTTATAAGTTTCCACACCATTCATTCAATCGGATTCTAATTTAGCACAAGTATTTTATATCAAAATGTGCAAGTTTTTATAAAAATTTTGAAGCGGTTGGCCCTGAGTCTAGGTCGTCCCGTATTTTTCCAAAAAAAATCTATTTGTTTCGAAAAAGTGTTTCAACCGATAAACCAATCGTCATGAAAATTTTACCATGTATAAGTTGCATGTCCAGAACCAACTTTACGACATAATTGAAAGGGTTGAACCCGGGGTCTAGGGGCGTCGGTATACATTTTTCTAAAACTTCATTTTTTATTAAATGTTTTCACGGGAATGAGTTTGGGAAACGGATTATATGAAACCAGTAAATTGACCCGTTCTACAAACGGGAAAGTAACATGACTTAGGTATAGGACTAGGCAGTGTTTCAAAATTTGAAAAAATCGAAAAAATTAAAAATTGATGTTTTGAATGTTACGCGCTCCAATAATTTATTTAAAGCAAAAATTCGACACGTTTTTGTGTCTAAGGGCACCCACCACTTATTCGGTCCTGATTTTCTGGACCACACCAAAATTAGAAAAACATATTTGTTAATCCACTAAGAAGTTCAAATGAAAAATCTAATTTGATTGTCTGTGGTAATACTAAAAAGTATCAAGTGTCCCATTCTGAAGCCTTACTTTCCAGATGGGTTGCTCATGCATATACGTAGGTGTATCGATGGATATTGGGTTGTTTAATTATTTTCGGTAGCAACAGGCATGATTCGAAGATAATAACAAACAATTTTTGTATTGTTCGAATTGCTATACATTGATAGCCTAACTTGAAACTTCGATCACTTCATTGACCGTAACCGTGGACGTTTACGTTACCGTTTATAGCCGCTGCTTCACTGATTCGAATTCCGACGCGAGAACAACGTTTACTATTTTGCACGTCAAGTCTAGGCAAGTGGGATACCTAAATATGTAACTTATTTTTATTACTAGTTGCTAAGGGTAACTACAGCTTCTGGACAACTTTGAGGTCCTCTTGAAAGCTGGTACTTCCGTATTGCCATAAACTATTTCCGACGGAAACAGCATTGCTGTATCACAGTCGTTTGTAATGACATTCAAAATTGTGATACTAACAAAAATTTTAAGGCATTAGTCTAGTTCGAGCCACTTTTAAAATGGACAAGACAACCGATTAAAATATTTAAAATTAATTAAAGCGTATTTCTCGTTAAATCGGAACTTTGCCTAATCAAAAATTTGCCCATCGTGTGGTTTTGACGCCTTTACAAATTCTGGTAAAAGAGCAAGAACTACAAGTATAAAGTGTGTAAATAAATCAAATACATACATTACGTTGTTTAGCCTTTTTTCGAATGGAATAAACAACTAATAATGATCCAATTTGCTGTATACTATTATGAAGTTACACCTCAATTCGCTAATCAAATTTCTTGTGATTAGATTTGAATGTAGATTACAATACGTCAATATTCAAATACAAGTTCTATGTTAGTATATTGAATTAGTTCATGGGCGAAATTGATGTATTTGCAGTTACATTGTACACATTTGATTATATATTTAAAGTGAGCGCGGTATTACGCCTACACGGCACCATCTTACAAAATACGAAAGGCAACTGTCTGTTTCGGTCTAATTAAATTAACAGAATATTTTTTAAATTTTGTTTATTTACTTTTTTAATAAAGTTTGATCTATTTAGTGTTTTAGTATTTTTTTTATTTATGTACTACTATACAGTATTTATAGTACATACTAACCATACTAGCATAACCTTCATTTGTAATAAATGTAATTTATATGAAATATACCAACAAATTGTCGGAAATTGAATATATCATATGTACTAATCCAACATACGTACTTTATGTAGGGAAATCTGTCTGCCATTGTTATCGTGCAGTCCGAATGGTGTTAATTGTATTTTGGTGTCATGATAATCAGTCAACTGTATAATTATATAATACGCTGAGCACTGACGATTTGCTTTTGTAATTAATCGCATTTCTATTAAGACTGGCATTTCTCTATTCACATAAATGTGACACCCAATTAAGTAACTGATACTAAAATCATAACTTCAAAAATTCCGCCTAAACCAATAATAACAATAAGTAGTATCTCAAACCCGATCCAAAATTCTAACACAAACAAAACGAAATGGGTTAAGGTTTTTCTGTGGCCCATCAGTCACATTCTAAAATTAATTTTTATATTTCACGATATACATTAATAAATTAGAATGTGATCAACGACACTAAAGCATCAGTATATTGGATTCTGCTGCTTGAACTGTGTTTTGTGTTGTTCTGTATGTTTTCGACTCGACCCTTCTTTGTGTATGCTGTATGCCTATATAACCTAGCCGACATACACAAGAGACGCATCGTACAATAAAGATCAATTTGAAGATCACACAAAACAAAGACGAATATTGTTATTCTAATAATTTAAATGAGATGAGGGCGATATGATGACTTTAGAAAAAAAATTTTAAATTTTCTTTTCATAAAAAAAATAAATAAAAAAAATATATTTTTCAATATTTATTTATTTAATTTTAGAAATAAAAAATTTAATTTTAGAATATTAAAAAAGAAATTGATTAATGATTATTTTTAGATTTATTTTGTACATACACACACACAACATACGACATAATATATGCTTCTTTTATACGAATTACAAAATTTCGTATTTATTTATTTTGTTTATTTAATTAACGTTTTATTATACGCTTTATTTATTTTATTTAACATTTTTGAATGAAACCAAACCAAACAAACAACAAAAAAAAAAGTTAATTAGGATTAATTGTATTGTAATTAATTATTATTATTTTATAGTTCGATTATTTTAGTTTAGATTAATTGAAATTAAGAAGAACAAAATCACTTTTGATTTATTACGAACACAGCATATATTCGAACCGAAAATGTTGAGTGATTTATTGTAATAAAATCAAATTGATTGATAGGGTTAAGCGGTATTGACCAATTTTGATAAGTCCAGACGAAATGAAAACGATGTTAGGCTTGAGTAAATTGCTAAAACATCTTACGACTTACATGAGAGCTTGTAATCCTTTGGTTACTACAATTTATTATAACCAATGATAGCATAAATATTTATGTAAGCACAGTTTGCCCTATTATGTATAAGATCTTAACGAACTCTGGTTTAAGCTGATGGTTCCATTTAAGTGACTTTCATTTCGTGTCTTACGTTCTACAGCCAACAAAAAGTTTACACGGACGACTAGAAAATGACTTTAGTTATGATTAGAAGCATGTTTCAAACAGCGTAGTCTGTCCTACTAACAACTAATTTGAAAACGTGGACTAGCACAGTACGATAAATAACCCTTAATTGCCCGTTAAAATGGGAATCTATTTACATAGCTGGTAATTTGACCAAACAGCTACATGGCCGACGGCCAAATCGATGGTAGGAGGATTGATCGTCAAGCCCATTTAAGTGATATAACTATACATCGCCGCTAGCACAACCAAAACTCTGACATCAACATTGCATACGCAAATGATTCCGATAACTACATAACCGATACGCACATCGACCAAACGTACATGGCCCAAACTCACATCGCTGACAAACGGGATCACCCAATTTTGTTGAAAAATATATTGATTTACAAAACCCGCAATTTTTTTTTTCTCAACTGAGACTGCTCATCTGGAAATCTATCCTTCAAATTTTTACAAATTTTACATTTCTTACACAATTCTGATTTGTTGGGGTAAACCGCAATGGTTAGTCCCATAATGGAATCTTATTTCAACGACAGGGTTATCATATGACGAATATTAGGGGTTTCCATATTCCTAGAGCCTTATTTCGTGTTTAGCGGTATGCTTTTTTATTTCATCTTTGATGTATTCCATCTGTAAGTCCCTGTGAAGGTCTTCATTTCTTGTGTACCACGGAACATTTACGATGCTACAAAGAACCTTGTTTTGAAACGTCTGTATCATCATCCCAAGAGTTGAATACTGTAGGTCCATATCGGCTTCAGTATTTGCCGATATAGCAGCAGCTTGTTTGAATTGTAAGCCAATACATTTTTCTGAACTTAATGTTAAGTTCTACTTTTTTCTTTTTCACATGCTCTCTCCACTTGAGCTTGGCATCGAGGGACAAGATATTCAGCTTTGTTTGCATATGGCGCCGGTCGTGAGGTAATCTCTATCGGTAGATGGGAAGTCTTGATATGTAAAGTTAATATGCGTAGATTTCATCTCATTTCAGCTTGATTCTCCAGCGCTTAGTCCAGTTACAAACCGCATTGGTAATCTTCTGGAGTTTGATCGTTGCATCAGTGACATTATTTGCAATGGCCGTGATTGCTGTGTCATCTGCAAAGGTGGCTATGGTTCCTTAATTTCTTGTTGGAATTTTCCTTGTATACATACAATACAGGATTGGTCCTAAGACACTCCCCTACGAGACACCGGCAGATTTTTTTAGTTGGAGTATTCATCCTCATATTTCACACGAAAATGTCTTTTGGATAAATAAGATCTTAGTATGGCATATAATTGCCTCGGCAGATCTCTATGCAGCTTGAATTCCAGTTCACTATGCCAGACTTTATCGAATGCCTGAGCGACGTCCGTAAATATGCTGGAGCATACTCTTTTACGTTCTTTCAATAATGTTGGTGATTCTATGCAATTGTGGAATGATTTCCTATGAACCCAAATTGATGTGGAAGAATTTTTCAAAGAGTTTTGACATAATTGGCAGCAATGAAATTGGCCTATATATTTTTTATCGTTAGGTGGTTTATCAGGTTTTGCTATCATGATTATTTCTTACGAAATTCTTTATCTGGCAGAGCCTTGATTATTTGGCAAGTAATCAAGCCATACCCCGGGGCTTTTATAATATTCATGTTGCTTTTTACTTCTTCTTTTAATTCTTTGAGTTACTGGCCGTATATCAAAATCATCTAGCTTGTGGATTGACATTATATTTTCATTTGCCGTTTGTCTTGGTAGTGGTTAGAAAGTATCCTCGAGATACTCCGCAAACAGATTAGCCTTCTCTTCAGGTTCCATCCTCCTTTTTAAGTGGAGGCACTTGAATTTTGGGTCTGTTGAGTCCCTTCGTCACCTTCCACAGTAAATAATCAGAATTCTTACTGTCAGAATTCTTACTATCAGAGAATTACTGTCTTCAATGGGAATGTAGTACTGGGATCTTTCTCTTGCTACATAAAAATCTATTAGGTCGGGTATTTTCGTTCCGTCACTGGACCAGTATGTTGGGGAACCACCAACTTTACCAGAGTAAAACTCACATTTTGATGTCTGCCCTGCTTAAAGCAATTATCTACCTTTTGACGTCGTAAGTGTAGATCCCCAATAGGCGTTTCTCGCATTAAAGTCACCTCCAATAATAAAATCACGTCCAAGAGATATAAATAGTTTAAGGTAGTACTCCCTTTTCAAGTTATGCCGGGGAGGACAATATATTGTGAAGACAGTAAGCTGTCTGTGTTTAATTTCTTCTTCGATATTTGATTCTAAATGATGTTTTATATTCTTTTATTAGCAATTCTGAACCCTTCTTGCTCGTTCCGCTGGAGATTTGAAAGTTGTGTTCTTACTTAACATTTTTTGTTGGATTGCGTTGTGGGGGTTGCATTTTCTTCAGTTGATCAAGTATCATGTTGTTCAGATTACTTTGGTCATCTAGCCGCTTTGCAATAGCTGCAATGCTGTTCATAATGTTTTCCATAATTTGGGTATTTTCGGAGCCCATATGTTTGATTGAACCCAAACCTTTCACTACCTGGGCAAATGATCTTATTTATCCTGTGTTGCTTGGCTGTGGGTGATTTGATATTTGAACCCTTCGATTTTCGTGATTTTGCGGTTGATTTCTTGTTATATTTCTTCATTTTTGTAGTTGTTTAGCAACCTCACAGCCTCGATAATTATTTGGATGTTGGCCGTTACAATTTGTACATTTGGCTGGCACATCTCTCGCTATTGTACATGCCCGGGTAATATGATTGCTTGAGCATTTTACACATCTTGGATCCCGGCCGCAATATCTTTGGATGTAATTAAATGCCTGACATTTCTTGCATTGGGGTATGCGTGTTGTGGTTGTGCTCATCGGTTTAATTTTCACCTTCATGTGAAGGATTCCTTTTATTCCAAAAATGTTTTGAACATTCTCTTTGTTGACAAACACCAGCATAAAAAGAGGGAATCCTCTTTTACTGATAGTTTGCTTCCCTTCCTGGATTTCTGTTCTCTCTTTTTTGAACAATATTCCCAGTATCTAGTATTTTAAGACCCTTTATTTTATAAGTCTACCATTTTTTCTTTGCTTGAGCAAGTGTGATGCAAATCATTGCCATAACTTTTATAGGTCGGGCCTGTTTGTTCTCATAAGTAAACCACTGATACTTTTCAGCATTCAATTTCATAAATGTGGTTCTATAAGTATCTGAGTCCACAGTATTAATTTTCCAAACGTCATTATTTAGCGCTGTTACCTTATAATTTCATCAGTGACTGAATTTCTGGGTAATTAGCTACACCCACAATATTTATTGGTGGTGATGGTTTTTATTCCGGTTGCGCCGCATTTGTTGTAATGTTCTTGTTAGATTTATTACCTTTTGGTTGATTGCCTTTGGGTAGAATGACTTTTGAATCTGGAGTAGATTGTCCCTACCATTTAATTGCCCAGCCTCATGTAACGATTCAGCTTTTCTTTTCTTACTCTTCCTGGATTTTTTCTTCGTTAGGATTCAGTCCATCTCTCTTTGTAATTCATCTTCATCAGTGAAATAGATGAATTTATCTGGTTCAATGCTTCCTATAACGCAATCTTCTTTTGAATCCCGATTCATTTTTAGGTTTTCATTTTCTCTTTTTAGATACTCAATTTCTTCATTGAGCTTGGCATATAATTGCTCCATATACTCTAGTCTCGCCAAGAGATCCATATTCTTCTTTTTTACGTCAATCGTTTTTTTCTAGATTCGGCTACTGGCAAAGTAAAATTTCCGGCCGCATCAGTTATTTCGTGTAATGTTTATCCAGTACATTTAGTTATAATGTTAGAAAAAACATCGGCTTGGTCAGCTACCGAGTTGCTTCTATTTTTATTTATCGGTGATCTTGGTAATTTTGATCTTCTCTGGAATGGATTCGATGTTCGCTGATAATGCAATAGATGGCCCTCCCCAGAATCCATAGGGCCAGTCTCCACAGAGAGTGGATTTAGGTTAAAAAATATATTTTGGAATATTGGTTTACCAATTTACTGTTCTACAGAACATTGTCCAGAGTACGCCTGTATCCATTTATGAATACTTCGTGGCGACTGTCAATCTCGTACTCGAGATAAAGTGATGATCAAGATAAAATGTCGAAAAAAATTTAGCGAAAAAACATCGATTTTCGAAAACAAAATAGATAAAAATCGATTTTTACGTCGAATTTATGACCGAATTTCGAGTTTATCCAGTTTAAGGCTGTTAGTAAAAGTTTGCAACTTTTTAAACTGATTCTCTAACGACCCTAAATTGCAATATTTTGAAAGCTATTTTTATTTGATGTTTACTAAAGGATGGAAGCTACCACCCTCAAATGTTTGTAATTTTCACATTTTTGAGAATAATAAGTTAACGTCTTATGCGTAAACGTTTAGTTATCCTGATCCTATCCTCATACTAAAAAATAACGAAGTCCATACAAGACGCTTAGCGTTGGCCTATTTTGAACAAGGATGACTGAAAATAGTATGTTATTTTTAATTCTTTTACTAAAAAAGGAGCTCCCTAAAACCGCTAAGCATTAGATTACTTCACTAATTGCTTTAAATTTGATTGAATATATGTTCGGTTTTATTCAGCGAGGAGTTTTTTACGGTTAAAATATTTTCGATTATTTTATTTTCGAACAATAATTTTTCGACAAAAATATTCTTTCAATGCTTGCGCGACCAAATTATTAAGCACAGAGTAGGAAAGTCCGACATTTGTCAATTTAAAGTAAACAGTTGTGCAATTTAAATTTCACAGTGTACAGTGAAAAATCAAAGAATAGAGTGATATAAAGCAATTCAAGTGAAATGTTACAAAAATGTAATACCGCAATACTGATTAACAATCAGTGTCAAAATCAAATACCAGCCGTAATAAACTCAGAAATAAACACTGCCCCCTATATGGCAAAAAAAACTCAGGAGTTACAGGCTGAGCACGTGAGACACGAACTTTCAGTCGAGGAACATTATAATCAGCTGTTTGACATATAATTACATGTTTAGAAAGCAAATCAAAGTGAAAAGACCAGCGAGACGTCGATCTTAACAAAAGAAAGCATCGATAAAAGAAACATCGAAGATACCAGCAAGTTGCAAGCAATTAAAGAGCAAAACACCATCCTTCCGGAATGCAATCGCCAACTTTCGATTAAGAAAAACCAATCACTGATTTGGGCGATATGGTGAAGGACGTAGATCTTCAAATGAAAATTAACTTTTCCCAGCTAACAACTCTGTTTCAGAAAATTAACCGCGCCAAGTGGGAAATTGGATCATTTTCGCAGAGGATAAACTCGATAAAAAAGATCAACAAATAAAAGAACTGAATGTTCTGTTCGGAGTAGAAAAGTTCAGAGTCCGACAAGAGGCGAAAAGTAAAATTAAAAAAAATCGATGCAAGCTCGGTGATGTATTTCTCATACAGCGATGAGATTAACAGTTTTGGAACCTCTAATGCTCGATGCTAAAAGTCTATTTGAGGACCTCAGAGTACAGTTTCAAACGGCAATGTATTCGGACGATGTTGCAGTGATAGAAGCACAGCGAACAGTACAAAAACCAGCAATAAAACTTTCAAAGACAAGGAATATTTTGGGCGTTCATGTGCAGAGCAAGGCGATTGAAAATTTCTGGAGATGCTTTATTTAGGTGCGAAAAGTTAGGTCTCTATACATTCGAAAATGTCGGCAACGAAGAAATGGTAAATTTACGAATCAGGCTAATTTCTGGGAAAGCAATATAAGAACAGAAGAGACCGGGAAAGGAAAAGCGAAGAGAGACTGGTAATACGAAAAACTATAGAGTTTATGAATCGAGGCAAAATGCTGTTTATAATACCAATAAGTGAAAGACACGAGAAAAGAGCAAGAGAAGAGAGAATGAATTGGCTTGCCGAAGAGAAATCGATAGAAGATCATTGGAATAGGCCCAGTCGACGATTCCAGTACATTTTTTGAGGGCGAGTCCGACATTGGAATTGATCACTAAAGAAAGAGCAATCAAAACGGAAAACGATCAGTTCGATTTTCGAAGAGATGATTTGTTGTGGCTATAATATCTCGAAGCGAAAACGAACATCTCTAGCGATAAAGCGCTATTAGGAAGGTCCATACAAAGTTGGAAATAAAATAATCGGAAAATTTTTAATCGTAAACAAAATAAAATACTAAATTATAACAAATTATAGTATAGGAACAAATTAACAAATTATAGTATAGGATCTAGACACAACAAAACCTCACGATTTCGAAATATTCTTGCACAAAGTAGACCACTTCTTAGTGGCTTTGGGGAGTTTTATGTTAGACATGAAGGTTAAATTCGGGGCCAAACTACAGAATGTACTATTTTATCTTTTATTTTAACGCTTGCTATAGGAAAACAGTAGCCGTCGAAAATTAACGTCGAATTCAATAGTAAAGCCCCAGAGAACGTATTCTTCAAATCGGTGGAACATTCCCGAATCAGAATAGAATTTGCTTTGCAATTTTAATTTGTTGTTTAACTTACGAGGATGAGGAGGTGCCGGCCCAAACCAATTTTCTTAATTTTGAAGACTATAAATGAAATTGAATTAATATTTGAATAAAACATTAAGATTTTATAAGCGTCAATAACAAATTATACTGATCGAATCTTCGGAAATGAATGAACAGGCCAAAGCCGCTTAGAGTTGACCTACTTCGTGCAAGGATAAGCGGAAATCGGGAAAATTTTAATTAAAGATTTTAATCAACAATCTGTACTAAACAATTTTCTATACTAAAAATCACCCATCAATCTCCCCAATTTTAAAAGGTCCATTTTATATTTTTTTTTTTTCACTGGCGCTATATTACATGTAGGGATTTAATCGCCTCAATGAGGGTACATTATCAGGTTATTTTCAGATTAATGATTGATAAGTTCAATGAATTCTAGCCAGATCCCAGGGTTATTGAAGTAAGCATATTTTTGCTGGTTGACACATACCGACATATCGATGGGGATGATCTCGTTTCCTTCCATTCTACAATTTCTACTATGCTGTTTCCATGCGAACTCACCCAAAGTTATATTAATCCAAGCAACGGTTACCAGACGTCGATTATGATGATGTCAGATACACGACAATCATTCGATATTTCAGATTCATGTTTTCGCAATCGGTCATCAAATCCAGACCCAATATTTAGGATCAGAAAAAAATATGCATTGGCTTAGATTGTTGAAAACAATATGCTCGGAAATATAATTTCGAATTCAAAAATATCGAAAATAAAAATGGCTTTTTAAAAATTTCGAGAAAGTTTAAAAAGATGAATTTTTCGATCACAAAATTGATACGAGATTTTATTGATGACAAAATTTTTTATGCTTTATAATTATGTATGTTATTTTATGAGCAGCGGAGACATTTAAGTCATTTCGTATCTCCAGGTAAAAAATCTAAAAAATATTATTTAAATAGACAAACTAGTTGACTTCCGAGGGCCAACAACTCGGTATAAGATAAGTTGGAATCTTAAAATGCTCGACCATTTCTTAACCAAATACCATACAATGAAATTTGGTTTGGACAGCCCAGGCTGAAGAAAACTACGCCATATTTCGTAACCAATATTGATGATCCCTCCATGCTGCACGATTAAATTGAAGTTCAAGATGCATCAAGAAGGGGTTCTGAAATTTTGTTATGCTGAATGGTACTCGCCTATGTCAAGGAGTAATGGTGGAATTTGGTTCGTAGATTTATATTGCAACTATAAAATGTATTTTAAATGAAATTCTGAAATGTCTTTGTTAGGCAGAATCAAACCAGTTCATTATACTTAATTGGTCAAGAAATGGTCGAGTTCCATCTGGCATTTTAAGATTAAAAAATTCCGTTTACCAAGTTTCTGACTACGGAGGTCAACGTATTTGACAATTTAAGGAACATTTTTAAGATTTTATTTCCGTTATTGTTTAATTAGCTCAGTTAATTTTTTGTTTCATTTTTTTATCACAATTTAAAAGTTTTTGTTTGCAGTTTTACGAAAACACTCAATTAAATTATTCAAACCCAAACAAAAAGATAGACGTTTTTCTCTAAGTAAAGATTTTTTCCGATAAAAATTTGTTTCAACAATTATTTGTAATCTATTTGTATTTTCATTTTATAATATTTTATCGGCGATGTGGCCCATCCCATACCTGGTAAAATACTACGCTCTAGGAAGGAAATACACACAAGATAGACTAGCATAAAAGATGTGAGAAGCCCAATTTGTTTTCAATTTTGTATGTATATACTAAAATCTGGACCCATGACTACTGATTAGTTTAATGTGGAGTGGTCGGAAACGTGAAAGCGGTGGAAACTCGAAACATTTTTTGAAAAATTATAACGCATTATTCAAAATGTCCCAAGTCAGCAGGAAAACAGCATTTAATGAGTTTCATTAAATTTAACTTGAAATCAAATAGGCTACCAAAATTTAGTTCCTAATAAACTCTCTAATGCTACCACGAAGTCATCCGATGGGGTAGTTTGAGAATTGCGAAAGGAATTTTTCATTTTCGGGTCATTCGGTGGTTTTTCGGTAGGATTCCATATTTAAATAACTATTTCCCAGCTCAAACGATTGTGATGAACATTGCTGATAGGGGGTTACCAGGAATCAGTTGCGACGGATCATAATTCTAAGAAAAGCAATTCATTTACAGGGTCCTGTGGAAGGCATGGATTCCTTTTTCTATTTTTTTATCAACTCGTGACGAATCCTGATTCCGGAAAATTAATTTAAATAAAAAATGAAAATGACAACTAAATAGTCAAGCAACTTCAGCAGGAGTCTAAATGATAAAAACTAGTGGGTAATAGCATAACTACTCATTAATTTAGTTTAGTCGGCAATTTAGTCGAAAAAATCGCTCTCAGGCACACAGTCTTAGATTGTCGAAAACAATATGCTCAGAAATATAATTTCGAATTCAAAAATATAGAAAATAAAAATGACCTTTTGAAAATTTCGACAAAGTTTAAAAAGATGAATTTTTCGATCACAAAATTGATACGAGATTTTATTGATGACAAAATTTTTTATGCTTTATAATTATGTATGTTATTTTATGAGCAGCGGAGACATTTAAGTCATTTCGTATCTCCAGTTAAAAAATCTAAAAAATATTCTATAAATAGACAAACTAGTTGACTTCCGAGGGCCAACAACTCGGTATAAGAAAAGTTGGAATCTTAAAATGCTCGACCATTTCTTAATCAAATACCATACGATGAAATTTGGTTTGGACAGCCCAGGCTGAAGAAAACTACGCAATATTTCGTAACCAATATTGATGATCCCTCCATGCTGCACGATTAAATTGAAGTTCAAGATGCATCAAGAAGGGGTTCAAACGATTGTGATGAACATTGCTGATAGGGGGTTACCGGGAAGAAATTCGTTTACAGGGTCCTGTGGAAGGCATGGATTCCTTTTTCTATTTTTTTATCAACTCGCGACGAATCCTGATTCCGGAAAATTAATTTAGGATGCTCTTTGCTAGGTTTGGGCTATTCTTTTAAACTTATTTTAACTTAAACGACTTTGATAAAAACTGCTAGGCGGGTTTTCGATACCAAGATTTGATGGGCCCTGATTACGAAAAAAAAATTGTCTTGGAGATTATCCGATGGGGTCCGAGTTCCATAAAATAATTATTTTTTTTTTTCAAATGACTTTGATGAAAAATGACGAAAAGGCTTTTTCGACTACCAAGAATTTATTGCAATACGCGCTGACTTCGGAAAACTCGATTATCAAGTGGGCGAAAGATGTAGAATACCAGGAATCGATTGCGATGAGCCCTAATTTTGAGGCCAATTCGTTAAGTGATTATCTGGTTTTAGCTCGACTCAAACGTCTCTGCTGAAAATTAACTTTGCGATCTCAATGGGCAATGGGGATTTCAACAATCAATTTGGATAATTTTCATCCAGACAGTACAAAGAATCGATCGTGATGGGCCCCAATTTTGAGAAAATTAATTTAGGGGATCTCCCAATGATGCGTGAATCCATCTAAACAAAAATCTGCTCAAAAGAAATTGGTGAAGGAAGAGTTTCAAGAAAATAATTCGTTTGAGGTCAATCGGAGGAAAAAAATAACTATTTTTATTTGTTCGTCTCAAACGATTATGCTAAAATTCGGGGAGGAAAGGTTTTCGAGTACAAGCGCGTGATTGCAGTTGGCCCCAATTTCGGGATTCTTAAAGAGTCCTTGGTGAGGGACTTTGAATCCCGTTTTTAAATTTAATTTAAATTAAATTAGTTTAATAAAACTTGGTACCAGACGATTTTCGAGTGCTATGGGAAGGAAAAAAAATTTATTTGGATGTCACCTGTAGGACCGCCATGTTGAATGATGTTCACCGTACTCGTGATGCTGCATCATGTCGCGGGCCTTACAACATGATATAAGTACATCATGTTGCGGGATATTGAATTCTGTTGCGGCATGTTGCAACATATTAGAATTAACCAAGCTGCGTCGGATGGACGATTCCAAAAAGTCACACACAAGAAACTGTGTTTACGTAAATAACACAAATTGGTGCTTCATAAGGTGCTAAAAAATCTAACCAACTTAATAGTGATCAGACGTCTTTTAACATGTTCATCTCACAAAGAAATTTCATTTGAATAAGCACGAAAGCAATAGCGACAAATACGTCGGTTAGTTTAAAAGTTCATAATTTGGCGATTACAACAATTAAAGATTTGGTCACATTCTTCCTGACTCGGAATTTTAAAAGATCGACCGTACGAAAACTTCTGATATAATTAAGAATGTTATTGGAGAGAGCAACAAATGTAATATTGCATACGGGGGAGGGGGGGGGGGGGGGGACTGATGGAGCTTCTAAATGCTATATGTTTACGAAAGCAAAGCAAACGATTACGTTCGACTTCGATCATTGATATTTGAAGCGCCAAATTCTCTAAAATTTTATTTAAATGATAAATTTTTGCTCTTTATTGCCATTTGATCAAGGATAATCATCGCTGAAAAATCTCTGTTATGTTTGGAGCTAACCCTAACGCGGAGATTTACGAATAAAGTTTATAGAAAGTCGATAAGCATTATCATTCGAAGTGGTTTAAACAAAACCACTTGCTAGCAGATTAACATGGAATTTAAAAATCCTTAATTAGGAATAATTAAATCTTTTAGCAAAGCAAAGTACCGTAATTGGATTAACCAATAGTTTAACCCCTATATATATTGAACAATAAACAAAATAAATACGATTACGTGTTACCCCTGGCAATCCCCTCCTCAAAAATAAAATCCAAATTTTCAAATAAATATTATGATAAGTATTTATTTGAACACACTTAAAATCAAACAATTTGATCAAAACATTGAAATTCAATCAAATTGATTCTATTTTAAATCTCCGATAATAAAGTAACACAATCTTTTTAAAAATATATATAATTCGTGTACATAACAAAAATAATGATTTATTTAAGAATAGCTTTTAATTTTTATTTGAAAAAAATGTTCATCTAAAAATAAATTAAAAGAATTTTTCTTATTTTTATTTATTTTCCTTTACGTTTTCAATTTCACTTTATTTTGGATAAAAATATAAGATTTTCTTAGCTGAAATGTTTACTATTTTTCTTATGTATCGTCGAACGCACACTACTACCGCACGAGTAAAATAACATTGAAAAATTCATCTATTTACTAAAAATAATCTTAAAAATGGCAATACAGTACGCGACGACCATATAGCGAATTTTTAATATTTTCTGATACAAGACTTCCAATCTTTAAGAAAGCGCTATCTTGATTCGAGTACAACAAAATTAACCACTATACTATACGATCGGTATATTTCCCGTACTGTACATATGCTGTATTACCGAACCAAAAATAATTAAAAAGAATTTGTATGCGATATCTTCTAAGACATTTTTAGATTTTGACATTAATAATTGTGTAAATTTTATGTTTCAATATTTGTGGTGGTATATTAATATTGTTGTTGTTGTTATTAAATTACAGTAGAAGCATGTAAAATTCTTATACACATATCTTTGATTTATCGACTAAGATGTTCTTTAACTACAAAGCGCAATTAATGAAAAAATGGTGTCGACTTTTCCTTACCAATGTGCTTGGCAACCTAATAATCCATTAGTATTTAGTACATTGGTTCTGTAAATTTCTCAAAATACTTATGAACATAAACGATTTGATTTATTGGCGTGTTAACATTAATTGTTAACTGGTTATGTGTTTGAATGCTTTACATTTTTGACATTCCGGAATTTAGTAAATTTAGATGCATTTTGTTATGTTACGATGCAGGAACAGTACTTTTAATATGGGTGAACTAACAACAAGGTGTTTTATTAGTTTAGAAATAATTTATGTGTGAGGTATTAAAATTATAAAATACATCCATTAATAAATTTGGCAGGTTAATCAGGCGAGAACAATACGATAAATTCCATAATGATTGACAAGATGTCCATTGGCGTAAAACCACAAAGAAAATGTGTACGGATTATATAAATGTTTTTGTCGCAGAGCCAAAATTTGGATATACATAAGACGAAAATAATTAAATTAAGTAATTTACTTACATGCATTATAAAACCGTTTGTGCATTCAGCTGAGTTATTTACAAAATTATTGCAAACTTATTTTAGTTTCTAATTATCTAATTATGAGATTATAGCTTTAATGCTAACGGAGTTGTATTTTCGAGCCTCACTGTATGTGGAACCCCCGTCTGCTTCACAAATTTATTTGTAATCCTAATTCAGAATTTTTTAAATACTTAGTGCCGATTAACCTGATAAATTGGGTTTCAGTTCTTGCACTCTTGGGACTGGACCTTATAAGCTAAAAACATCTAAGTAGATCATAAACTATAATGATGATCATTTTCATAACATATTACATTACAGTATTGCGGAATTAAACTAAAGCGATGTTCATGAAGAACAGTTTTGCCTCTAATCAAATTCGCCTAAAAATTTAAAATTTTTAAAAACAGAATTTTAAAATAACGGGTTCGGCAAGGTTGTGTTTTAGAAAAGTTTGTCACACACTTGGAATATATGGATTCAAGAATGCGGGGAGATGTGGAGGGACCTCCTTCACCTAACAATTTCTGCTTAAAATTTTTTTTCAATATTTCTTTTAAAAAAATTACATACCATAGTTCCCTCTAAATTTTTAATACCAGCATAATATGCTTCAAAAATTGGAGGGTTTTAAAGGCTTGTACTCCATGTTCGCGGAAAAATGTACGAGTATACTACGAAAAAGAGTTTAGTGAGCATAAAAATATTGCCGAAATTGCTAAATCTTAGCCATCTATGAACGATTAGTATAGTTTAGTGCGCCATCTATGAACGACTAGTTTTAATTTAGTCAGTCTGAAATTTAGCCAAAAAAGCAGCGTGAGACGCTCAGTTTTAATTTTATTTTTATATTGCATTATAATATCACTATAAATTTAATTATAATTAATATTAAAATTATCAACGTAAACGTTGAATGGATGTCTTGGGTATATCTGAAACCAGCTACAATTTTTTCATTTTTAGCGTTTTCTATACTTTTGCTAGTCTATAAAATATCTATAAAATAGAGACGTCTTTTATTCAATAGCACAACTTTAAAAAAATAATAAACGCATTTTTAAAGCTAACTATAGCTGAATTTTATTGAGAAATAAAATATTAGAGGCCAGTTTTGAAGTTAGCAATGTTTGTTTTTTTAATTTGCCTTAGCAATAATAATTAAATTCGAGTGCCGTTTATAAAAACCAAATAATTTAAGATTTATATAAATAAATCGACTACTTACTAGTACTACTGATAAATAGGCCAACTAAGATGAACGTTTTCTTCTGCTATAATAAATTCAGAAACCAACATTGCTAATTCCAAAACTGGAATCTAATTTTTTATTTCTCAGTAAAATCCAGCTTATATCAAAATATTTCATGTTGAGTATGTTGAGTGTTCTTTTGAAATTTACTTCTTTGGCCATGCCGAATCAAATGATAATCGGGTTACGATTAAGTTTCGAGGGAAATGTTTGTGGATTGATTGCAACAATACATTTTAATTTTATGTTGTTATAATTTCTGTACTCCGGAAGAATACAATGGTATGTCCAATTTTTTCACTAAATGAACTGTCCACATTGTGTTTCTATATGTTTAATTCTCTTTCTAATGGAATATGAAGCTATGTAATCCTTAAAGTCCTTACGGTTCATATGTTTGAAATACCACCATGTGCAGTTTCCGTTAGAGGCAAAAGGCAATATCTGGAGCTAAATTCATATATCTCTCAAAAAAAAATTTCACATGGTGTCGTACGCCTCCTGTGGCCCTAGTCTGGCTTTCCCTGGGAATAGGGAATTGGGAAAAATATTTTCATAGCATTTTTGTTAAAATTATACTTTTCTGGCCTACTGAAAGAATAAGTTTAGTGCAAAAAATTTCAAAACAAAGTGATTTGGTAAACTTTTGTTCCACAAAATTTTTGTAGGGAAAAATATTTTCCCATTTAACTTTGTTTCGAAAATATTAACACCAATCACGCTCCCTCAGTAGGCCAGAAAAATACAATTTAGACAAAAATGCTATGAAAATATTTTTCCCAATTCCCTATTCCCAGGGAAAGCCAGAATAGGGCCACTGTAAGAGCAAATATCTCAATATGTTTACTCCATATTGAAACGTTCAGAATTGGGATTAGTAATTTCGATTTGTGAAGTAATCTAGATTTTCTTTTAGTCTAAACTAGTTAGATTGCACTGATCTATATTACTCGAAAGTTTAACCTAATTCTTAAGAAAATTTGAGATTTGTAAAAAAATTTCTACAAAGGTGATTGTATCGTACAACCAAACCAAACAAATTGTGATACCTTTGCAGAATGGCCGCAAGAATCAATGCAATTCGGCAATTATATGTTGAATTTACAATTATATGTTGAAAGATAAAAAGTTGAATCTAGATTATAACCAACCTAGATTAGGTAAAACTCGATTACTAATTTGAAGGCTGAGCAGCCTATATCTTTGATGACTTGGACTATTCGAACTTTCTAAACTGCTTTTACTTTTATTAGACACTCGAACCAAGATTAAAGCATCATCAATTTTACGTACTAAATACCACTTGGCAAATACTTATGCAATGTTTTTGTTTCTATGTGTCGTCTCATGGATATCCGTAAAACCACACGATGTACGAGGAAACACTTTCATTTATTTAGAACATTAATAGTTCCATAAACTTTTAATCGTCTTTTGAATTGATTGACAACTACACCCGAGAAATTGAGAACTGCAGGTTTAACAGCAAATATGTGTAAGAGAAACCTTGTGATGCGACAGCCTACGTACATCCGAGATCGAGGATAAAGTAAATGTTCCTCCTCCAAGCTAAGATGAGTTTCAGTCCAAAAGACAAACGAAGGCGCCGTACAACCAGCCTCAATTGTCAACCGAATTTAAAAAAAAGAACAAACCATGCCCGATGTCGAAATTGGAATGGTCTTAAATGAGCCACATCTTAGGACTTCAGGGACAGGCTTACACGATAGTTGAAATTTAGGTGGTTTTGATTTTTAAAACGTCAGCGAGGACGTGAGAATGATTCTGTTGTTCTGTTGCGAGTATCCATGTGATATTCTAGAAAAAGTCACTGAACAATTACGTTTTTTCAGTTAAATCTACAAATCTACGGATCTTGATGATTTGGACTACACTAAGTAGTCGGAAAATATTATTACTTTTCCTGAATTAAATAAAAATCTAAAAATGATTTAGAATCGCATCTTTATTCGAATTGAAAAGCTGGGCATACGAGATATTACACCAAGGATATTATTTGTTGCTAGAAAACGTTAGAAACAAATCGACTTGATTATTATTACACAAAAATGGCCAAACAAACCTTCGAATATGTTTCCAATGTGAAATTCGCAATAACACCAGCCAACTTTTCAACACTCTGTAACTCAGACTCAGAGGAAATCAAAAATTGACGTTCAACCCCAATTATTCACAGAATGAACAAAGGAATCACCCCGGAATGGCTAAACATTCAGGGCCCAAACGCCATGTATAAATGTATACATACTAACTTTTTAATCCATCCTTAAGTATTTCAAACCACAGGACTAATTTGTTAATTAAAAAGGTTAATGGATTTCAATACATAACCAACACCTTTGTCAATCACTTAGTCAAGTTATACAAAGTTCGCTCGTACTGCAGAACCAAATTATTGATCGGTACCACCTTTAAAATTATTATAAATTTTGTAAGAAGCCCCTAATAACGAAACATTAACTTCAACGTTTTGTAGAAAGAAAATGTCTGCAAGACTATCATCAGAATAACTTGAGTTTAACCGCCCTAATTTAAAAAGCAATGCCGAGTATTGATAATCATTAAAAATGCCACGTTCGTTAATCAAATTTAGGTCCAGCAGCACCCATAAACAATTTTTATACAAAGTAAAATAAATCATAGTTAGTAACTACGATTCTTCGACCTCGAAACCTTGCAGATTTACAGCAAGAAAAGTGGTTTTCAAACCACTGCGTATTGGACGGTTTGGACTAAATATAGGTGTTTTTTCTACAGCCCACACGTATTGCCTAATCGCGGTGAAATTGTAGACTTACTTAAGTATATCGGCACGTTCTATAATCTTGGGAATCTTAGAGATTTCTAAACGAAATCAGTCAATCGAAAGTCTCAGTTTGTTGAAGCAG
The DNA here is from genome assembly GCA_947310385.1 of Nephrotoma appendiculata. Classification (NCBI taxonomy): domain Eukaryota; kingdom Metazoa; phylum Arthropoda; class Insecta; order Diptera; family Tipulidae; genus Nephrotoma; species Nephrotoma appendiculata. The sequence continues at coordinate 273,311,771 of OX371223.1, forward strand.
GAGCTTTTTCGAATCTTGCAAATATGTATTTCAAAACCCATAGCTTTTATGACAAAAACGAATAAAAACAAAAATATTAATATTAATTAATTAGCAACAAAATTTGATCAGTTTTCCAAAATGTATACACAGAAAAATGTTCATCAAATTTCGGTCCCTCTAACTACCGCCTAGTTGGATTTTAGACGAAACTTCATAGTTAAGTATGAAGCTTTCTCGATAAAATAGCAGGTTTCAGTGAAATTTGGCAGATATTAACAAACTAGATGTAGCAATTCCATACTTAGATACTTAGGAGTTTTTCCGTTTTTTGCAAATATTTTGAAAAAAAAACAACGAACAAAACGATTCTAAATTTTCAACAAGACCAGTACATTCTGATTTTCTTTTAAGTTGAAAGTAGTGTGACATGAATTATGCACAAACTTTTCCCCTTTCGTTTAATACATTTATAAAACTCGAAATTGAAGAAAATAAACTTCACATTTCTCGCCTAGGTTTGCTTAAAAGATTAGAACATGTTTTGCAGCTTATCTACGCTGATTCTTTTGATTATAATTGATGAATAAGTACTTACTTAGATAAAAATATTTTTATATTTTGGGAATTAAATATTTACTTCACTTTTATCTCATCATGTTTATGGCCAGTTAATTCCACAAGATTCGTAAAGAGTTAAGCTGTTTTAGACCGATACCGAAAACATCCTAAGTGAGAATTTTTAGTCTCTCCGTAAAATTGCCAAACCTTGTTAACTGCCTGATATTTATAATTTATTATGTTATATGTTTCCGCATTAATCCAATGTGTTTGTATTTATTTAAGAGCGTTCTTTACTAAATTAAATTTGTTGTTGATCCTAACCTAAAAATTAAATTTCAATGTATCTATAAATTTTTTTCTTTATCATTCGAACCTACCTAACTAATAGAAAAACTCCGTAGTTGCATACCAAACGATTCCTGGCCCTCTAACGGCAATTTTATGAGTTAGCTTTCATAAATTTTTTTGCAAATTATGGGTAAGTACAGTCTGTTCTTAAAAATTTAAATATTTAAAAACAAACAAAACTAGGCACGAGATTATAGATTTAACTTTATTATTGCTTGCTCAACTTTTCCAAGCTTGGGAGCTAATGACAAAAATATTAAAAGAAAATTTCGGGAAAAGGAAAAAAACTAAGTACGAGTTTTCCATAAAACTTAGCTACTGAATATCGAAAAACTCTAGAAGAAAATGTTCCCTCAGGTGCTTATCGAGCACGCACAACTTACCCTTACTTTAATAAGTAACACTCTTAAAGAAAATGTACCAAATTTTATTAAAATTCAATTTGAAAAATTAGCTATGATAAAGCGCCTAAACCGTAAAAAAATTTACGTCTTAGTGATCATCTTTTTTTTGCTGATGAGATTTTCGGAGTCAATAGTTTATAATTTTCATTATCAATAATAACAAATAATAATCTATTTACCACCTAGACGTACAATTTTGAATGCCACTTGTTAGATTTGAGAGCAAGTATTCGTAGCTTTGTCTGATATATTTCTTCCATACATATTAACTCCCAATCACTGGTGATTCTCTTGGGATTTAGTAACTCCCAATCACATGGTGACTCTCTTCAACCATGTGATCCACTCTCTCTTGAGCAAAATGTGATTACTCGATACGAAAAAAGGGAATTTTTCGAGAATATCTTCTTTTGTTACTGAGGGTTGATTATATAGATTAACTTGAGATTGAATAAATGTGGCATAAATTTTAATATTTGAAATAAACTATTCTGCATAGAAATTATTAAAATAATCTAAGTACTACTCTTTTCTAATTGAAACTATCGATATTCTCTAGATAAATACTAGAATCTTAAGATGTTGACTAAATACAGGAAACATACACTTTCTTTCTAATGTAAAAAACAAATATACGGTATCAAGTGTTTCGGTTTCGGATCAATTCTAATTTTAAAGTGGAAATTGACTTTTAAATACGAATTACATATGTAAATTTTCAAATTCTCAAACAACGATGCAAAGGCTGAGCGTTTTCAGGTCACAGTTGGCAACATGTTTCCAGAATTCACGACTAAACTTATGAAAATTTTGAACTTTACAAAATTTTTAATCAGACAACAGTTGGGGGAGGTGATAGCGCCGATTGTCTAAAAGCAGTACACAAAAATTTGAATAAATCGTGGTTGCATGGAAAATGTGCATTGAATAAATGAGTTTAACAATAAGTTATGATACTTTTACAGTTAGTTCAAGTAGTAGCGGACAATTTCGTAACAGTTTCGGTATGTTTATCGGTTCGTTAAGAAAAGCGTTTCGAATGTCGCTTACCTAGTTTGAATCACACTGATCAGATAAAATAAGCATAACTTATATGCTGTATAATATAGCAGAAATTTGCGGAAGAAATGGCAACATACGAGGATAACCCACAAAATATGCTGAGTAATTTGTCCCAGTGAATAAAGAGAGAACTAAAGAATATAAATCTGATGCAACGACCTCATACCTACGGGCATTAACATATAATCGACGTAATGATTTCCCATAGTATGTCGTGCAAATGGCTGTCCAACAAAATATTAATATTAAAGATAGAACTTCTATAAATCAATTAAAAACAAAAAAAAATTAAAAAATAAGTGTTAAATTTATTCCATTACTGTAACTCCAATCACCGTATTTTGATAATTTTGGCATTTTTCGGGGCTTTTTCCCTAAATTCCATATAATTTTTTTTTTCAAAAAATTACGTCATACTTACATGTATTTAAAATGAAACAATAAGCCAATTGCGTTCAAAAGTTTTGTCATTTAACAAAAAAAGTCTCCAATTTGCAATAAAATATGTTTGCCCAATTTGTTTTTTACCCCAGCACTGTATAAACTTAAGAAAATTTTACCACTACAACTCTATCACCTTCTTGAATCATACAGATAAATATTCTCGTGTTAGACAGGAACAAGCCTACTCACAAATTAAAGAATTTGTGTGCCGGAAGTGGCAGCTTATTATAGCATTTACAAAAAAATAAAAAAGGATTAAAAGAATCATATAAATTTAAAGATTAAATTTTCAACAAGGGATCGTTGATTTTCTAAAATTCAAACAAGAATAAAGATTTTTGATTATACACGACAGTTTTTACCAAAATTCCGGAAAGTTTAATTTTTCGCTTTAGAAATCAAGTGTGGTGTATTAGAGAGCCATGTATTCTCGAGATCGTTACCGATCAATGATTTTTTGTTTGAAAATATGAATGACATTGATCCGGATGAGATGTGGTTTCAACAGGATGGCGCTACGTGCCGGCGACTGCAACAATCGACTTTTTAAAATCAAAATTTGGCGATAAGTTGATTACGAGAAATGGACCGGTCAATTGGGCAAGGTCATGCGATTTGACACCTCTCGATTATTTCCTGTGGGGCTACGTGAAGTCACTGGTTTATGCTGATAAACCATCAAAAATTGACGCCTTGGACGCCAAGGCCCTTATTTCCGAATACGAAACGTATCGTGTCTCGTTACGAAAGTTCTATACGATACGAATTCAAATTGGTATTTCTGAATACGATCGTACGTAATTGTTTGTTGTGTGTTCTTGCTATGAGGGAAATTTATTTTAAATGGTTTTACCTATAATAAAATTATAAAACTTGTGCCATTTTGACTTGACGTTTCGTTCTTGTTTGTAATAGAAATGGATGATTTATGTATGATTATTATTATTAATATTCTAGTTTTTTTATCTTAGGAAATATTTTATATATATTACATAAATAACACAACTAAATTTTATGTATATGCAATGTTTTATAGTTTTACCATACCAACATTTATAACAAAAATATTAACAAACGTTAAATTAGTTAAAACGAATAATTTCTTGTGTAATGATAATGAGACATCCGAGATTTTTGCAACTCCAACCTCCTCCAACATATAAATTGGTATCATAGTGTTTGGTAAATTTGTGTTTAAAAATTTATTCTGTCCATTACGGGTATCCCAGAGAAATTTCTATTGTGTTCCGTCGGGATTTTAACAGTGATCTTTACCATCCTTTGGAAGGTTAATTGTTGTAGAACACATTCAATACCACTTGGTCATTTCATAAATTTAATGAAAAAAGAGAGTATTACGGCCATCGTTAGGCTTACAGAACGTCTATAAAATTATTTTATATCGCTTTAATAAATGTAATTTAAAAATATAATATATGTGTAACTTAATTAGAAATCAATTTAAGCTTTGGTTTTTCTATGGAGTCGTTAACTAAACATACATCGAACAAAAATTCGTTCATAAACGTACAAAAATCGTTCGAATTCGTTTTGCCAGATAAGGGAAATTTGTGAACATATCAAGTAGGTACGAATTCGTGTTACAATTGCACGAATTCGTATTCAAAAATACAAATCATACGAATTCGTACAATTTTTGTTCGTATTCGTATTCAGAAATAGGAGCCCAGGACCCCTATTTCTGAATACGAAACGTATCGTGACTCGTTACGAAAGTTCTATACGATACGAATTTAAATTGGTATTTCTGAATACGATCGTACGTAATTGTTTGGTGTCCTTTCTATAAGGGAAATTTATTTTAAATGGTTTTACCTGCAATAAAATTGTTCGGCTTGGACACTATTTTGAGTTTTGACGTTTTGGTTTGTACTTGAAATGGATGCAATAATATTATTTTTCTTCTAGGTTTTCAAATAAGCATCACTTGTGATTTGGGGATTATTATATATTATAAAATAAATAATAAATAGTGAAATAAAATTAGAATTTTGTGTAAATAAAACATTTTGTATTTTGTGTGGCCGGCAAAATTGTTAGGATCGAAAATGAAATTCAACCACCGAATAATTTCTTGTGGTGTGATAGTGCCCCATTAGGCGTCTTGCAACTCCAACATCTTAAGTTTTAATTGATTGGTTTTATAACTAAATTTAAATTAATTGTTTTTGTAAATATGTATTTCAATATCATTTTTGGATTATGGTCCCGGAGTTTTTAACAGTGCTCTTGACACCGTTCTACATTCGGTCATTTACTGTATTATGTGCTTTACATATTGACTACGAGTAGTTCATATGTGTATTTATACTCTCATTTAAATAGACGTAAACAAATTATACGACCAAGTTAAAGTTTTAAAATAAGAGATTTTCTTTAAAATTATTATAATTTAATGTCTTTTATTTAATACTTAAATATATTTTCGGTTTTTCTATGAAGTCGTTAACTAAATATTCATCGTACAAAAATTCGTTCATCAACGTACAAAACCTGTTCGAATTCGTATTGCGGAATAAGGGAAATTTTTGAACGTATCATTCATTTTCGTATTCGTATTACAATTGCACGAATTCGTATTCAAAAATACCAATCATACGAATTCGTACAATTTTTGTTCGTATTCGTATTCAGAAATAGGAGCAAAGCATTGTTCGTGACATATGGCCAGCAGTGCTCGAAAAACGAAGCCAATGAAACGTGCCCAACGAAGCCCAAAATTGGACGTCCAGAATGCGTTTCGTCAAGAACAGCCGCGGAGCCTATATGCCCGAAATTATTTTCAAATATTAATGCCATGTATAAGGTAAATGACCCAATTGCGGATCGCTATTTAAAACTTAAGGGTTTCATGATCGCTATATTATAAGAGCTAATTAAATATTTACTATCGTTTCTAATTTCTTCGAGTTCGAGGTCAATATTTGAAAATGATTTTGTAAAATATTGTATTTTATACTTATTTAGTTCATTTTTTAATATAAATGTTACTTAATACTAAAGCACATAAAGTGGATCGCCTTAAAAATTCCGTTTCCTAAAGTGGATCGATTGGTGTCCATAAAGCGGATCTCGCTATCAGTTCCCACAAAATAAAATTAAAACTAATATTTTTTTGGAATTTTATTTTAATAGCTAATAATTCAAGTTGCTATACACAACAAATAAGTCAGTTAATATATGTTAATAAATATATATATTCGTACAAAAATTAAAAAATAATATATAGAAGCTCCGTGCTTTTTAATTTAAAAATTAAACATCACAATTCTAGAAATTTATAGTTCACATGTTATCACATAAAAATTATTTATCTATACTTCAGATCATAAAAAGATATTTAAGATTTTAATAAATTCTGAAATTCTTAAAATTCTTAAATGCTTAGTTGCTGTAATCGCGAACCAATCTAATTTCGTTAACAGAATAAACTCCTCTCGCGTTCATTAGTTCTGGCTCTGATATGGCTTGAACGACATTGCTCTTGCTGTACCAACAGACGTCATCTTTGTCGGGCCATCTCCAATTATTACCGGACATACACATAACTTTTACAAAATACTCAACTTTATTTTTATCTTGTATAATCCCAGGGAAGAATTCACCTTCATATTGCACTATTACATATTGTTGAATTTTAAAGTCATCAACCTTTTCCACTTCAATGCCAGTTTGTTTTTCTTCTTGCTTTGTTGATCCTATTTGATTCTGTTTCATAGTTTGCTTTTTTGCTTCACGCTGCCTTTTACGTTCTTCTTTTTCGTTTTGTTCTTTCTCTTTTTTATCCAATTTTGATTTGGTATATGTATTCCACTGCTCAGAAGATACCACTGCTGGCAATTTTTTTTTATTTGTTGGTAATGAATATACAGGCGACGGCCAAATTAAATTTTGTTTAAATGGGGTTGGCAAGTTATTATTTAATGAGGTTTCACCAAGTTTGATTGGTGTTTGGGGCTCGTTGTTTACGGCGACTGATCCATCAATATCTATATTCAATATAATATTCGAATTTTCATCCAAAAGTTCATTTAGGTCAATTCCAATTCCGTCGATATTTGTTAAATTGCTTACTAAATTGGTTTCGCAAATTTGCACGATAGAGTCCACGTCCCGTTCATTATTATTAATGGCATCACTCGAATCAATTTCATGTTTAAGAGTCCTCCAATATTTAAATAGCCCAGCATCCTCTAGGCCGCCATCCCAGGAATCATCGGTGAAACACACCTGGAATTTGCATAATTTTTCAAAACCTAAATAACGTTCAAGATGATCGACATTTTGTTGAATTATTCTGGAACACACATTTTTGCCTAAAGAACTTTGATTGCTTTTTAGTTCCTCTAATGGTAGTCCTTTACTTTCACGGCTGATTAGTTTATTGTAGTCAATCGCGTTTGAGTCTAGTGGACACAAACCACAAGCTTTAAAGCCGCTGATCAAATTTTTTTCAAACCTTGTATTTCCTAAAATTGATGAAAGTATTGGTGCAAAATCTTCACGACGCATTTTCATCCCATTATTATCCATCCGCCACTTTTTAACTGCTTCTCTCCAGTTTTGTTTTAACGGATGAAAGTATGCCACATCCAATGGTTGCAGAAGTGATGTTGAATTCGGCAGAAGCGCAATCAGTACAATTTTCTTTTCATTGCAAAACTCACTGAGCGTTAATGTCATGTAAGACGTGTGGCCATCCACAAAAAGAATAATTGGAAATTCAATATTTTGGTTTACAAGCCAAGGATAGAAGATATTGGCTATATACTCAAAAAACAATTCTCCTGTCATCCAACCCGAATCACTTCGTCCTATTCCCCAACTAGATGGCATGCTTCTAGCTACGCCAAGGGGAATTCTTTTATAAGGTAAAACAACCATTGGAGGGCCCAGTTTCCCTAATGCATTGCCCATGATGAGTGATGTTACATTTTCTTTTTCGTCATTAGCTACCATTGAATATACGGATTTTTGTCCTTTAGTGACTAAAACCGAGTTTTCTTTTGGACTTAAGTAAAATGCGGTCTCGTCACAATTAAAAATTCTCTGCGGATGGTCAAATATAGACAAATATCCGTTTGTTTCCAAGTACAATATTATTTCTCTGAACCATTCCTTAATTTTGGTTTCTGTAACTTGTGCACGGCTTTTAATAAGATATTGCGCTACTCTCTTGGATACTGAAGGGTTTCTTCTCAAGAAGCCTTCGTACCAGTGACGACCTATCAAAAATATAATATATTATACTTAATAGAGAGATGATTATGAATGGAGATTTAATGTTTTTAATTAGTTACCAGGTCTACCATCCTTAAATTTGTGTGTAATTTGTAAATCTTTAGCAAGTAATTGTACACAATCTAGTAATATTTCTTTTGATATGGGAAACCCAGTTTTTGCCATATGGTCAATCCATGAGCATAAATGGCCCTCTTGTTCCTTAGAAAAAATGCTTGGTGCTCCTTGTTTAACATCAGAGCTTAAATTCTTTTTAAAGTGGTTATACAAGGTTGTTTTCGGCACTGCGAAGGTTTTGCTAGCTGTGTGTACAGTCATACCATTGTTGACAGCTTCTAAGGCATGATTTAAAGCATCTTTAGATTTTTCTTTAGTTACTGCGAAATTTTTGGTTGCCATTCTTATGTTATTCTAATAAATATATATTAAAGATCTAAAAATTAAACAATTTATCAACACGATCCTATTTATGTACCAAATAATTTCTTACTGTCACCTAATTCGGATCGCACGATCCACATTAGAGCCTTCATACAATTTTTTAAAACTCGTGGTTTTATTTAAAATAGCTATTAACTATATTATTTAAGAGTAATTTTTATTGCAAAATATAAGAATTAAGAAGGGGGCCTAAGTTGGATCTACCAATTTTTGCTTCCTGTAATACATATTTTATCAATTAACTTTCCTGTTCAGACTAAAATTTTTGTCGTTTTTAATTAGATTGTATTTCAAAAAATAAGTAAATTCGTAACAATAATGTAGGTCCAAATTAGCTCACAACAAACTAGCATATATAATTTATACTATAAGTAATTATTTCGAGATTTAATTAAAATTATTGTAATATTTAAATTGTATTAAAAATTATTAGGTTATGTACATAAAGTGGATCTCAGGATCCGCAATTAGGCATTTGTGAAAAAATAATGTACATAATGTGGACCTAGTGAAATTAATTAAAACGATCATATTTGGCTTAAAAGTATAGTTTTTTCATAAAATAAGAATTAATTACTTACTGATTACTTACTGAAAAATCTAATATGTATGCATTATAAGTCCCGCCAAAAAACTAATACTAACACTATAACATATTAATATATATGATAAAATATTCCATACATAGATAAACTAACTATTTTTCTTATTTTTAACAAAATACGGTTAGACGATCCGCAATTGGTACAACGATCCACATTATGGACATTTACCTTAAGTAATTGATTTTTTAAATAAATTAAAATTTTTGATTACAATTTAAATTTGTGTTATTTTTTACAATTTCAAGTTCTATCGGGCTTTCGTAAGTATACCAAATGACAGGACTAATATTTTGGTGTGTTTGCTCTTAATTATTAGGTTTACAAATAAGTTTTAGGACACTTTTTGAAAAATTCAAAATTTATTTGTACACAAAGTAAGTAAATAACATTTATTCATCAAAATAATCTCCATCATTTTGAATGACCTTTAGCCATCTTACGGCCAATTCACGGATGCCTACCGCAAAGAAAGTTTCATTTAATGAGGAGAAAAGTTATCTTCCCATTTTTGCACTTCTTCAAATATTTTAAATCGTACCTCAGACAATTCATTTTGTATCTTCCTAAATAAGGGAAAATCAGTTAAGAGCTATGTCTGGTGAATACGCCGGGTGTGATACAATTTCCCATCCTTCATTGATTTACCTACATGTGACCTAGCGTTGTCATGGAGGAGTTTTACTGGACGTTTTCATTTGCCTGTGTATGAACGCTTTTCTTCAATTTTTTTATTCACTTTTATAAGTTGTTGCCGATACAGTTCGGCAGTAACTGTTTGACCAGATTTCAAAAGTTCATAATATAATACGCCTTTCAAATCCCACCATATACACAGCATGACCTTGTTACAGTGAATATTGCGCTTTGGCGTTGAATTTACTGGTTCGCCGGGATCTACTCACTGATATTTACGTTTTGGGTTATCAAAATAAATGCATTTTTCGGCACCGGTCACAATTTTCCACAAAAAAGATTTCCTTTTCTTAAAATTGTAAAGATTCACGCAAGTGTTGGTTATTTTTGTTTTGTTCAGTTAATAAGTGTGGCATCCATTTTGTGGTTTTCAAATCTTTCTCATCGCTTTTAAGCGATATAAAACAGCTTGCTTTGTTATTCCAAGTTGTTTTGAGAGTTGGTTTTCCGTCTGGCAAGAGTCTTTATCCAGCAACGCTTGCAGTTCCTCGTCATTTACTTTTAAGGGAGCTCCAGAACGTTCACGGTCACCAACATTAAAATCACCTTTTCTAAAACGCTTATACCAATATTCACATGTGCTTTTAGATACAATATTACCTGCATTTCATGACACCACCATGATCCAGATCATGACATCATTTACATGTGAAACAACAACACGATCACGTGTTGATGTTGTTGTTTCACATGTAAATGATGTCATGATCTGGATCATGGTGGTGTCATAAAATGCAGCTATTATCCCCAAGAGCAGAACAAATCTATTCGCATGCTTTACGAACACTTTTTCCTTGATGAAATTCATAACGAATGCAATGTCTGATAAATAGTTTATCATTCTGCATGTTTTGTTTAGATAATTTGAAGGTTATGTTTACATTTTAATACTACATACCGAGCCCTACATTATCATACAGTGGTGGACAGAAAATTAGGGACAGCTATTTGTAACATAACTAAAGCTCTATATTCAATATTTCACTTTATCCCATTGATCTGACATCTGTTTTAAAAGAATTCTAATTTGCTCTAGTACTACAAAATATAATAAAAATGTATTTTATTTTTGATATATTTCGGGAATTCCCCTAGAATGTTGGAAACGTCAAACAAAAGTGGTCAAATAATTAGGAACACGTATTTTTTCTGTATTAGTTTTTTAATTTTTAATATTTAAAAATTGTAATTTCCTATTTAGTAACAAGATAATATTGTAGTTTGTTAAAAATTCTCAAAAAAATAAAAATAAAATATCACGTTTAACGATAATGGGCCGTGGTGTGGATTGTTCACCGGATGAAAGACGGATGATATTAAAATTGACAAGGCAAGGTAAATCATACCGTGAAATTGCTGCCATCGTTCAATGTTCGAAGAATACGGTTGCCAATGCCATAAAAAGAAAAAATTCGCACAATAAACGCGGTGTGAAGAGGAAAACAACGCCTCAGACGGATCGTTATATTTTCAAAATAGTGAAAAAAGATCCTTTTAAGACATCTGTTGACGTTAAAATGGAACTAAATTTAGAAATTAGTACTCGCAATATTCGAACACGTCTAGCAGAGTGTAATCTGCATGGCAGATCAGCTCGAAAAGTTCCACTTCTTAGCAAAAAAAATATCGTCGATAGACTCCGATTTGCCAAAGACCATATTGATTGGAATGGTGACCGTGGGATCCAAAAATGGAGAAACATACTATGGAGCGACGAAAGTAAAATGAATCTGTTTGGTTCTGATGGGAGTCAGTATGTCCATAGGCCAAAAAACCAAGAATTTCTTCCTCAGCACACAAGAAAAACGGTGAAACATGGCGGAGGAAATATTAAAGTATGGGATGCTTCTCTTACAATGGTGTTGGACCTTTATACTGGATTAAAGAAATAATGGATCAGCACGTTTACGTAGATGATATACTTCAGAACGTCATGCACCCTGTATGCTGAAGAAAACATGCCTTTAAGGTGGGTCTTCATGCAAGATAATGACCCTAAGCACACGTCTAGGAAGGCAAAACAGTATTTTGATAGCAAAAATATCAATCTTTTATCTTGGTCAGCACAATCTCCCGATCTATATCCAATTGAGCATCTGTGGAAGGACCTTGAAGTTGCCGTAGCCGGCAAAAAAACAAAAAATAAGGAAGAACTGTGGAAAGCCGTTAAGGAAGCTTGGGAGTCAATACCTATCCAACGATGTCAAAGGTTAATAGATTCTAAGCCACGACGATACCATTAAAAATAAAGGACAGGCTACCAAATACTAATATTTATATTAGAAATTGGGAATGGAATTAGATTTATTCGCTTGTAACTCTAGTGTCCCTAATTTCGTGTCCAGCCTTTTTTTATTTTTTTGGATTTTTTAAGAAAAGTTGTTTATTTTTGAAATTATTTCTACTATCATACGAAGCGTATACAAAATTAGTTGTAAACCAACCATTTGGAATTAAATAAATTATTTGAGTTTTGTTACATTATTAGTTTTATATTTTTTTTTGCTGTCCTTAATTTTCTGTCCACCACTGTATGGGGGTAGTCACTTTTTTTTACTTTCTGTTTTCTATATAATAACAAATAAGTGTCCTTAACTTATTTGTAGACCTAATAAAAAATTGCTTTTCATTTCCTATACTTAGATAAAAATTCAATATTACACCGCCTTCCTTAAACTAGAAAATAATCATACCAAAATAAACCCAAGACATGAATTTATTTGGGTTTCTTGCGCGCCACGTCCCGGACCAGATTTAATAACCTACTAACATAACATCTACTTTAACGTTGAGTAGAAAATTCTTGAGTCTATCGGAATAATCTGTGTTTAACCGTGCTAATTTTGCGAGCATATTGGTGAGTTTTGACATATATTAAAAGCGCTAAGTTCGTTCATCAATATAACATCCAGCAACACCAATATTTATTTTCTACAACGCAAAATTAACCCTCATGTGAGTGAAGAAAAAATACCTTAATTTGAGTGATTAACTTATTTTTTCCACGTTCGTCCAAGTTGTAACATTTCTAATTTTTAAGTATGATCGTAATCTATACCAATTGAACTAGAAGTTCTCATAAAATTTAAAGTTTTTATTGGGAGTAAAACATAGAAAAATAGACGTCTAAAAGTTCAAAAGGTCCCCGGGTACCCACGTCACTCACATTAGGGTTAAGTACAGTACATTTTGCAGATATACAGAATTTTTTGTCGTTTTTTAAAAGTTCTGGGCGTGTAAGACCGTTTAGACTAAAATCGGTGTCCTCTCAAATATCAGGCTTAAGCTTTTTCCATAATTTTGGAGTTCCCAGTGATTTATGGGCAAAATCGTTCAACGTGGCAGCTTATACAGGAGCTTTTCGATTCTTGCAAATATTTCGAAAACCTTAGCTAGAAAAATGGATAAACTATTCTAAATTGATTTGTAATAACATTGGTGTTTGATTCTTTTTTGGCTAGGTTTTATTTTTCTCTTTCGAAAACAAGTGCGAAATTCGCGACCTCAGCAAAATTGCCATAATAATGTTGTGGTTTTATATGCAATTACTCAGATTTTTTTTTTTTTTTTTGGATTTCAGTTCAATTATTATTATTCGTAAATTAAGTTAGTCTAAGTTAAATTATTATTTAATTTTATTTAATTACATATAAAATTTAGAATTATTGTGGTTGAGTTCAGTGTGCTTAAACTTTTGAATTTTCAAGTACTAAACTGAGAATCTACACATTGCATATTGATTTAGAACTTACGCATTCTGCATTTCTCGCCTAGTTTTGATTAAAAGATTAGAACATGTATTGCAGCTTATCTACCCCGATCCTCTCGGCAGGCGTTGTTACCGTGTTGTACGGAACGGCAATTAATATTTTAAATGATAAACGTGAGGAAGGTGACGGCCTAATGGGCGCCGCGATTGCCGGAATAGTCGAAATTGCAATCCGGAATTGTCGCGGCCAAATTGGAAGAACTGCGCTACACGAATTACTGCCGCACCCATCGTACTCGCCCGATCTGGCTCCCTGCGATTTCTTTCTGTTTCTCCAACATGAAAATATGGCTTGTAGTAAAAATATTCGGCCCAGCCGAGGAGTTTATGGCCCAGACACAAGCGTATTTTGAATAGTTTAAGAAGTCGTACTTTTTGGACGGGTTAGAGAAATGGCAGAAACGTTGGGAAAAGTTTATCGACCTAAAAGGAGTTTACGTTGAAAAGTAAAAACATTAAAATTTAAAAAACTGGCGTCTTCATTCCTAATACGGGTACTTATTGATCGACCCTCGTATAGTTTTGTTTTCTACGATACTACCGTACTACCTAATCGCACTTAGCTTAATTGATTTTAAATAATATTAAGTGCTTGCTATAAATAGGTAGTAAGCACAGGGTGTTACGCTCGTAATCGTAACATTGAAACAAAAAATTGTGCATGCACTTACCTATTAAGAAACTGATGAGCACGATCGCTAGAAATATTCTCTTTCGATTGAACATTTTGGTTTCGTTTCGAGAAATACTATTTCCCGGTTTGAACTTCACACAAGATATTTAAAATTCACCTCTCAACTTTAGGATTTGTTGATTTAAATATTTTCTTTTTATCGAAATGTCACCTCAAACTCTACAAGCAACCAATATTTTTTTATCGTTTTGGAGACTTGTTTTTTAACGCACAAATACAAAATACACACAATACAAAACAAAAGAATTTATAATAAAAATATTTTTTTATGTATTTCTTGCTGCCTTCACAACTTAATATCACGTCACACAGGTGTAAAAACAACTTAGTATTACACAAATACACTAATATGAAATAAAATTTTATCTTACAATCACAATCAAATATATTATTTAATTAATTAACAAAATATATGTATACACAAACACCAGTTCACCTATGCAATGATCATACAAGTGTTGCCACTTGAAGTTGACGGAATACAAAATTGTTTTGGTGCAATATTCTCCACGCCAACTTATGCCCCAATATTTACTATACACAATAATATAAAACGAAATTCACTAAAAAGTAAAAACTACTTTACGCAAATTCTATTAGCACATGATCGGATATTTCGACACGGATAAAATACAAACACTTTCTTATTGGAAAAATTCAAAATTATTTTTTCCAAACACGTTAAAACCAGTCAACGGCACTACGAAAACTGAAAAAATTTCCAATTCACAAGAATTCACATGAAACATAAAACACACAAATACACGTCCAAATCAACAATGAATATGTACAGAAAAATACTATTCCATAATAAAAAAATTTACTACGTCGAGACAATGCAATCCGTGCGATAAAGTAGATAAGATAATATAAAATTATGGGTGTTGTCTCGCTTCGACCAATACACCTTTTAATTTATGTAATTCATTCTCTGTTTGTTTTCTTTTTTTACTGTGATGAAATTTGAATGAATCATAAAATACTCGTTTTCGTGTTCATGTGTTTGTGTTGTGTTATGCTTTTTCATTGTCGTCTTATTGGAATTTTTTTGTGGAGGGGTAAAATGAATATTTGTATGCTTGGAATAGAATGAAAATAGATGGCAGAAATGCTAGTTAAAATCAGGTAAATACAGTAACGTCTTTATGTATTTCGTTCGTCATGTAATATTTATATGGATTTTCGATTTGGAATGATTCACTATGAGCATCATTCAGAGAAATATAATTTGAAAATGTGAGTGCACCAAACGAAGGTAGCAAATATGGATGTTATTGTTGTGTTTTAGTGATTATAGAGAATACATATTAGTAAATTATTGAGAAACTATTTCCGGTATTTCGGGAATATTTTGGTACATGTGTAAATTACACGAATTGTTGTTGTAAACTGTTAAATTTATAGTGGTACTCAGAATCCAGTGGTATGAACCGGATTTGAAAAGGAACATTCGTAACATTGGTGACAGCGGTGGCAGTGGTAGCAGAAATAAATTAGTATTGCGACTGTGTAGAGCTAGTGTTAGGCGGGGAAGCAAATAATCATTAGTTCGAAGTGGTACTTAAATGCACGGACAAGATAGCAAAAACCCCGGAAGACAAACATAAGAAGGTGGAAACAATTCTCGGACCATCTGGTAGTTCTGATGTTATCCAATTATTAGTTGATTTGCATCGAATGCTGTTGGAAATGTAGATAGTAATAAGGTGGGACCATGATTATTGTGGTGACGCCAAGTGACGGTGTCAGGAATTACTAAACGTCACGAAGGGACGTGTTTTCAGATTGTAGTTTGGTTTATTATTAGACGGCATACCCAATAGAAAACTTATGACTTATTACTTACAGAACAGTATGAAAAATTTTTGAGAAAAAAAAATTTTACCTCGTTATGTTGGTAAAAAACTTATGAAAAAAGTTACAGCGTATAGAATTCCTTACTGCGACAAATGCAGCTAGATAATAAACAGATAAAGCAACTGTAGTCTCAGAAAAAAAGACGAAATGATACAACCACTGTTACAGCGTCTCGCAAACCAGGAAAGAGCCCTGCAAGCGGCGGAAAATTTAGCACAAGGATATTCGCTCGTCAAGGATTTATCAGATGGCATGAAAAATTTCATATATGACGCGGCAGGCTATGGAATTAACTCTGGCAACGGCCATCATGAACTCAAACGTATTTACGGGCGGAAAGAATCGATGTTTTCGATGCGATTTAAGTATTTAAAAATCACAAAGAACGAGAAAGAGGATTACGAAACGTACGCCTCACGCGTCAACTCGATGTGTTAAAAATTTGAACTCACAAAATGCTTGGCAGAAGATTTCAAGGTCCTGCTCTTTGTGCAGGGTCTCAACAAATCGCAGGATTCCATCACCTTGGACAAGCTACTGTCAAAGTTGGATGCACAGTACCTGAAAACAGGGTTAGACATGAGGCAAAAATTGAAATTGCAGGAGCTAGTCAACTTTGCTGAGCAACAATCGCATGGTAATTCGCCTCGAAGCACTAGAAATACATACTTAAAAAAGTCAGAATGGAGCCAGAACAAGCAACAGAACCCAGAAAGGCAAATCTGCGAGACAAAAGCAGCGAATTTCAGCACGGATCAGGCACGAAATCCCCATGCTGGTTGTGCGGTGAAATTTATTTCCATCGGCACTACCCATATAAGGACAAAGAATGTCGAACATGTAAGATACAAGGACACAAGAGCGGACATTGCCAGTCAGCGTCTGGCGTTTAGGCCAAAAGAGCACGAAAAGGTAGCGATAAGGGAAGATGGACAAGATCTGTCAGCCCGTCCAGCGATAACCGCAGAGTATCACTACAGCACGATACGGATTCAGATTGGACGATCATCTCACGAACAAACTGGGAAATTTTAGGAATACCAATTTTGGTTTCATGTTAAGAACAGGCAATCAGCGCAACTGGTGACTATCTCGACATAATGGGCAGTTTTCAAGCTTAACTGAAGTTGTATCAGCGCGAAGCCGACGGACAGGTCTACGTTGCAAACACCGCCCTGAATGTGTTTGGTAGCGATTGGATGGGAATATTGGGGCTTTTCCACGTACCATTATCAGCAGGGTGCAACAGGGTTCACGCAAATGGAGAGCTGTCGCTGACGGAGGGGTCCGGACGAAATTCTCCTCTGTGATCGCTGATGATGTTCTAGGTTTATGTAACAGAATAAAGATATTACTTAAATTGCGGCTCTGTACCAGAGATTAAAGTTTTTGAGAGTTATTCAACCAATAGAGTATACCAACTCAGACGCACCTATGGTTGCTGTTAAGAAAAAATGGAGGAACTCGCGTGACAGCCGATTATCCGACGGGCCTCCATGCCGTACTAGAACCTCATCAGTATATCCACTGCCAACACCGGCTGACATCTTGACGAAGTTCACACGATGCACTGTATTCAGCAACATTGACGTTTCTGATGCTTTCCTACAATTGGAGCTCGATAACGATGCTAAAAGGCTCATGGTTCCAACAGCTAATGGACACAATGCTTGGGGGTATGTGTACAGTTGCACCTGTCCCAGCTGGCATTTCAATGCAGCGTGCTTTTCTGGGAGCCATTAATTGGTATGGCAAATTCATCAAAGGGTTGAAAGACTTGCGTGAGCCTTTGGAAGTTGCTGCGAGATGACGTCAAGTACGAATGGACTTCTGCTCGTGATGAGGCGTCCAAAAGGCTTAAAAAGGTTCTGGAAACAGATCTCGCAGTAGCACGCTGACGCATCTAGTTACGGAATGGGGGCAGCACTCTTACATAAATTCGAAGATGGATCATTTATGCAGCATCGTCATTTAGCAAGACCGAGAAGAACTACGCACAGAATAAGCAAGAAGGGCTTACACTGGTGTTCGCGTTTAATAAATTTCATCGTTATATCTACGGCTGGAGTTTGAGCTACGTATCGATCACCAACCATTGTTTGCAGTTTTTGGATCAAAACAAGAAGTTCCTGTATACTCTGCCAATCGACTACAGCGTTACGCGCTTGTCATGCTCGCCTACGATTTTGACATCAAACACATCAGCACGAAGAGTTTTGCGTATGCTGATTTTATTTCAAGACTCATTAATAAGCAACCTAAACCCAAGTAGTGAAATCATTACCGCTTAATTTCGAAGCAATCCAAGCTTAAACCGCAAAATCGCATTCGCTCGGCATGGATTGTGCGATATCATCGTGAGTGACAACGGCTCACAGTTTAAGTCTGACTGCTTCAAGAAGATGTGTGCCGAGAATGGCATTGATCACATTACGATGGCAACTTACAACCCACAGACAAATGGCCTTGTCGAGCGTTTTGTCGAGCTGCTTAGCTTAAAACAGGACTCGGAAAGTTGAAGGAGGAAGGGAATGTCGACAAAATCTTGCGGAAATTTCTAATTTGCTATCGCTACACGCCTTTGTATGCACTGGAGATGAAGTCACCGTACAAACTAATGACTGGGCATGATATGAAGACCAAATTGGATCTGATTGGGCCAGCTGTAAAGCGAGGTGATGTTCGTAACACGAAAATGGAGCAAAAGTTCAACGACCACTACGGTGCAAGATGGAAGGTGTTTAGTATCGCGGATGCCATTTATTTCAAGTCCATGCTTCGCAACAGCAACTTTGAGTGGCTGCCAGTGAAGATTTAGAGCCGTGAAAGAACTGTCAAATATGTGGTACAAATCCAACCACTGGACGGGTGCCGCGTGCGGGCTCACAGCAATCAGCTGAAGTTTCCTCACGCCAAATCATCCATCGATAACGTGTTGATGGACTTGTTCGAAATCATGCCGTTGCAAGAAGTTGTCGAGCCGACGATCATGCCTCAGCAACAGCAAGCATGTAATGATCGAGAACCATGCAATGCCAGTCATATCAAAGAAGGATCGATGTCGGCTCAGACAATGAAGTCAACCGGAATGATCAGCAGGAGGTGCAACTCCGGCGTACAACACGAGCTACGCCTAGGAAGATGTCAAGACGGTTAAAGATTTTCTTTAAATAAGGGAAGAGTGTGGTGACGCCAAGCGACGGTGTCAGAAATTACTGACGTTAGTTTTGTGGATTATTACTCTTTTAGCTCTCGAAAAGAGATATGTAAGAACGAAGATAAGAAATAAAGACTAGTTAAATATGTGTTATCAATTATCAGATTTACAACAATTAAGACCATGGAGTAGCTTCCAGCTGGAAAATCAGCAAAGCCAGCTCAAAAATGTCGGAAAATTGAATCGAGATATTGGAATTCAGGAGAAATTTAGAATGATAAATTGTAAGTAGAATCGTTATCACCTTGTGAGCCGTGTATTAATCTTCAAGAACCAGGGAAATTTGTGTTCTTAATAAACGAGAATGATAATGGATCACCTGACCCAGGTGGTTTCAATGATTTTGATGTGAGCAATTCGAGCAACAAATCGAAAGGCGCCGACAATCACCTACAAATCGTAGGGATTCCATTTATGTATTTGCGAACAATAGAGATTTTAAGGTGGCATAACAGTGGCATTTTCAGTTATTCAGTCGAAGTGCTCGATATCGTAAAATTAAACTTCTTCACCAGTTCAGAAACGCCGGTTGAAAAGTATATAGGCTTATGCCACGTTTCATGACGCAACGTGAATGTAAAAAAACATTCTGTGGTCGATTAAGCATCGGATCTTGCAATCGTTAAAAGAAAACATCGAGTATCGTCTTATTGCAGGTTAAACTTTCAAACTGTCAATGACCGTACGACGCCTAGCCAATAAAACATATTTCTCGGTATTGGATTTTGCTCCGAGCACTAATAAATCCCAGTTACTTACACCTCTAAAGAGTATACATGCTTCTTAACATTAGTAGCAGTACCGAGCTATCGTTTGATTTTGCCGATGTTCCAGCTAAACGATATCAAACCGAAAAGAAGTAAGTATCAACTGCGTAGAACTATTCTGAACTCTGAAGAATGTTAGGTGTTTGTGGTAATTTATAGGGCTAAAAAATCTGCGGCACATGGATCGTTTTGTAAGAATCATATGGTTTAATCAATATATTCTCGTTCTTGTTGATGCTTTTAATATTCACAATTTAGGCGCTCGGGATACTCCATCAAAACATTGATAATTATGGCTAGAGATCTCGATACAGTTCAGTCTTCAACGAGAATAGTGTCCAACCCTGAAATGGCTTTCATGTCAAACAGTATTTTCCAGTATAACAAACTGAGCAAATTTTGAATGATACTGTATCATAAAATGGAAATGGATAAGCAGGTCGGTACGATGTTGTTCTTGATTTATCTATTCCAAAAATGAGCGACTACGACCAAATAAAAGTGAAAAGCAGCGGTCTTTTAAGAGGACCCTGTAATATAGCCTTAATCTGATTTTGGAGATTCATACAAAGTAATGGAAACTATAAAAGCAAAATCTGCGCTCAGTAATTTTTATTCATAAAGGCGATATCGAAGTGCCCGTGTCAGAGTCTGAAGATCTCCAGGGCAGTGTTTGGCTCAGGAGCAAAGAGCGTTAAATCCTCCTGATATAAATTGAATTATTACAACTGCTGGGTGCAGTTTCAACAGCTATAAATTTACACAATTTTGATATTTACAAACCCATTTTAGTAAAAGTAAATTTATTTATCTTGAAATACTAGGCATTGAGTTTTAAATAGTTCAGAAATACCGTTCGCCTGTCTTATGTTGCGATAACACACTGCTATCTCATTTTAATAGTCACATTCGTGATGACCAACTCATGCTTACTACTCATGAACCTTTCGAATACCGATCGAAATCTGGGAATAGTATTAAACTCATCAAAAGCGAAACAAATATAGCGAAAGTTAACAGAAACTGGGAAATTAACCCGCAAAAACTACTATGATTCTGTCAACCCATGTTAAGACAAAAAACAAGAGGATTGTAGAGACGAATTGTGTGGATTAGATTTAACAGAATCCAAAATAAAAAATTCAATATCAAAATCAATCAAAATATACAAAGAAGCCCTAGCACTCGACTGCCTTGATGTACTTAGCAATTCCACCCTTAAAATGCTAAATTGTTCATAAAAGGTGAACATTGTCAAAAATGAATAATGTAGCCTAGAAAGCAGCGTTGGAATTCTTTTTAAACATCATTGAGAAAATGGAGATTACGGGAACTTGTTAGCAAAACGCTCTGCATACTGCAAGTACGAGTATATCTGAACACTTTCTATTCACATGTGATGCTACCGCCCAAAGCCGAGTCTTAACCCGAGTTTGATCTCCACTCTAAAATCTAATCGTCATCATGATCAATGAAGAAACTAGGCATAAGCATTTGTTACGTCCGCGGGACGTTCCATGCATAACTCAAAGTGCGAATTGGTGGTAAAATATTGGTAAAACCAAGTTTTGTGATTCCATTAGGCATCTTGAAGATAATCGACCATAAGCGGTGGTCAATATTAATTACATCTCCTCTTCAGATACGTGGGTTCGTAAATGCCAGAATTAGAGCAGACACTGTAGCTGGGATGCTATTTCTTTAAGTTATTTGGATTACAAATATCTGCTATCTCCTCCTGCCATACTGACCTTTCCCTTCCTTCTCCAAATCTCAATCCGACCGATAATAATCGACATCATCTCTCCGTGGATCAGCGGAAACGGTTACAGGCAGTCATTGATTGATTTCCCAGCTTAGAACGATCTGGACTTGGTCGAACCAACCATAAGTACAACACATTGGAGATGCTCCAACACATTGGAGATGCTCCACTCAAACAAAACAACGACACTACTCAGCCTCTACTGCAATTCAATAACTGATGCACGACGAGCTCGATCGAATGATTGCAAATGATAATTGCATACTGATTGCAGTGCGTGGAGTTCACCAATGGCAGAATGCCTTCTGGCAAATTCTCTTGGACCCAGGCTCAAAAGAAGCGAATGCGTTTACTGTCCTGGGACGTCCTTTGTATCATTTTAAGGTAATGTCTTTCGGTTAACTTCCCTCTTTAAGAAAAATCAAAAATTCCGCTTATCTGATGAAGCAGAATCGGCATTTACAAAACTAAAGTAGGCTTTAGTGTCCGCTCTAGTATTAGTCACGCCGAACTTTAACGAACGATTCTTTATACAATGTGATGCCAGTTCAACGGGTATAGGAGCAGTACTGTTCTATCGAGATGAGGATGGGCACGACAAATTTATAGCGTATATGTGGAAAAAGCTGAATTCTGCACAACGCAATTATTCGGCCACGGAGCAAGAGTGAATAGGCGTTATCGAGGCAATTAAGAAATTCCGTTCTCACGTAGAGGGCCTACCGTTTACGGTGATAACCTATCACGCAAGCTTAAAGTCGCTCATGTCTCTGAAAGATGCATCCATCAATTGCAGAGCGTTGAGAACCCCGACTATCTACACCAAATATACGCTGATGCACAGAATAATTTAACACAATCACCAAATAATGCTAAAATCGTTAAAACTTAAAAATGCGGCAACCTAAAATTCCGATATACGTCCGGAATTTGAAGCAAAGTAGTGCCATTGATAAGTATGCGGCAAAACTAGCACTTAAATATATAAAGTTTGTAGTTACGAAATTGGTAGATAATCTAATGTATCAGGTGAAGTGGCAAATCAAATCGGTGGTTCCATCGGAATATACCACTTCAAATGCATTACAGTGTAATAGGCGGCACCGTACACTGGAAATTCCAAATTAGGGGTTATCGTTATTAATTGATTTCTTTGCCCGGCTTGTGAGACCTATCAATAGTGTGTGAGTCGTCCCCACGATTATTACGTCCGCGGGACGCATAACTCAAAGTGCGAGTTGGCGGTCATAGGGATAAAACGCTAAGTTTTTTTTGAAGTAAAACTTCTTTAGGCACGCTTGACTTGGGGACTAAGCTGGCAAATGCGTTACGAAAAGTGTAATCGAACGAGGCGAACGAAACAACAGACGCAAAACGAAATCATTTTCCTTTAGTATCAGGATGTGCCATGACAATTCATAAATCCCTAGGTGGAACATTAGTTGATACCATTTTATTTTAATCATTGGTTAAAAAAATGGGATAATAAGAAAATAGGAAAATTGGAAAATTGGTAAATGGAAAATTGGAAAATTGGAAAAATTGGAAAATTGGAAATTTCGAAATTTGCAAAATTGGAAAACAGGTAAATGGAAAATAGGAATATATGAAAATATGAATTGGAAAATTAGAAAATTGGAAAACAGGTAAATGGAAAATGGAAAATAGGAATATATGAAAATATGAAAATATGAAAATATGAAAATATGAAAATATGAAAATATGAAAATATGAAAATATGAAAATATGAAAATATGAAAATATGAAAATATGAAAATATGAAAATATGAAAATATGAAAATATGAAAATATGAAAATATGAAAATATGAAAATATGAAAATATGAAAATATGAAAATATGAAAATATGAAAATATGAAAATATGAAAATATGAAAATATGAAAATATGAAAATATGAAAATATGAAAATATGAAAATATGAAAATATGAAAATATGAAAATATGAAAATATGAAAATATGAAAATATGAAAATATGAAAATATGAAAATATGGAAATATGAAAATATGAAAATATGATGATATGAAAATATGAAAATTGGAAAATTGGTAAATTGGAAAACTGGTAAATTGGAAAATTGGAAAATTGGAAAATTGAAAAATTGGAAAATTCGAAAATTGGAAAATTGGACAATTGGAAAATTGGAAAATTGGAAAATTGAAAAATTGAAAAATTGAAAAATTGAAAAATTGCAAAATTTCAAAATAGGAAAGTAAAAAATATGAAAATAGGAAATTTTGAAAGTTGGTAAATTGGAAAGTTGGAAAATTGGAAAATTTGTAAATTGGAAAATTGAAAAACAGGAAAATTGGAAAGTCATAATATAGACTTCTATGTCACTGACTGACTCACTCGAGAACGCACAGGGTGACCAAAATTTTTTTTTTCTATATTATAACATCTATGTCACTCACTAACTTACTCACTCCAGATCGCACAGGGTGACCAAAAAAAATTCGTCCGTGTGATATATTTTATATATGTATTTTTTCTATATTATAGCTCCATTTCACACGAGGTATCACAGAAACCGATTCTTTCTTCGTTTCTTTCCCCGATTGCCTATGGTACAGGTTTTAATGCGACTTAAACATATTTTCGATGAAACCACATGACGTACTGTGGTTATACATAAATGAAATAAAAAATATTTCAAGGCCATTTTTACTATGCGAAGAGATTTCAAAAATGGTTTTTTTGTCCATTTTGTGACACATACATAAACATTGTCTATTACGACTAGTTGGCCTTGAAAATGTTACCAAGTTACAAGGTTACCTCTTGTGGCATCAGACATAAACGGCTAGGTGACACTCGAGAATGCAAAGGGTGACCAATTTTTTTTCCAATATTATAATTTTTCTATATTATATTATAAATATTAAATATATATTAGAAGTTTTACTTCAGTAGTGTGGTCTAAAGCACACTTAATTTTTTTTCGATATTCGAATTAGATAACACCTACCTTTTGATCATAATTGAAAAGAGGAATAATTTTTCATTCTTTAACGAGTTGTGGAGGAGCTCGGTCACTATTTTAGTGCTTCACACCCACCAGTACTCATCTGAGTAAACAGTACAATCTCATTTCACATGGCCATATTCAATCCATTTTATCGGTTAACAAAACTTCTTCTAGGGTTCATCCAATATTTGTATAAGATCTCAATTCATTCAACAAATAGATTTTCACCAAGGTTGGTTAAGAAATGGCCAGCAACTCAGCATGACCATAGAGTTAGAATCCTAATTCTACCTTGTAAGATGAAAACGAGATTTTTCATGGTCGTTTTTAGAATCTAATTTCTATATTTTAAACCGACTTTCATAATAATAAATTTCGATATAAAATTTTACTTGGTTCAAGTTAAAATATAAATATGCAAAAAAAAATCCTCCAAACTACCTGTGGCCTTAAAGAAAGAGCACAGTTTATGGCACAAAATATTAAAGTAATTCCATTAACAACAACAACAACACTTGGTAAACATTTTGTTGATTTAAAATTCCACAAACTAGCATTGGTTGCCATCTGTATTCATTCATTTCAAACTCTTTTCAAAACATTCCCCCTCAAAATACATTCCAATAAGAAAAAAAACCGCGATGATTCATTCAAATTTCATCACACAAAAACAGAAAATAAACTCACGTAATGAATTTATTTAATAACGTTCGTTCGAGTAAGGAGGACAACAGTGTTTCAATTTTGAAATTTATACAACTTCCTTCTTCAACAACGTAGTAATTGTATTACTTTTTGTGTGGAAAAGCGAGATTTGTAGTATTTTCCACATACCATTGAATTGGTAGTGTGCGATGATTTGTGATGGTTTATGGTTATGATAGTTCTTATGTATGATTCCGAATTAAAAATACATTTTTATATTTTCAGTATTCAGAACACCGGCGATAAATTTAAACGCGCGTTTAAGAAAAAAAAATCGAATAAGAAAATTTCTGGTTAACGGATACCGGGAGTGTAAGTGAAATCTTATCAAGTTTGTGCATAAAAACTCGCAACACCACCAGCAATAGGTGGTTTGAAAAATGCTTTACAAAATAACTCAAATTTCTTTAATGTCAAGTGTCTAGTGCAGTGACAAGTAAACCCTGATCATTTGAGCCATCCTGAATATTGTAAAGTTGGGCAATTTGATGTGCTCGCACACGAATATTTATTTAAAGTTATTTTTAGTTCCGAATTTTAAAATAGATGGTGGGCCTATTCTTAATTATATGGCACACACCTGTTATTTTTATGTTTACGGTGTAATAACCAATCAGTAACAGAACAGTAGCGTTAGGGGCCAATAAATCTAAAAGCGAGTAACGTCAAGTTAAATTATATTTTTGAGAGATTTCAAACAAGATTCTTTGACGAGACATTTTGAAATTCTCAATTAATGAAGTTGCTTTAGTGGTCAACACTTATCTCTTTTATCACCAATGTCCGGAAAT
Source organism: Nephrotoma appendiculata (assembly GCA_947310385.1). Classification (NCBI taxonomy): domain Eukaryota; kingdom Metazoa; phylum Arthropoda; class Insecta; order Diptera; family Tipulidae; genus Nephrotoma; species Nephrotoma appendiculata. The sequence continues at coordinate 273,338,126 of OX371223.1, forward strand.
CGGCAATATACTATACTTAATTACTAAGGCTATTCACCTACAAAGCAAAACTTCAGTTTACAATTTTATGATTCATAAGAAAGTATAATATGTTAATATAACAACGATTTCATTTCAACCGTCTTATCTGGATGCGGAAGCAATTCAATGTGCAATTCGGTTAAATTGCCATTGTTGCGATCGAGTTGTGACATAGTGCATTGTCTTGGTGAAAGAGCAATTTTTTCTAAATTTGAGGTAATTTTTTAGCGATTTCTTCAAACGCACCAATAACTGATGTGCTTTTGATCGCTCGGACGAGGTTCACTGGCCTCTTTCGCCATTCAGCTGATTGCCGATTTGACTCTGATGTATAGTAGTGGATCCGTGTTTCATCACGGAATCATCGACGCCTTCTCATTTTTGATACATTGTGAGCAAACGAGGTACCCACTTCGAACTCAGCTTTCTCATGGACAAATATTCGTGCAAAATATGACCAACAGGTTCCATTGAAATCTTTACAATGTCAGCTATCTCACGCAAGTTCACTTTACGGTCTTTCAAAACAATTTCGTGGAATATTTATGTTTTTGTGGATTTTTTATGTTTCTAATCGTACTTAGCGTTATTAGAATATGGAATTTGTTGTGAATTCAATATAATCGGAATATATTCTAATTTCCTATTTGTAAAGTTGATATCTGTTGATTTCGATTCATTGTGTTATCCTTCATTTTTTTGTCCAGTTATTCAATATACTCATTATAGAATTTTGTAGTTTCCCTGTGGACACAACAATACTAGCTTCGGTGGTCATAATAGCTGTGTAATCAGAAACGTTCCTATTCTAGCTTCTTTTATGCTTGGTAGATCATTTGTATACAAGAGGTATAATACGAGGCCTAGAACACTGCCTTGTGGAACCCCTGCTAATATATTCTTTAGTTTTGAGTATTCCCCTTCGTGTCTCACCCGGAAGTAACGATCGTTGATGATTTCCGCTACTTTTCACTGCCTCCTGTCAAGATGGCATTCATTATGTGCTGAAGTTTCTCTAGTGCTTTTTCTGGTAGAGCTTTGATTTTTTACTTGTTTGATTTCTTTCAGAGTAACTGGTAGCACAGATGCCTCATTTACTTTGCTTCTAGGTGTTATGTATTCATTATCCGCTTATCCAGTTGGTGGTTTGGCAGGTATTTTCTAGATATTTGGCAAACAGATCGGTTTATTGCTTTTCGCTGTGAGCCCAGGTTCCATCAACCATTCTTATGGGTGACACTTGCACTTTAGGCCTCATTTGGTGGCTTTCCACAAGGAATAGTCCGTGTCAGATTACTTAGGAAGCTTGCAACTGAGTCATTCTTAATCTCTTTTATAAGTAGTTTAAGTTTGTTGTACAAGTTGTTTAAGATTGTTTTGTCTTCAGGGGCTCTAGTTCCCTGCCAAGTCTTACGAGCTCTTCTTTTTTCGTGAACCAAATCTCTCACTTCAACTAGATAGTATATAGTTTTTCGTAATATTTTCTGCTGGTCAGGAGTATTTTCGCAGGCCACTTGTAAGCGTTTGAGGTCTACACCTGTAGATTGACGCTTTCTTCGACTAGCTGTTGAAAGTATTCCCAGTTGGCTTGTTATTTGTTAGTCTTGGAAGGCTTGCTTTCCTTCTTACCGTGTCACTTATTGTCTCTAAAACTGGAGAATGGTCTGACGATAGCCCTTCTTCATTTTCGACTGCTAAGTAATTTTCGGAGATACTTCTTGATATATAGAAATCAAGAAGGCCAAGAATTTTATTTGGGTCCGTAGGCCAGTAGGTTGGCTTTCTACTGGAGTGGAACTCGCATTTTAATGTCCTGCCTGCTTCAAATAGCTCCCTTCCTTTGGGACTAGTCCTATGTGATCCCCAGAATATGTGTTTTGCGTTAAAGTATTACCAAGCGATTTAAGAAGCTTGATGTAGTCTTCTTTTGTATCTGGATGGACAGTAGATTGCTGAAATAGTATAGCTCTTGTTATTTTTGGTTTCAATAGATAAAGTAGCTACTTGCAGAGATTGCTGTCTCGTCTCTAGCTCTTTCTGCTGGATTTAGAGCATGATAGCACTGGCACTCACGTATTTTGGCATACGAGGTTCTGGTAAAATGACTATGAGATTAGGCATATATCAATTTTTTGTGTTTAAAAATACCTCTAATGCTGGAGTACGTTGCGCTAGGCCATTTGCATTCCAGGTAGCAATTCTTAAATAGTGCGTCATTATTTTTTCTTATTACATTTAATAACTTCTCTAGTTTTACTTGACGCATCCGTTATTCCTCTATCTTGGCTCTTGATGTATTTCCAATATTCCTAGTCTCTGTTCTTGTTTTTTTCAGCTGCTCGCCCATAGATTCCAGTCTTTTATCCTGCGCAGCCAGATGTGAAATGATAGTGTTAGCTTCGTAACTATTTCTTGCAGGACATCGTTTTCCTGACCCGGTGCTTTCTTGATATTTTCGTTCTGCTTAGCCATTTGTGCATATGTTATGCCTCCTCTTACTATGGCGCTATTTAGGGGAATTTGTTTTGAGTACGATTACATCCTAGGTTAAGAAATCTTACTTGTTTGATTTATGTTGTTGTCTCTCAGCATTTGCCTGGTAATGATTACCACAGTGTATGCATCTCACTGGTTCGTTCTTACTTTTGTTGCATTCTTTTGATAGATATTTAGCAGTGCACTTTACGCATCTGGGCTCCCTATTACAGTATTTGCGTGTGTGGTTATACTCCTGACAGTTGTAACAATGTGGCATTCTAGTAGGGTTCTTTTTTAATGCCTCAATCTTAACTTTCATACTAAGGATTGCTTTGATTCCATATACCCAATGCTCTCAATGTTGTCAAATGGTAGCATGAAAAAGGGGAGGGCAACTTTGGTTGTTTCTCGTTCACCGTTTCCGTGACCTTTCTCTTTAATATGTTCACAGCGTTTAGAATTTTGAATCCTTTCTGGCTAAGTTCAACAATTATTTCTTCGTTTGGGAATTTGACAACATTCTGTAGGTTTCTGGGTTCTAGGTCAAGTACATTCACTTTCCAAACTTTACTATTTAGTGCAGTGACTTTATATTTATCGGTTGGAACTAGCTTCACTATTTTTTAATTTTTTCGTATTCATTAACATTAAATATGTTAATGGGTGGAGGAGGTATCTCTTTATATGTATTGGTTGGTTTTCCTGCATTTTCTCTCGTACCAGTTTTGATGAAAATTTCATTTAAAATTCTTCTGTTTTTTATAGACTTTCTATTTCCAGTGGGCCGATTCCCGCCTAGACCATATCGAAAACCGCTTCGGCGGTATGGTAATGGTAATCTGCAAAAATCTCGAGATCAAAATTGTTCATGATTATACTACGTAAAATAAAGTAGCGTACTATAATAGTATATTATTTTACGAGCCTATAATGAGTGCTATAATTACAAGAGGTTGAAGGTACAAAACGAGCTAATAGGGAAGTGTTGTAATCGTCTGATTGTAATATGGCCATGCGAGTCAAATACTATACTTTATCTACAAGCACGTCATTTATGATTGAGACGTAAATTTGGTTTGTTTATTACGTGTAGTCTACTTATTAAAACAGGCAATCTTATATAATTTCAAGCAACATAATATTGAAAATTCAATTCTGTTGTAAGCAAATAAGAAGAATTTAAGAGCTGGTTATTAGCCATTTGCCACTTCCAAGTCCAGTAGTTCTACTATTTTGACCAATAACTAGATTATCAGCGTTTAGAGCAACCGTCCAATAACGTTACCGACAGAGCAACGCTAATCATGATACATAAATACAGAATTTCAATAGATTCGAAATATCCAAGTCGTAAAATATCGTTAAAATGATTGATGCTACTGAAGTTAGCATAAAATTAGGCATACAAATCTACTTTATCGACATTTCAGCAGAAAAACTATTTTATCGACATATTTTGAGAAGAAGCATGAGCTATCACTGCTCGGTATTTAAAGCAAGAAAATCGGTATTTCAAGCAAATTTTCGCCATAAGAACTGCATTACCAAGAAAATCTTAGAAGAAAACGGAACCTATAGGAGAATTTTTTTAAACTAATAAACTAAATATTTAGAGCGCTTATACAGAGCGCTTGCTCTATGATTTAGGGGACTCTGATTCGATTCCTAATGGTGACAAAATGTTACGACTGGACGTTTTAAGTGTGTTATGTGTTGCATTGAACATTGTCTATAAAATATCTCAAGCCATAGTTGACTTTTCTCAATAAATATAATTTTTTCTCATATATTTAGGCTCTAGCCAAGAAACAGAATATCACGAGTGTAATCTACTTTTCTCGTGAAGTGATCGGCATTTGCATGGATATTCTGTTTTTAGGCCCGAGCCTAATAATATAACCCACATACACGACAAAGGAATAACGCGAGCTACGCTAATTTTTGATTATATATTTCTTTTCACGAGGTAAGGAGAATTCAGACATGGTTTAGAATTTGGGAAATCTAACTACGATCCCACATAAAACATGAACCTGAAACATTCATAGATATTTAGTTTTAGGGTCCAAGCCTAAAATATGACCCTCTCTCTCTCTCTCTAGCTTCACATCCTATGAAGGGATTTTGCCGCCCGCACTATGGTCCTCCAGTCGTCTCGGTCCATCGCTCTCGACCTCCAGTTTCGACATCCTAGTGCCTGTAGATCTTGTTCGACGTCATCACGCAAGCGCAGTGGGGGTCTTCCTCTACGACGCACACCGGCTGGTTGTTGATGGAACACTTTATTGGTCATCCGTTGTTGTGGGGACCTTGCAACGTGGCCGAGCCATCTTACTCGATTGGATTTGATGAATCCGATAATATCGCAACCTCCAAGAATTTGCTTTATCTCGTGGTTCATGCGGATCCGATATTCATTGTTCGCGACTTTAATTGGACCAAAGATGGAGCAAATGACCTTCCTTTCGAAAGTCCTTTCGAAAAAAATGACCCGCTTACAAGATAAATGACGCCGCGAATTTTTGAATATAGATAATTTCACGAGAAAAAGAGAATTTCAGACATGGTCGAGGATTTACGGAAATCTTACTACGATCCCACATAACCTGTTGACCTTAAACTTTGCATGAATAATTTGGTTTAAGGCCCGAACCCAAAAATAGCCCGCTTACACGACAAATGAATAACGCGAGCTACTCAAAATTTTGAATATAGATCATTTCACGAGAAAAGTAGATTTCGGACATGAGCCCACATAAACTTTAACCTGAAACTTTTCGTGCAAACGAGCGAACTATGAAACCTTGCATGGATGATTGATAGATGTTGTCTACTAAAATACGACAGTTAAATAAATATTAAAACACGTTTAAATATTCGAAAACAAAAATTCTATTGCTTCCTCTTAAAATTGGTTGGCAATGCAGATTTCGGCTGAATTTTCTGGTGTTTCGGTAATGCAGAAGCAGAATATTTTTCAACCTAGGCATTTCTGATTTATTAAATTAATTGACGATAAAATGGTCCCACTTTCTAAATTTTTCCTGTTGGTCATTAATTTAACTATGTCTTTTTGATGTAGCTGACGACAGATGATGCAGATCATAAAATTATTTGATATAGTTTTGGTTGGGGTGAGTCTGAAGAGTATGAAGAGGTGTTATTAAGAAATTCTCTGATTATTAAATTACTAAATCGTGTGTTACAGGCTGGCTACTGCCAACCTGCAGATTTCACTAAGCGCATGCAGAGGCCTCCACGGTGATTTTTGCCGGCTACGTTTTCAGGGAGAAGTGCTAAGGTCGTGGGGTTTGAGGCTTGCATGACGCTCCTGGCTTACACCGTGATCATACAGAAAGTTAGGGGAACGCAAATAATAATAAAACCGAGTTCCGCCGAAATTCGTCGGCCGGAACCTGAGGAACGAACAACACAATAAATAAAATAAAATGATAAAGAAAAATAATAATAACGGAAGAGGTGCCTTGGTGCGCGCATCCATCCGAATTCAAACAGGGCCGAGCCCTGGTTACGGAATTGGATGCGGGCACCAAGGGACCGCAAACACTAAACCGACACAGAGGGAGTCTCCGCTCCCATCATACTCAACCGAAAAATTTAGTAATTCATTTTATTCGCCAAAAAAAAAACAAACAACGAAAGGAAACAACTTCTCCCTCCACCCGCACCAAGATAAGCGAGAACGAGAGAGAGAGAGAGAGAGAGATGCAATACGCACCGAGCGCGCGCACCCGCTGTGCGGCGCTCGATTACAAAAATTTTCAAAATTATATCCACAAAAAAAATTTTTAAAATATATATAAAAATAAAATCAAAAAAATTTAAAATATATATAAAATTAAAATCAAAAAAAAATTTAAAAATAAAAATAAAAAAATTGTACCTGACCTTCACCAAGGTCACCCAGTAAGGTGTTGATGCGTCCTTGTCCGCCAAAATGGGTTGCGGTGTCTCACCGAAAAAATTGCGAATAGCCGGCTGGCCACCCGTGTCGTTGCGGGGTCTCTCCCCGATACCAACAAAAATACGAGGTGCCGGTTGGCCACCCGTACCGTTGCGGGGCCTTTCCCCGATATCAAATAACAAAACAATAGCCGGTTGGCTACCGTTAGTTGCGGCAGACCACCGATACCAAAATAACACCAGGTGCCGGTTGGACACCCGTACCAAAATATAACTGGTTTGCTCGTTGCGGTGCCTTTCACCGATACCCAAAATAAAGTATCCGTTAGTAGCGGGGCGTTGGTTCGCCTCGTGTCGGCTGCCAGTAGAAATGTGACGCCTTGGTAACTACGAGCCCCACACGCAACACAAGAAAATTCCGTCCTTGAGGTCGGCTTTACAAATCACAATCCCTATCGGGTTTTTTTTTTTTGTTTACGGTTTTCACTTATTTTGTTGAATCGTTCCAAATAATTTTTCACGCTTCAGATTATACTTCCCAAATACACATACCCATACCCCAAACATGTGCCAGTAATAAATCAACCAAATGTATAGCGTTTAATTAATTTTATTTGTGTGCACAATTCTATTATAATTTTTAATAATATAAATATCTGTAGTTTTTAATCCCAATATTTTTCATTGGTTTTATCGAAAAAAAAAATTTCTTGTAACAAACAAGAACCACCCGATTCTAACTTTTTTATCGAACCAAAAAAAAACCAAAGAAAAAACACTCGACTTTTTTTTTTTTTTTTTTTTTTTAAAACAACACTCCAATTGACTTTACCCAAAATGAAAATCACAACTCGAATCCAAGAAAAAAAAATTCGTGCGCCGCACAACACGTAAAACGTTCTAGAAGAAATGAATCTCTCTTCTCTGTCTCTCCTTTATATCAAATTTTCGTTGGCACAAAAGAGAGACATATAAGAAAAAACATTTTTTCCAAAACGTTTTGCTTTGCACACACTCGATGCGCATTGCTCTCTCTTTCCCGTCTTCTCTTCACCTCTGCGCCACCAAACGATGGGGAACAAAACAAAAGTCGCGGGTGCGTTCAGCGCACAATTTAACAGACAAACACAGAGGTGAATAAAAACATAAGAGAAGATGGGCGAAACGAAGACAACAACCGGGGTGAATATAATAAGACAAAAATCGTCGTTGCGACCATACAGTCGTAACACGTGGAAAGTCATATCGCCGTTCCACACCCGGCTTCAAAGAAGCGGCTTGACCTTCGTCTGTTTCCCTTTTTACCTATTATATAACATTGGTTTTAAATGCGACTGAACATTTTTCGCTGAAGCCGAACTAACACAAACATAAATGAAATAAAAAATATTTTAGGGCCATTTTTCATATGTAGATTCTAGCTTAAATTTTATTTTCGAGAGAGCAGAATAAAACAATACAAAAAAATGTTGTGTCTAAATATAAAATAAGGATTTAAAGTAGCAATAAAAAATCTAGTGATCAATGGCCATAGTGATCAATGGAAGTTTTAGCGACGAATTTTAAAAATCACAAAGACACAATCTGTATTATCAACTATTATATTTTTGACAAACTTTCTCATTATATTATCGGAACAATCTAACTACTGCCACCTACCTCTGCATTGACAAAGTACTCGTGATTCTGCTTTACGGGCGCAGTCAAAGTACTGCATTATCGAAATTTCCGTTAGGATAAACCTAAAATCTTACATTCCGTATTAATATTTTCTATTCTACATTATCAACATACAATTGTATGAATTTTATTAAATTAAAGCGTTATAGATCTAGTTTACCAACGATGTACGTTTACATTACCGACATCGCGCAACCGTTTAATTTTGAAGTTGTATTTTATGCACCGTCAGTTTAGCTGATCTGTATCTGTTCACTCATTCATTACATCACTCTTTATCATCTGTTTAAATAAAAAAATTGGTCGTCTCAACAAGTGTGTGAAGTTATCCCAGTATTTCATCCCAGAAAAATAAAAAAAAATGTTCATCAGGCAAGACTAGTCCCATCCCAGGATTTTTAAATTCATCCTAGAAAATATCAAAATGATACATAATATAATAATAAATGATTTAAAGTGTCCATTCTTCAAAAATCTTTCATAAAATTATGAAAGCCAGCCGTATGTTGAGATTGGTGCTATGGAGTCATATGTGGAAATGGCCGAATCATTTTTAAAAACAAAATTCGGATTTAAATTAATGGTTCCCAGGAACCTAAAATGTCGTCTTCGATCTCTTCTGATTTCAATACAACATGATGACCTCTTTCTACAGAAAATCGCAAGACCAACTGTATGTTGAGACTGGCACAATTGGCCCATGTGAATGGCTCATTAAGTTCATGTATGAATTATTGATTTAAGTTAATGGTTCCCGGGAACCATATGTAGAAATGAAAATGTACAAATGTATCAAATCATCACCGGCTATTCGGAAAGCACGATACGAATCGTTACATATAACGAACGAACTCTGCAATTTTTATCAATTAGTTGCGTTTAGTGATGCAACTGGTTGTCTGGTAAGAAATAGTTTACCAAAACCAGGATGTATTTTATATTATGCGCTTGTAGTCCTAGTAAAAGTAGACGAATATGAGCCAAACGATCCGTTTCTTCTTTACGATATAGAAAGTGCTCGCCACAATATGACACCATTGGGAATTGGTTGTCCTCCAATATAGGTACGAAGTAGTTAATAGAATGAAAGTTTGGCAACCATTTAGCTACGTATATATAGTAAGTGATTTCAATTTTGCCCAAAGAAATGCTATTTTAGCGGCATTTAATCGAATGGATGTAGTCCAATATCTACATATATTACACAAATCTTTAAGTAACCATTTCAAACAACCAGTATCATTTTAAAATTTTCTGGGATGAATTTAAAAATCTCCTGGAACTAGTATTGCCTGATAAAATTTTTTTATTTTTCTGGAATGAAATACTGGGGTAACTGCACGCACTTGTCTCATCCGATTGCAGTGGCAAAAGTGCAATAATATTTTAAAAAAAATTGAATTTATATTCAAAGAATAATCACAATGCTTTAGCGAATTATTATGTTTCGCTGCGCATTTGTTGTCCCCTTCGTAACCTCGGATTTTATTGTATTTGACGCATACATGAGATTTGTGTAAGAAATTTAGCCTTCATAAACTTCAGCCATTTAAAATTAGTTCGGCAGCCGGACATTTGACATTACCCATATGCGGTCAGGGGAGAGTCTCCGGTTGTGCGCACAGTTTTGTTTTAAACCCATAATTTTCCTTTGAGTTCATATTACGCGAAGATATGGATATTAATGATAAGCTAGAGTTTAGTTAACTGTTTGCTAAAGTAACTACTTCGATTCCGTCAACTAGAAAATTGTTACGACCAATTTCGTGAAGTTTTCTTTTTGGCAAAAAAATCGTATGCAGTTGTGGGCACCCTTCGAAAATTCGTGGAAAATGGGAATAGTTGAAAACGCACCTAATTCTAAATAACTTCGTGGTTTATTAATTTTAAACGCTTTCAGTGGCAAAAAAGACAAAAAAAAGGTTTTTAAAAATTATTTATCGTTTCCCTCATCTTCCAAGTCAGAAACACAATGTTTGAGAGAGCAAGAGAGAGAGCAAGGTTGAATGATCCAAAGTCCTATATTGTTGGCATTATTTTGTTGCCTTGCAGAACACTGTTAAACACTGTTGAAAAGCCACTTTCATCCATGTTATAAATATTCGTTGCTTCGAAGTGATATTCATCCATCAAATGTCAATAGTATTGAAAAAAATTCTCGACATTTGATTTACAAAAGCCTTTCACATGCAGCGCGTTGTAGTTTGTTCCGTTGTGCGTAAAACGAGCTCAGTGTGGCGGCGCATAAAATTGTAATACCAAAGTTTGCCCGCTTTCTCGTCGTCATTTCAAATCGGCGGATATTCAACTTCAAGTTTCTTAGCGAATTGATACACCAATTCACGCAGCTCGTTATAATGGTTGACACACTTCAAAATATATTGGACAAGGTTACTCTCGTCGGTTTGAAAAACTTTAAAAAACATTCCAATTGAGCACAATATGATTTTCAAAGAAAAGAAGAAGGGGTAAACATAAACTCACCATATTTGATGGAGTCCGTTGGTTGCACTCACGAACGAAATCCAACAATACAGCATCTTCCACAGATGACAAGCGTCATCTGTTGCAAACTGCTCCGCGCAATTTCATAGGTTCGTGCAATCGGTTTAATGTGTTTTTTAACTAAGCTTCTAAATTTTATTCCTTAATGACACGAACCAGCGCATCAAAGTCAATTGAACCTGATTCAGTTGACTTCTTTGGGGTTGTCATGGCTAAAAATGCCTTAAAATACGTTAAAATGTTAAAAAATCTGTTACATGTCAGCATAAATGATGATATCTGACAGTTTTCCAGCCAAGCAGACGCTTCAAATGAAAAAAAGAGGGTGCCCACAACCGGTTACATTTAAGTGCCCACAACCGGAAGCCATTCCCGTAGTAATCAAAAAAAATGTGATGCGACGTGATTTTCAAATAAATCGATGTGGCATTCCAAATCACAACGAAAATACTGTAGAAATGTCGATATCACTCAACTGTTCGAGATTATTCGCTTTGTTTTGTCGCACCTTTAAATCATTGGAAAATTACAATCGCGTTGATTTGTATTGACTTTTTTCAATGTAATCGCACCAAACGAACAAGCTCGTCCATTCACTTCGATATTAGCTAGAAAACTGCGTACTGTCAAAATAAAAGTATGACAGCAGTCAGATCCGCCATATTTGCATTCTGTCAAACGTTATGCAGGAGTGCCCACAACCGGAGACTCCCCTATTATTTGATGCCCACACAGTTAAAGGTTGGCTCCTCTTTAACCCTTTTGATATGAATTTCACAGTTTTGTGCCTGACTTTCAAATGAGGAATATAAATTGGTATGAATTGCGAATTAACCCAATTAAGGGGGTTGCATAGCTGTGATGTCGCTTGTCAGGGTTGGTTTGGCTTTGAGACAGTTACTTTTGAGACAGTGTTTATTCCACTAAATTTAGGTCCATTGTTGATGTAAATGTAAAAATGTAAATTTTAAATACCTCTGTATAATTTTATTTTTATTTTTATTTCAATTTTAGCACCAAAAACAAAACTATTACGTTCAGATTTGCAAAAGCCAAACTAGAAATAATTTATGAAACCAAAATGTTATCTCGAAAAAATATATTTCTAGCGATTATCGTGATCTTCAGCTTTTTCTTAGGTAAGCTTTATAATTTATAAAAAAAAATATTAAAATGTTATTAATGTGATAAATTACAGACGTCGTCAATTCAGAGGAATGCCGTACGAGTAGTGATACGCCTAATGTAGAAATTACACCAGCATCACCAGAACAAAGGTTACCCGTTGACAAACCGGCTACGTTATCGTGTAAGGTTTGCGTTTCCGATATATCACTAGTGTCAAATTTACAGTGGCTCAATGTATCTAACAGCACGATAGAACCAAAGCCGAAACAGTTAACTGAGCTTGTGTAATTTAATTTTTATGGGCTATCCCACCAGAAATATGGAATTGTTCGAACCATTAATCTTTTTTTTCTTCTATATAGTATTGGAGAAACACCAGCCATGTACACTGATTATTTGAGCGAGGACCATAGCGGACATGAATTAGCGCTGATTATACCCTCGGTAATGGAAAATATGGATGGAATTTACATTTGTACAGCTGTATATGCACGTACAAAAGTTTTACTTCAAAGTGTTAAAATTACAACATATGGTAGGTTAATATAGTAATTTGTTTACCTGTTAGAAATTGTTATTAAAGTTGGTTGGCGCCATAAAGGTTGACGGATGTGAAGTTTGTCCTAACTTGTCCTAAAACCAACAACAATCTTTATAATTAAATTTAACAGTGTAATTTGATCGTATTATGATATTTAACGAATTTGAGCAATGAAAATTATCCAGGGATGGATACTTCTATTTAAAGGTCCACCGATTTGTCATTGCTAATAGTTTCTCTACCCTGTTGGAATTTCCGCTATTCCAATACACGTGACACGAGAAATTTACCGGTTCCGTTGAAAAATAGCAAAATTCTCCGACCTTAGGGTTTAAAAAGTTCCCAAATTTTTTGATTAAGATAAGTTCTGGAATTCTATGATTATCTACCGAGCAAGTATAACGACCCGCTAATCGTGGGAAGTTCCCCATTATTTAAATTTGAGTGCACGTATTATGACATTTAACTATATTGTGGCACACAACTTATGAATATTACACCCAGTGTTCCCCTTACATATTTAATTTAGAATGTAATGTGGTTGATCTTCTTGTTTTAAATTGAATTGATAATATAATGTAATAGTATTACACTGTTAAATTACGTTTAAAAAGAAATTTTGTGTTATAGACAGTTTAGGACGAGCTTCATGTGATTATCCAGGGTGTCCGTAAATTGGCAGATAAAAACGAAGCAAGGGGAGCTCATTTCCAACAAAAAAGCCAAGTAAAATTTTTTCGAATTGTAAATTGTGCAAAAGTTATTCCACTTTTAGTGGTTTTTAGTGAAATCGCATGCACACCCACCAAAAAAATAATTTCAAATAAAACACGAGTTCTTTTGTTAAACTTTCTTTTTTTTACGTTCTAGAAGAGTGTGCCTTTCCAAGAAAATCATTTTTATAAGCTGCATTATCTTCTGTCAAATAAAAACTGTGGATTTGTAAAATTTTTTAATCCTCAAAATTTTTTGTTGATGTTTAAGTGACGCCAGCGGGAAAAGAATGTACTTCAGAAAGTTGACTCACTATCAGAAAAATATGCGACACTAATGCAGATTTTAAAATGATATCACACTCAGGGCTATTCACAATAACTTGTTTTTATCATTTTTTTTTTCACAAAGTAAGCCGTGCTAATTAAAAAACGTACACAACAAAATTTCGAGTTCTAAAATGATGCTTTGTCAGAAATAAAACAAAATGAATAAAAAATTTTTTTTGGATTTCCTCAAGAGTTCTCGGATTGTTCTGGATTTCCCGGATTTCCGCCAGATTCAACCGGATTTCTCCCGAATTTTCCAAGATTTTCCCCGGTTTTTAGGTTTTCTTCCGGATTTCCCACAGATGTTCCGGATTTTTACGGATATCCCAGTTTTCTTCCGGATTTCCCGGATTCCGGGGAAAACCCTGTGGAAATCCAGAGGAAATCTAAATCCGGGGAATCAGGGGAAAATCCGGGAAATTCAAGAGAAATCCGAATAATAATATTTAAAATTAATTAAAAAACAATTATTTTCGAAATTTCGGGTTTTTAATTAGCACGACTTACTTTGTGAAAAAAATTGACAAAAAACAAGTTATTGTGAATAGCCCTGAGTGTGATATCATTTTAAAATCTGCATTAGTGTCGCATATTTTTCTGATAGTGGGTCAACTTTCTGTAGTACATTCTTTTCCCGCTGGCGTCACAAACAAATTTTGTAAAAATGGTTTTATGGGAAAGGCACCCTCTTCCAGATCGCATTAAAAAAGAAATTTAAACAAAAGAACTTAAAAGACTTAAAAACTCAAGAGTTCTTTTGTTTAAATTAATTTTTTTTAAATGATTTTTTTGGTGGGTGCTCATGCGATTTCAATAAAAAACACTAAAAGTAGAATAACTTTTGCACAATTTACAATTCGAAAAAACTTTGCTTGGCTGTTTTTGTTGGAAATGAGCTCTCCTATCACCTGCTTCGTTTGATCTGCCAATTTTGGGACACCCTGTATAGTCGTATGAAGTTTGTCCTAAATTTGTCCTAAAATTTGTTGTTGCTTTAGGACAATTTAGGAAAAACTTCACACAAATCCGTATTCAGTATCACGATGGACACATGCTTCAGATCATGGACTCATCCCAAGCAGCATACTTGTATCTATTTACACTCAATAAAACTGAACAATGGCAATGGAACTGAACCCTATTTCGACAGCTCGATTATTTACGACAATATTTTGTATTTACGACAATATTTTGAGACCGATATTTTGAATAAGGCCTTTAGCTGTATTTTTGATTTTTATTTTGCCGCTTGAACGCCTCTTTATTTATTTATGCCGGCGCTACCTGTTGGCCGACTAATTAATGAGGTTACATAATCAGATTATTTATTCGGATTAATGTGTATTTCGTATCCAGGTTCTTACGGCTGCTGGAACGGAGTCTGCCGCTGAGTAGACATACTGGCATGCCGAGGAGGGGGATTGGTCTCATTTCCTTCCATTTGTACAATCACTTTTATGCTATTCCGATACTGTCGGTTTCAATTTTGTATAATTTGACAATTCAAGAAAACAAACCAAACGGCACAGTGAATAAAGCATCATTGGCGTATGGATCGGGAAGTATCGGGTTCGAATCCTGTTAGGGGCAGAATGCAAAATGGTATTTACATCATCGGATTACGATCTGTGATGAAAAGGAATACAACTATGACCCCCCCCCCCCTGTCGGAGTGCAGAACTCATGGGCCGACCTATCTTCCATGCCAGTTGCCCCCGGTTGCTGTGCGAGCTTCTTCCCGCCTTCGGAATGAAGATCACCCTCCATTTCTTGAAGATGTACCCCAGCTTCGGACACCCTTAGAGGATAACTTCCAGCCAGGGAAACAAGACCTTCGAGTTCTTCTGAATTTCTGCTGGTACAATCCCATCCGGACCAGCTGACTTAAAAGGCTTGAACCCCCATTTTATTCTACGCGTATTCAGAATGTCTTCTGTACACAACAGTTGGACGTAGCAGTCATCCCTAGACCCACAACCATCCAAAGACTCCACAGTCGACACAATCTCGCTTCCCGGGAAGGGAGTTTCCATCAAGGGATCAAGAGTCTCTTCACTAGAAACCATCCATTCACCATCCGGTTCTAACAGATAGGATGGAACAGCTGGATTGGTAGATAATTTTCCTTAAGCGCGAGGTTTCTGAGACACCTTCCATTCTATCACAGAAGTGCCTCCACGAATTTCTTCCCTTTTGTATACTCTGAGGCTTTCCTTATAGAAGTCTCAGTCTTGAATATCTCTAGATCTTTTCGCTGTATTAAAGGCAGACCCACAGACTTTCCAGCACTCCGCAAGTGCCGGGTTTCACCAAACAGGTTTTCGCTTCCCCCTCAGCTTTGTTAATGGACAGACTACCCTCATAGAGGTATTGCAAGCCATAGTCAGAGTGTCCACCATTGATTCCAGTTTACTACCAGTATCGGGGAGTCCTGGAACTCTAAATGGAATGATGCCCTCCAATACCTTCCTATATACTTATAGTAATATGCAAAACCTACTGTCCATTACTAATAATAAAGGTAGTTTCCTGGCCTATATTACTAATAGTGAGGTTAGTTCTTCAAACAAAATTAAAAAGTAACTCACCCCTGTCATTCATATCCAAGCTACCCCTGATGGTATGGTGCGCGTTGGCGTTGCACCCCAGGATAACTCCCACCTTTCTTCTTTCTGCGTCCGAAACCAGTGCACCCAGTTTATCTGGCGGCACTGACATCTCCCGGTCCATGTATGCGGTTGCTAGCCAGAATCTTCTCCCTTCCGTCTCTATACAGACCGCAGTAATGTCCCCATTGCTATACTGTGGAAGAAGAAAAACATCTATATTATTTACCACCAAAATACATGTTCTGCTCTTTTCAGTCCCACAAGTGTAAAAATGGGTGTATCCCTTCGCTCGCAGACGGCAGATCTTCTTATTCTTGACCTAAGGTTCTTGGATCAGAACTATTTCCTTGCCTGACTTAGCAAGTCTGAGAAGTAGCGCCGCCGAACAGCATTGGTGTGATGTAAGTTTATCTGCACAAACCTAATCATTGATTACAGTCTTCACTTCTGCCCCTCGGAATCCGATGTATCCCCAATCCCCCTGTCAAGGGAGAGTCGGTCACTAAGGGCACTAGTCAACGGGTTCGCTACTAGCTGCAGTGTCTCCTCTGGAGAAATAAGACTCCTCGCGCTTCCCTAAGCAAGCTGGACTTTTTCCTCCCGCTTCTCAGGCTGCGCAGTACTTGGTTTCACTCCAACCTCGCCCTTCCTGAACACCTTAAGTGTAACAGAGCCGAAGCCGAAGTTTATAACCCCTTTGGTTTTTGAGAGCGGAGCCAGGGATTCCTAATTGATCACCATAATTGATGATCTGAAATTGCACTTAGGCTCTTTCTGCTTCACAATCTTCAGTTCCCTGTCGGAAGATTCAGATTGCAAACCTGGATAATCCTCAGCAATTCATCCAGGTTACCTGGTTAGGATTTGCTTTGAGCTTAGCTCCCGCCTATACCTCGCTTACCTCCTCGATCGCCTTCCTATACAAGAAGGCCGATCGTTGATCACCGCACGCGGTCAGCTTCAGCCGTCGTTAATACCAACCCGTGTTCCCGCATATTCGAGGTTGTTCCCGGATATTGTCCAAGGATTCTGAGGAAAACCAGTTTCAGAGCATTTAACACCAACTTCCATTTTTCCCCAGTGATGCTCCCATCTTCATGGCTCTCGTCCACGATGGCTAGCACCACCTCCCCCGCCTTCACAACGTCGCTGAAGAGGTTAGGCCTCTTCCTCGACTGTATCACCTTAAGATTGGCCCGTTTCCTTTCGGCATCCAAACCCTCCTACTTCTCCTCGCCAGACCTCTGTCTTTTCGACCCAAGATCCTCCTTCTGAGCTTTGCTAACAACGGCAATACAGTTCTTCGCCCACTTAACCTTTTGCCTCTATTCCTCCGTCCACTTCTCTTCCGGGGCTGTGGCTAGTCTATCTAAGGCACGAAAGGCCGAACGCCTAGTCCTATACCTTTGAGCCGAAGGAGCAATGACCTTCTTAACGCTACCACTAGTTCCTGGCTTGCCAGCCTCGGAGCCAGCATTTCCAACAACATTTGAGAAGTGCTGGCCACTTCTTTTTGTTTTTTGATTTCATATTGTGTTCCCACGAATATCGGAGAAAATAATGGTCCACTCGTGCAGAGATCCATATACACGGACAAAACTAGATACAACTAGAGGTCGCCAAGTATCCAGAAGGCTTCGTTCACGACTGGGTTTTATTAAGTGGGCCCCAGTCTATTCGATCATCAGCACCTTAATCCAGCCCATTGGCTTCCGAGCACTCCCGCTCCCAGCTCCTCCGTCCTCTTCTAACATTCACCAACCCATTCAATTCAACCATTCATATGGATATCCCAAACCAATGGGACCCATTCCATTCAAGGGATGATCCATTTATGGGGGTCCCCAACTCACTCCTTGGAGACCCAGGAGCACGGGAAGATGTTACACTCAGTTCGCCGTAGTTGGTAGTCGATGGTTTTATGGCGCCATCAGTTCGCACTTCCGTGCTGGGTATCATAGGGACTCAGAATTTAGTGAACTGAGCTAACCACTCCCCAGTTTCCTGAGACTCCCTTCTCAGCACAGCTGCAGTTGGGGTGGCTTATTTAATTTACCGCTAACCTACCTATCGATAGGCTGTTCACTATCCACCACCTGTGACCCTCCCCAATAGCTGCAGCCCGCCACGGGAAAAAATGGTTGTAATTTTGGATGAATTTCCGATTTTGATTTATCGGTTGAAATATATTTCGATAGTCGAATATTGGGCAAGTGTAATTTGTTGATGTTCATTTCTTGAGTTGAGACTACACCAGCTGTTCGTCCACAAATTGCCCATGTTGTTGGCTCGGTTAGAACTTCGTACATTAAATCGTCGAAAGAGTTTTCCTCTATTTTCCACTAACCTCTCTGATTTATATTTATTATTTTAGTCGTTCCCAAATTTAAAGAAACGACAACCACAATAAGGCTTAATGAGATCCAGTACGGATATGATAGAAAATGGGTAGTCTTGCGTGAATTTAATAGATGTATCTGTAGTGAATGTAGACTAAATTATGAAAGAATGAATGGCTGATCGAAACAAACTATCCGTAGAGCCAAAAGAAAGGGTTGGCAAAACCATGCCTCCGAAATGGCACATAGTAGGATGTATTAGATAAAATGAATAGGGTAAACAGAGTTATGTAAGAAATGTAATGCTCATTTGATGCTTCTCGTAGATTCTTGCCTATCCTTTGATAATCGAAGAAACGTTTACAGTAGTTCCGACGCCAACTCCAAAGGTTTTAAAATAGCTGTGAATCTCCCTCGATATGTATATTTCCCTCGATCTTCCAACTTCGAATTTGTCTCTGATTTTTGCGTCAGTCTACTCCCAAGGTTGCGACATTAGAACTTAAATAATGTTAACTCCCCTGATTGAGCGTAAATTACTTACACCACATAAAACTGGCGTCCTGATAGGAAATTTCCTGCGCTGTACACAGGTTTTTCTCTCGTTCAAGGCCATTTGATCCAACTGTTTGGAGCCTGCTTTGACTTTGCAATTATTTCTCATTGTTGGCACAAATGTAAAGTAGTTTTTAAACATATAGCTTGTAGATCAGGCTATACAGATCTTGAGGCATTCGTTCTCTATACGCTTATAATTGTCTAATCTAAGACGGGCGTAGATCAAAATTATTAACAAAATCGAAACTATGCAAAAATATTAAACACTTGGGACAACTGGGTCAAAAACGAAATTTATTTGGTTGCGAACCAGCAGCTTTCATGACCTCCAAAATAAACAAAAGAATTTTGTTAAAACCAAGTACGCCTTCCTCCTCTTGAGAAAAGATGCATGAGGACAGCTCGATACACCTCGTTTTGGTTGTTCCACTTACAACCGATAGGGTTGCAACTATCCAGGTTTAGATCTCCCGGTCCTTTACAAGGTTGAAAGAAGACAAGAAATATACTTTCTTACAATTTATTTTAATAATTTCTATTTTGATTTCAGTTCCAATTGCATTTGAAGATGCACCTGATCATCAGTATCCTATTAGTAATTCGGACTATAAAGTTAAATGTAGGATATCCGCCAATTCAGCGCCCATCGTTGATTGGTTATGGAATGATGAACCAATTAAATCTGGTGGACGATATGTCATTGAATCAGACGGCCTCTTGATACGCGATGTACAAGCGCTTGATGATGGAATTTATGCATGTCGTGCGACTGTATTAGAAACGGATGAATTTATACAACGAAATATTAGAGTTGAAGTACTAACTAAACCAAAAATTGACCCACTACCCGCTTCAGTGAATGCGGCCATAACTCAACCATTTAGTATCAAATGTAATGCCGCTGGAAATCCAGCACCAGAATATTTATGGACAAAAGATTCGACGCAAGAAAATGTTTTGGTATCAGAACGGTTCCAAGTTAATTCTACCACTGGCCTGATGACAACTACGTCTGTGGAACTGTACGATTACGATACGTACACGTGTTTGGCGTACAACAACGTAGGTCGAGTACAAAGTCAAATGCAATTGAATATTTTTATGCCGCCCCAAATTATCGAATTTTATAATATAACAATATCCATCACACGAGATGCACAAACAGTTTGCAAAGCGGTCGGACTACCACCACCAGACATCTCGTTTCGACGTTTCCAATCCGACGAAGAACTACAACACGATGATGTTCGTATTATTTTAGAAAATACCATTGATCAATATAATGGTCTGTCGGTGAGCACATTAACATTAAAATCGGTTTCCCGATCCGATGACGGATTATACGAATGTGTGGCTCGTAATCCATTTGGTTCCACAAACAAAGTTGGTCACATTACTATTGAATATCCACCATCATTCGAACATTATAAACGGTTACCGCCATTTTATTCTTGGGACGAAAAAATAGCAAATTTAACTTGTTTTGCACAAAGCATTCCGAACTCAACCGTAGAATGGCAACTGATGAACGGTACACGAATCGAAGATATCGGTGATAAAAATTTGCAAATCATTCGTAACGGATTTCAAGCCGAATTAATAATCAGACCGCTTGGAAATCAGTACTATACAGCTTATAAATGTATAGCCCAAAATCGATATGGTCGCGCTGAACACATCATGGAATTAAGACGGGGGCAAGTGCCAAGCATATCATTTGCTCGAGCTAAAACGGTTACGCCTAGATCAATTACTTTCGAAATAAATCCGGAAGTCTTATTTGGTTTGCCAATATTATCAATTCATTGCCAGTTTCAAGAGATTTTTATGCCGGATTGGAGTGGGGCGACCAATCTTACTTGGCTACCCGATGAACCGTATATTGTTGATGGGTTACAACCACAAGAAACTTATAATTTTAGATTTGCTGCCCGTAATGCAGTAGGTTTAGGACATTGGGGTGCATTTATTAGAATATCCACACCTAGAAGATCAACACCCGAAGCACCTAAAATATTGCACACACTCGTTCAAGATGGTGCTACAGAAGATTTAATCGTTACATCACCTTATACCGATCAGTTTGAATTGAGTTGGACTCTGCCCTCTAATAACGGGGAGGAAATTGATTTGTATGAATTTAAATATTGTCCAGTACGTTCTCTATTAAATTTCCGTATTCAGTATTCACAATCTAATTTTGTGTTACAGGTAACAAAATTAAATGATGGCTGGAATACAACTAAGGATTTGTGCACAATAGGGCACTTGCTCGAACCCTCATACAAAATGAAAAAATTGCAACCGGGTACATACTATCGATTTGAACTCCGGGCTCATAATCGGCTTGGGTATTCGGCATCCACTGACGTACTCATCAAAACTGCTGAAGGTATATCAACAACTGTTATGGTTTATTATTTACTCATATCGAGAAGATATATTTGAGTGCTAATTTTTTTTTGTTATTATTTAAGGAAATGCAGGAGGATCCTTATATGATGTCATTTAGGCATATCCCCTTTCAAATTCAAGTTTAACAGTCTGAATTACTTTAGGGATAATCAATCATGTATTCAGCATTGTTTTTATTTTGTGGTCATCAAGTTGCTGACGTCATTAATTTTTCGCTTTTTGTTACGCTTTTAGTTTCACATAACCCACCTTAACCATATCCCTAAATTAAGTTTGGTAATTTTTATGGTGTGTACATAATTTTTAGACCATTAAAACGTTTATAAAAATTAAAAATTTGTTTAACTCTTGCTAATTATGATATTCACTGCCGATATGCAATTGTTTGCAAGACCGCAATTCTTCTCTTCGCTTGAACATAATGTTTAACGACCAGCCTATTACACTATTTACTTCCAGAAAAGGACAGAATAAATAAGCAAATTCACTATGCTCTAATCACAGAATATACAAAAATTTGAAAGGCGGAACGTGGTGATCCACAAATCCATACACTGCTATATAGTCAATATAAAAAAACTAACGTCAATACAAAGGAATGCGGACAATATTCCATTACCACAAAGGAACGCTGCCTATAATATCCAGCATCAGAATCATAAGATGCCACCTCCTCGACCAACAGGGCTAAGGCCGTCAATGCCAATGTCAATTGACCCAACCGTCCAAACCCGACAAGTGAACTATGTTAATCGGCCACCAAGTTAGCCTGACCACTAACCGAACCAATTAAACCGACAAATCTATCCCAACCAGCATTCAAGAGGGAACATACGGACCAGAATGTACCAAGAAAAAAAAGTGGGTATCTGTATCACGTGTACGGACATATGACCTGAATACGTACAATGTTTCGGGACCAATGGCTTGGGAAAAATCACATTTTGTAGCCATATTCCAGAAATAATTTCAAAACCACATTTCCTACCAACATACCCAATTCTATCATAATCGGTTAAGAAATTACCGAGTTCAGCCCCAGGTAGCCATATTCCAGAACTTCTTCCAAAAATCATGTAAGAATCTCAATTCCATCCACCATACTCAATCCCATCATAATCGGTTAAGAAATTACCGAGTTCAGCCCCAGGTTGCATATTATTCCTTTCGTAATTCCTGCCGTTCCACTTATTGAAACAATTCTTTATTGTTTTCAATTAAACGAAGCCACAGTTTCAAAATTTTCATAATTAAACTATTTAAAAGTATCAAATGCTTCTTTCTTTCCATTTTAAATTGCATCGGAGTTCAGCCCCAGGTAGCCATATTCCAGAACTTCTTCCAAAAATCATGTAAGAATCTCATTTCAATCCAACATACCCAATCCCATCATAATCGGTAAAGAAATTACCGAGTTTCGCCCCAGGTGAAGAATCCCATTGCCATCCAACATACCCAATTTCATCATAACCGGTTAAGAAATTACCGAGTTCCGTCCAAGGTGGCCATATTCCAGAACTGCTTCCGAAAATTATTTAAGAATCACGTTTCCATCCAACATACCCAATCCCATTATAATCGGTTAAGAAATTACCGAGTTCCAACCCAGCAGGGTATATTCCACAACGTCTTTCAAAAATGATTTAAGAATCCCATTTCCATCCAACATACCCAATCCCATTATAATCGGTTAAGAAATTACCGATTTCAGCCCCAGGTAGCCATATTCCAGAACTTTTTCCAAAAATTATTTAAGAATCTCATTTCCATCCAACATACCCAATCCTATCATAACCGGTTAAGAAATTACCGAGTCCACCCCAGCAGGCCATATTCCAGAACCATTTCCAAAAATTATTTTCATGAATCCCCTTTTCACCCAACATACCTAATCCCACCATAACCGATTAAGAAATTACCGAGTTCAGCCCCAGGTAGCCAAATTCCAGAACTTCCTACAAAAATCATTTAAGAATCCCATTTCCATCCAACATAACCAATCCCAGCATAATCGGTAAAGAAATTACCGAGTTCCGCCCCAGGTGAAGAATCCCGTTTCCATCCAACATACCCAATCCCATCATAACCGGTTAAGAAAATACCGAGTTCCGTCCCAGGTGGCCATATTCCAGAACTTCTACCAAAAATATTTTAAGAATCCCATTTCCATTATGGAAATGGGATTCTTCTCTGCCAGGATGATGTTAATTTTATTTTCCTCGCATTTTAGGTCTTCCACAATCCTTCTTGTTAACCGAATTTTGTATCCGGCCAGGTATACCACGAATATCTCATGCAGCATCTGGATGTGTTCTTCCGATATCTTGATCCCATTGATGTAGTTGGGCTGAGTTTTTCCTTTAAAATTTCCATCAGTGCTTCTTTGGTTATCCGGCTTAAGCTGATGAAATGCATGTGGTAGCTAGGAGGGGTTCCTCATAAGCGTATACATTTCTTCCATCCGTGAAGATAAGTTGATTTTTGAATACGTTTATTAGTGCGTCACAATATAGCATATTGGTTTCCAACTCTAGCCGTGATAGAGCATCTGCTACCTTATTGTTACAACCTGGTTTATAAATTATCTCTTAGTTGTATTCCTCTAATCGTGTCTTCCATCCTTTCAATTTTGCGTTGTGGTAGCGACTACTCAATGAGTAAACTATCTAAAGACCACATTATGGCCAACATCTCCTTTTCATTTACGGTGTAATTTTCTTCCATCTTGTTCAGTGATCTTGAGATGAAGGTAATGGGTCTATCCATGCCCAATTCGTCTTGCGACAATACAGCTCCAATTGCCCTGCCCGATGCATCAGTTGTTAGTATAATAGGGTTCTGGAAATTAGAGAACATGAGTACTTCCGCTGATGCCAATAAATCCTTTAGTTGTTGAAATGCATGGATTTATTTTTCCGAAAGTTTGATGTTAACCTTTTTAAATACACTAGTTTTAATTTGTGCATTTTCCCCTCTGGTAAGATTGGTGAGTGGTTTGGCCAACTTGGCGAAATCCCGTGGGACTTTGAGAATGGTCTGACAAGTCTAATAATCAATAACCATTCTCATTATCTGTAAAAATGTCATTATAAGAAATGAATTCCAGACATATTGAGGTGATATTAAAAAATATTCCGTCGTTCTGTCAAATTTTAAAATATGAGATTAGCCAAAAAATGTCTAGTTAAGAATGTAGTTACACGAAAAATGTTAGACAACCTCGAAAGACAGTTTGACGACCACCAACAGCTAGAGGAATTGATCCGTAAAATAACGTGTAGTGTAGGCAAAGCAGATAGACATTTTAAAAAATGTCCGAGAAACATTTGAAAATGTTGAAGACGGTACTCTGATCATTTTAGTTTTTCACTAAAGGATCTCATCACAATAGTATATCTGTCGTCTTAGTAACTCAAAATGTATTTCATCAGGCTAAATATTGTCGGGACATTTCGCTTAACTGCAAATTACAGAAATTTTTAATGAAAACTACAGAAATTGTAGTACAGAACCGTACAGAAACCGTACAGAAATTTGTTACGACTGTGTTGTCTTAACAAGACATTTTTTGTTAATCTGTTTCTATTCTCCATGGTTTCTTGCGTCCGAGTTTTTCTCTGTGTGAACGTGGTGTCTTGGTGGATGGATTCGTGTGTGTTTTCTTCTGTTATGTTGGCAACGGAACGAAAATGGTAGAGAAAGAGAGAACAATGCGCATCGAGTGTGTGCAAAGTAAAACGTTTTGAAAAAAATGTTTTTTCTTATATGTCTCTCTTTTGTACCAACGAAAATTTGGTATAAAGGAGAGATAGAGAAGAGAGATTCATTTTCTTCTAAAACGTTTTACGAGCTGTGCGACGCTCGAATATTTTTTTTGTTTGAGTCATTCAGTTTGTGATTTTTGCAAAAGATTCAATTGGAGGCTGGTGAATTTTTTTTATTGAGTCGAGTTTTGTTTTTTTTTTGTGAAAGTCAGTTTTGATTTCTGATTTAATTATTTAAAAGATATTCAAGTTTTGTTTTTGGAAATAAAAAGTCTCGTTTGGGATTTATAAAAATCTTGATTGTTAATAAAGGAAAAAAGTCGAGTTCTGGTTTAAAGAGCATTAAAATCAGTGTTGTTATGAGGATTTGATCGATTTATGGTGTGGAAAAAAACCTTGTATTGGTGGCGTCCGGCCGCATGATTTTATTTTTAAATAAAGTTGGAATTGTATTTGTAATTAAAATACGACTAAGTTTCATTTATTCCATATTCGGAGTCATAGGTTACACATTTTGATGATCCGTTGCAAGTGTGAATATATCGGAAAGTGATTGAATAACTTCAAAATTGAATAAAGCGAATTAAAGTGGTGTGTTTATAAATTGCTCGAGTGTTCATAAACCCGACGAGGTCATTCATAAGGTCACGTCTTTGATACTGGTATCCGACAACGTGGTTATTTGTTTGGTGGTTATTGTAGTTTGTGCAAAGGAACAACGACGCACAACGGGGAATTTTGTAATAAAGGCGGGCAACGCCCAACGATCTAATACCAATCACGTGGTCATACTTTATTTGGTTAACCAGTGAAATTTATCGGCGGTTGTGCCGTAACCGTGGATTTGCGCAACAATACGGGTGGTCAACCGGCCATTTGTATTTATTTGGTAACGGGGAGAGGCCCCGCAACGTAACGGGTTGCCAACCGGCACCTCGTTTCATTTGGGATCGGTGAAAGGCACCGCAACGGTCCGGGTGGGGCAAGGCCACCTGTGGCAGGACGGTCGCACAAGGCCGCAACATTTTTTTTCTTTTTATATAATTAAGGTACGATTTTTTTTATTGTTTTTATATTTTGGCTCATTTTTTTATTTTATATTTTATATTTCTTTACATTTTCATTTTCATTTTTAAATTTAAAATTTTGTAATCGAGCGCCGCACAGCGGGTGCGCGCTCGGTGCGCATTGCTGTTCTCTCTCTCTCTCTCGCTTCTCTTTCGATCTCTCCCTTTCTTTTTTTTTTTGCGGGAAGTTGTGTTTTCTTGTTTCTTTTTTTTTAAAAACAAAAGAAAAATATACAAAATTAATAAAATGAAATATTAATTTTCCGGATATGGTATGATGGGAGCGGAGACTCCCTCTGTGTCGGTTTAGTGTTTGCGGTCCTTTGGTGCCCGCATCCAATTCCGTAACCAGGGCTTGACCCCGTTTGAATTCGGATGGATGCGCGCACCAAGGCACCTCTTCCGTTATTATTATTATTTTTATTATCTATTTGATTATTCGGTTCGTTCCTCAAGTTCCGGTCGATGAATTTCGGCGGAACTACGGTTTTTATTTATTATTTGCGTTTCCCCAACTTTCTGTTAATCACGGTGTAGGCCAGGAGCCCTGCATGCCTCAAACCCCACGACCCTCGCACTTCTCGCTGAGAACGTAGCCGGCAAAACATCACCGTGGAGGCCTCTGCAGGAGCTTAGTGAATATCTGCAGGTTGGCAGTAGCCAGCCTGTAACAGTGGCGCCCAAACAATTTCGCGAATTTTAATTTTTTTGATTTTTTATGATTTGTAGCTTCATTCCCTTTGGCGTGCGTGTCCAGCGCCGAAACCAGTGCTCAGCACCGTTTGACTTCGCCTGGACGCGCACACCAAAGCCAGTCTCCCGGTTGACATTCCCCATCTACGATCGCAACCAGCACGGGCTGTTTGATTGCGCGTAGATGGGGGGTGTCATCCCCTATTCTTCGGACATCCGACTTCCGAGCTCTTTCCCATTTCCACTATGTTGTGTCCGATTGTGGTGGAGCTCGGATGTCATTTGTCTGGGGTTTAGCTGTAAGCTTCATTTTCCCTTGCCCCGAGGTTTCTCGACCGAAATTTGAGGAACAACAATTTTTATGATTATTATTATTTTTCTTTATTTTATTATTATTTAGCCGACGTGGAGTGGGGTTTCCACTCTCATCATACCATCCGTATCGTGGTATTAATTAAAAATTTTTCTATAAACTTTATTTGTTTTATTTGATATTTTGATATTGTTTTTGATTTTGGTTTATAGATCTATGGGTTGTATTGGAACCCTCGGGTTCATTAGTATTTCATTTTGATTTTATTTTCCTTTTTCCTTTGTATCTCTTGAGTATGAGCCTCCTGCCTGCATACCGTTGGGTGTGTTGGTAGTTGCTTGAATTGTTTTTTTTCGTATCGTTTCGAATTTCAACGAGCCCCTCCAAATTAGGTTCTCATCGAAAAGCGCCACTTTGGGGGGTATCTCGTCTTCCGTCGTTAAACTAACCGTGGGAATACTGGACCCACAAACCACCACAAGGTAACCATTCCTTCCTTCTTTTATTATTATCTTATTTATATTTTGTTGCTGACACTTTGCCTCCTTATCTGGGTGTGTTGGTAGTTTCATTAGCTACATTATTATTATTATTAACTATTATTTATTATTATTTTGTATGAATTCAAATCCGTGGGATACGCCAGAAGGACCTCAAAGACGTACAGTGTGGGATAACTCGGACGTAGAACCACGTATCCAACGTAACCATTCGTGGGATCGAGTGGAAGTTAACCAAATTCATATTAGAATTGAGTATTATCCAACGCACGAGGTAACTTTCTGGTTGTTCATCGCGATTTGATATTTATTGGTTGAATTTTTGTTGTTGTAATTATTTTAACGAGCCCCCCCAAATTAGGTTCTCATCGAACAGCGCCACTTTCGGGGGTATCTCGTCCTATCCGTCGTTAAACTAATCGTGGGAATACTGGACCCATAAACTCTTACAAGGTATCCATTCCTTTTCGTGTTATTTATAAAAATATTTCGTGTTTTTTTTGATTATCTAGTTATAGTGGGTGTGGAATATCTTTAGTTGTAATTTCCTCTAATTTAAAACCTTCCGTTTGAGTTAGAGTTATTTTGAATTAAAATTTTTGTATTTTTATAAATCAATAAAGACTACGTTTTTTCGAACTAACCAAACTTATTCCCTAACCTTACCTGAATTCTAAAATGGATGTAAACCTACTGCAACGAGACGAAGTGGAGGTGGAATGTCTCCTTCGTGACATACGCTTCGACACATCAGATGCAATTCATCAACTCGAGGAAGCGGTCCGAAGTGAGCAGGCCGAGACTAAACCAGCGCCCGGAAAAATGCATACAAACGCATCGAAACGACCAGATATTGAGATCTCAACGTGTCTCAAGAAATTGGAGGAGATTCGGGGAGCGATCACAGTGTTGGATCCGGCGACAAAAGATCTCATGCTATTGGTGCAACGGTACCACTCTCGTTTATTACATTTGGCAGGTCGGCTTAGTCGCGCATTCAAATCACCGAAATACGAGCAACCCGCGCGTAAGGTACATCAAGCATGTTCCGAATTATTGACCAGTCTGCAGATGTACCTGGATGACCAGGAAAAGTTGAACGTTTCCATAGAAAGCGCAAAGGGCGTACATCTCGCGTTGGAAATACCTCCCCATGAGGAAACAAATGAAGAGATTCAAGTTCAAAATCTCGGTAGCGAGGATGATTCCGACCACCCACAACCGCAGGAGCGAAGATGCACTTTGGAGGATCTCCTTGATCAGATTCAAACGAACCACACGGCGGTACAACAATCAAATGCGCAGACCACCTTGTTG
The DNA here is from genome assembly GCA_947310385.1 of Nephrotoma appendiculata. Taxonomy (NCBI): domain Eukaryota; kingdom Metazoa; phylum Arthropoda; class Insecta; order Diptera; family Tipulidae; genus Nephrotoma; species Nephrotoma appendiculata. Next base: position 273,367,021 of record OX371223.1, read on the forward strand.
GAATCCATGCTGCACAAATTCGAATTGGTATCACAGCAGCTGGTCAAGTTGGATCAAAGACAAACCAACCTCCAGACTCAAATCGTTGGAAATAACCTGTTCTCACAAGACATCCCGATTCCAACCGTACACGATCGAGCGCCTCCGACGTCCACCAGTTCGCCAGTATCGCCAAAATTTGTCGATCGACGTTTGTTGTCCGGTAGTGGACTAAGTTTCACGGGATCTCCATCGGGAATCAACATCGATATGTTCCTGTTTCAAGTTGATACCATCGCTTCATCCCGGGGATTATCCGAGCAAATCTTATTATTGGAGCTCCATACCATTCTAAAGGACCTCGCGTTGCAGTGGTACTGGACATTTCGTAAACACAACCCGCACGCGACCTGGTCAGAACTACGAAGCGGAATTATCGAGCGCTTTCAAGATCGTCGCACAAATTACGAAATCCGCAGAATGGTCGAGGCACGTAAACAACAACCGAACGAAAGCTTCCTGGATTTCTACAACCACGTCTGGACCCTTACCTTACAATGTCGAACGCCGTACTCAGACGAAGAGCTCATTCAAATTTTGATGAACAACATGAAGCCTACGCTACAATACCACCTTACAGATCGTCAGTTCAGCAGCATCAACGAACTAATCAAAAGCTGTTCTGCTTGGGAGGAGTCTTTCCGGCGGCTCAAAGCTCCGGCGGATCCTGCAATCCATCCACGACGCGTGATCAATGAGTTATCAGGCAGTCCGTATGATGATGTGGGAACATACGACAGTTATGAAAATTATCCCTTAACTGATGTTCTACCCGATAATTCAGTATCCGCCATTCAAACGGAGAGCAGGTATCAGTCGGCAGCAGCGAGACGTTCGGGTGGACAAGTCCCAGCAGGCAGTTCGGGATTGGTTTACAAACAACATGCCAATCATAGTAAAAATATCGTCTGCTTTAATTGTTCGGATATGGGTCACACGTTCATGGATTGTCAATTGGCTCCCGTTGGATTGTTTTGCTATCGATGTGGGCTACGAGGGACGATATCTGCGCGTTGTCGACGTTGTGCCGAGGAGAGAAACGCTCAATCAAGATTGTCGGAAAACCAGAGCAGTGGTTCTTGGAGGACTGGGCCACGAGAATCACCACAACCACAACCGCAACCCAGACTGATGTTACCACGGACAAATCCACTCAAACCGATTCTGGAGGATGCAGCGAGCAATACGGACGCGGAAATCCGCTCCTATTCGAATCCGACGATGAAGTAAGCTCGTCTGCCAGTAATGATTCCTTTCCCGATCCTTCTTCCCCATCCAATCCTTCCTCCCTTCCTGTCGCTCTTAAATTTTTCTATAATGCCCCATCATTGGCAAAGTTAGATCGTTTAAAGCGTTCCAAAAAATATTGGAACCGTCGCGTCGCAATGAGAAATGATGTGATTTCCTCCGTTCTATTCTCCGAGGGTAGTGATACTCGGCCTTACGCCCAGGTCTTTATAAATAAGATTCCTTTTAAGGGTCTTCTCGACAGCGGGGCGAGTGTCAGTGTTCTCGGGAGTGGATCGGAGAAACTTCTGTCAAATCCTTTTGTTGAATTCCATAACTTTCCTTCCACTATAACTACCGCGAGTGGCCAAGTCCAACGAGTTTTTGGTTATATCCGAGCTAACGTCGAATTTAACGGAGTCACTAAATTTATGAATTTTCACGTTGTCCCTTCCTTGGAACAACCGCTTTATTTGGGTATCGATTTTTGGAATCGTTTTGGAATTTCCCCAAAAATCTCCGCGTTAAATAATTCGGACGAATTAGGTGAAACTACCAACACACCCAAATTCCATATTTTAACATCTGATGATCGTCGTAAATTGGATCTCATTCGCGAATATTTTCCGAGCAGCGATATTTTAGGTTTGGGCCGCACATCCCTCATCACTCATATGATCGATGTCGGTTCCGCAAAACCAGTCAAACAACGTTTTTATTCCGTGTCCCCAGCTATCCAGAAACTCATGTATGCCGAGTTGGATAGGATGTTGTCTTTGGGGGTTATCGAGGAGTCACAAAGTTCCTGGTGTTCACCGGTCACGTTGGTGCGTAAGGCCAATGGGAAAGTTCGTCTGTGCTTGGATGCTAGAGAACTGAACAAGGCAACCGTCAAGGATGCGTATCCGCTGCCCATAATCAACGGATTGTTGGGTCGTTTGGGACACACCCGATTCATTTCGGCGATTGATTTGAAGGATGCCTTTTGGCAGATCCCACTCGACCCAGCATCCCGCGATAAAACAGCGTTTACGGTTCCTGGACGACCCTTGTATCAGTTCAAGGTGATGCCGTTTGGCTTATGCAACGCACCACAGACGCTTTGTCGCTTAATGCACCGCGTGATCCCGTACCAACTGCACGATAAGGTCTTTGTGTACCTCGATGACCTTCTGGTCACATCCTCCACTCTGGCCGAACATTTCGATTTGCTACAACAGGTTGCTGGATATCTGAAGGATGCTGGTTTAACAATCAATTTGACCAAAAGTAAGTTTGTGTTGAAAGAAGTAGACTATTTAGGTTATATTGTGGGTGATGGCTGCCTCCGTACAAACCCAGATAAATGTAAAGCTATTCTGGAGTACCCTATTCCGAAAACGACGAAACAGATTAGACGTTTTCTGGGAATGTGCGGATGGTACCGTCGCTTCATTCCAAATTTCGCCTCCTTAGCTTCTTCTCTCACCGATCTTACTGGTAAAAACACTAAAGTATGTTGGTCTGCAGCTGCTGATTCTTCCTTTAACGCCCTCAAAACCGCCTTGTCAACTGCCCCAGTTTTGACGCATCCTGATTACACTAAACCTTTCTTTATTCAGTGCGATGCCAGTGCCGTTGGGGTCGGTAGTGTCTTATTTCAGGTGGACGCCGAGGGGGTGGAGCGGCCCATTGAGTTTTATTCCCATAAGCTCAATGCGGCGCAGCGAAACTACTCGGTGACCGAGCTGGAATGCTACGCTGCCGTCCTCAGCGTGCGAAAATTCCGTCCCTACGTGGAAGGTTATCCATTCGTCATTTATACCGACCATTCCAGTTTGCGCTGGTTAATGAGTCAAAAAGACCTCTCCGGACGTTTGGCGAGATGGAGTCTGAAACTCCAAGCGCTGGATTTTCAGATTGGATACCGAAAAGGTTCAGTTAACGTTGTACCTGATGCGTTGTCTCGAGCTTTTCCGGATGAATCCGCTCCTTGTGAGGATGATTCCGAGAGTAAGAGCACGCCTGATCCTGGTGTTCAATTTGGAGATCCAGTCTTGTCGAGTAAAAACATCGACCCTTCCGTGAATGCGTTAATACCTTCTTCAGTCCCCATTCTGCACGTTGATCAAAATTCGGTTGCGTTCCAAGATCCAGATTACGTCGATCAGATCGCGAAAATTCGTTCCTTAAAAGATTGTTCGCACAACTATAAGATCCAGGATGATAAATTGTTGATATCCCCTTCGTTCGGTTTTAAATATACGGATACCGACCTTTCGAATTGGAAACTTGTTATTCCTAATTCCTTAACTTCAACGCTTATTGAACAGGCTCACGTACCTCCCACTTCAGCACATTTAGGCGGCAGCAAAACTCTCGAACGCCTTCAGCGTCAATTTTACTGGCCTCAAATGGCAAAGCAAGTTAAACAGTACGTTGCTAGCTGCACTAAATGTAAAATGAACAAAGCGGTTAATTTCTCTACACAACCAGCCATGGGAGCACAGGTTACGTCAACTCGCCCGTTTCAAAAACTGTATGTAGATTTTTTGGGTCCGTATCCACGTTCGAAACTCGGAAATACCTGTATCGTTATCGTTCTGGATCATTATTCGAAATTCGTAGTTGTAAAACCCTTACGCGAGGCGTCTGCCTCATTATTGTGTCAATTTCTAGAAAATGAGGTATTCCTTTTATTCTCCGTACCCGAAATTGTTACCTCCGATAATGGGAAGCAGTTCACCTCGAATCTATTTAAAGACCTGTTAGCTAAATACGGTGTAACCCATTTACGTACGCCGGTGTACTCGCCCCAAAGTAACGCTTCCGAGCGTGTTAATAGAACATTAATTGCCAGTATTCGTTCATATTTGAGCGATCACGACCATAATTTGTGGGACAAAAATTTGCAGGAAATTGCGGCTGCTTTACGTAATGCCATACATGATTCGATACATTATTCCCCTCATTATGTCGTGTTCGGTCAACATATGTCGATGCACGGTTCGGATTACTCACTGCGACGATTACTCGATGAACATGATCCCGGTGAAGTCCATGCATGGGCTAAGCCAGATCGAGTAAATCTGTTAAAGGATCGTATTATACATTATCTGCGTGTGGCATACGAGAAGGGAGCTCAGCATTACAACTTGCGTAGTACTAAGCGCTCTTTTCGAGTTGGACAATCCGTCTTTATACGATCTTTTGCGTTGAGCGATGCGACGAACAAATTCTCCGCGAAATTAGCCGGAAAATTCAAACCCGCGGTAATTTCTGGTAAAGTAGGTCAGGTGGCGTATACCGTCGAAGATTTGAATGGCAAATCTCTAGGCACTTATCATGTTAAAGACATCCGTGTTTAATCGTTTCTCTCTATCTTCATTTTCGTGTTGTTTGTTTTAGGCCCGGCTTATGAGACATCTCAGGGTGTGGGACGTTCCCACGTTTGTTACGACTGTGTTGTCTTAACAAGACATTTTTTGTTAATCTGTTTCTATTCTCCATGGTTTCTTGCGTCCGAGTTTTTCTCTGTGTGAACGTGGTGTCTTGGTGGATGGATTCGTGTGTGTTTTCTTCTGTTATGTTGGCAACGGAACGAAAATGGTAGAGAAAGAGAGAACAATGCGCATCGAGTGTGTGCAAAGTAAAACGTTTTGAAAAAAATGTTTTTTCTTATATGTCTCTCTTTTGTACCAACGAAAATTTGGTATAAAGGAGAGATAGAGAAGAGAGATTCATTTTCTTCTAAAACGTTTTACGAGCTGTGCGACGCTCGAATATTTTTTTTGTTTGAGTCATTCAGTTTGTGATTTTTGCAAAAGATTCAATTGGAGGCTGGTGAATTTTTTTTATTGAGTCGAGTTTTGTTTTTTTTTTGTGAAAGTCAGTTTTGATTTCTGATTTAATTATTTAAAAGATATTCAAGTTTTGTTTTTGGAAATAAAAAGTCTCGTTTGGGATTTATAAAAATCTTGATTGTTAATAAAGGAAAAAAGTCGAGTTCTGGTTTAAAGAGCATTAAAATCAGTGTTGTTATGAGGATTTGATCGATTTATGGTGTGGAAAAAAACCTTGTATTGGTGGCGTCCGGCCGCATGATTTTATTTTTAAATAAAGTTGGAATTGTATTTGTAATTAAAATACGACTAAGTTTCATTTATTCCATATTCGGAGTCATAGGTTACACATTTTGATGATCCGTTGCAAGTGTGAATATATCGGAAAGTGATTGAATAACTTCAAAATTGAATAAAGCGAATTAAAGTGGTGTGTTTATAAATTGCTCGAGTGTTCATAAACCCGACGAGGTCATTCATAAGGTCACGTCTTTGATACTGGTATCCGACAACGTGGTTATTTGTTTGGTGGTTATTGTAGTTTGTGCAAAGGAACAACGACGCACAACGGGGAATTTTGTAATAAAGGCGGGCAACGCCCAACGATCTAATACCAATCACGTGGTCATACTTTATTTGGTTAACCAGTGAAATTTATCGGCGGTTGTGCCGTAACCGTGGATTTGCGCAACAATACGGGTGGTCAACCGGCCATTTGTATTTATTTGGTAACGGGGAGAGGCCCCGCAACGTAACGGGTTGCCAACCGGCACCTCGTTTCATTTGGGATCGGTGAAAGGCACCGCAACGGTCCGGGTGGGGCAAGGCCACCTGTGGCAGGACGGTCGCACAAGGCCGCAACATTTTTTTTCTTTTTATATAATTAAGGTACGATTTTTTTTATTGTTTTTATATTTTGGCTCATTTTTTTATTTTATATTTTATATTTCTTTACATTTTCATTTTCATTTTTAAATTTAAAATTTTGTAATCGAGCGCCGCACAGCGGGTGCGCGCTCGGTGCGCATTGCTGTTCTCTCTCTCTCTCTCGCTTCTCTTTCGATCTCTCCCTTTCTTTTTTTTTTTGCGGGAAGTTGTGTTTTCTTGTTTCTTTTTTTTAAAAAACAAAAGAAAAATATACAAAATTAATAAAATGAAATATTAATTTTCCGGATATGGTATGATGGGAGCGGAGACTCCCTCTGTGTCGGTTTAGTGTTTGCGGTCCTTTGGTGCCCGCATCCAATTCCGTAACCAGGGCTTGACCCCGTTTGAATTCGGATGGATGCGCGCACCAAGGCACCTCTTCCGTTATTATTATTATTTTTATTATCTATTTGATTATTCGGCTCGTTCCTCAAGTTCCGGTCGATGAATTTCGGCGGAACTACGGTTTTTATTTATTATTTGCGTTTCCCCAACTTTCTGTTAATCACGGTGTAGGCCAGGAGCCCTGCATGCCTCAAACCCCACGACCCTCGCACTTCTCGCTGAGAACGTAGCCGGCAAAACATCACCGTGGAGGCCTCTGCAGGAGCTTAGTGAATATCTGCAGGTTGGCAGTAGCCAGCCTGTAACAAATTTTTAATGAAAACTACATAACTGGTTACTGTGCACCTGCGCTGTTTAAAAATGAAAAGTTGATCTGATTACGTTAACCTAATTAAAATATAGGTCGGACTCAGGTGGGTCGGTTCGACCGATTTTGTATCAAGGTCGACTCAGGTGACCCCTATACTACTTACGTAGTTGGGCACAAGTACTGTCGTAAAAGTTTAGGGGAACGAGTTATGTGAATATTTTGTATTTTATTTACAGGGATTTCAAGACGAAGGTTCATGATCTGGAAAATTTTGTATTGTTCTGAATATGAGAACGAAATCATTGTAATAGTTGAACCTTGGGTACAGTCCGATCGTAATTCTAGGGGATGTATATAAATGCCCGATTCAAATATTGAGAACTTTCTGGAGTATAATTTCTTCAAAAATATATAGATGTCCTATCGGTAAATGGGATCATGTTTATTAATAAAATGGATTTAAAATTTACAACAAGAATATCTACCACTACTTACACCATTATACATCATGTATTGAGCGATCAATCCGCAGTAGTAGTACATATTTTGCATGGGAGGATGTATTATTTCTTACCACACAGCAATTCTATTACCTATAGCTATTCAAGCTCGAGGAAATATATAGGCTCAGAAATTTACATTGCTTAATTATGATTTGCCTTCAAACAATCCGTTTGAGTAAAAATTAGAAAATATTGAAACTCTAGACGATCTGGTAAATAACCTCGAGAATTTCATAAAGGATTGCCTCTAAAATAAACGTGAAGGTACAATTTATTAAAATCCCCGATCGTAACCAGAGTCCGAAAAGCCAAAGGGGTTTTTTGCGTACCTAAACTAGAAAATTGTATTGGAGGTATTAAACCATTTTGGAACATTTTAAAACTGACCATTTATGACAAGAAACGCAAAGCTATCCTAAAAAATCTAAACGGTTTGTGATTTTAAACGGTTCGTAAAGTTGACAAAGTTCCCAAAAATGGACGTTGTTTCAATGCCAGTCTTGAAAATCCTGAGAGAAAATCCGGGATCCCCCCGTCCTGCAGAGATGCGGGATGGCACCAGGGCGCGTTAAGTTAACTGCGTGCTCGGACTAGAGATCGGTCGATCTCTGTAAACGGGCAGTGGCCAAGGCAGGCGAGGTGTGGCCGGGCGCGAGGCTTGAGGCAGTCAGCAGAGGGGAAATCCCGAGCAGGCCGAGGGCACGCGTCTGGTTATCAACCGAGCTAGAAGAGGTCATTGAGATTATTCGGGCCAGTAATCCCGATCTTCCAACGGAAGGATGGAGGGTTCTGAAGCAGGAGGAGGCTAAGGGGGGCTTTAGATTGACAATCATGCTGATCAATAGGGAGTCCCTGGGTTCCCTTGCTAGATTAAAGGGAGTGATCAACTTCGGTTTCGGGTCGATTACTCTTAAAGTTTATAAGAAAGATGAGGTCGATAAGGGCACGGAGGACTAGCCTGGGGGCGACAGCGAACGGACCCAGCAAGAGACGGTCAAGCGGGACGAGGACGACCAGGGTAGCCGTTTCTTTTTTTCTTGCTTCAGCCTATATAGATCGCGAGAAGGAGATTCCACCGGATAACCTGGGGGAACTGATCCGGGAAGCAGGCAGAGAAAGATAGGTGTTATACTTGGATGTGATGCAAACGCAAATGACACAATCTGGGGAAACACAGACATTAACGAGAGGGGTGAGTTAATTTTGATTACTTATTAAATACTAACCTTGTAGTTTGCAATATTGGGTGTGAACCAACATTCATTGTTAAAAATCGACAAGAGGTTCTAGATGTGACCTTTGTGTCAGAAACAATTTTTCATATGATCAGCGGGTGGAGAGTGGCGCAGGAGCAACATATAACAACATATAACCTCAACATCAAACCTGTTACCCTGAAAGTCTTCAGCAATCCTAGAAGAACAAACTGGAACAAATATAGGGAGGTGTTGGAGGAACTATTGCCGCTGGAGGTTCCTGGACTTCCGGCGACAGTAGTCTTTCATTTAATGCTGCGTGCCCCCTGATAAAACCTAGGGGCAGGCAAAAACCAACATGGTGGACCACGGAGGTTGGAACCTATCGGAGAACGTGTAGGACAACCTTTAATAATGCTAAGAACACAAGGGGGGAAATCGGGATTGGAACTCCTATAAGGAGGACCTAAGAAAGTACAGGGTTATCCAATTCGAGGTTGATAAAGTAGAAATCTGTATACCGACATCTGTCAAAGATAAACGTCAAGTACGCTGTCATTTATTTAGTTGACCTTCTGCCATTTAAGAATATGGAGCATTTAACAATCGACCAACGCGTTAAAATTATTAAATCCGTCGATGCTGATTTTTCGAACAAAATTTTCTTCAGTGATGAAGCTCATTTTTCGCTTGGTGGATACGTTAATAAGCAAAACTGTAGAATTTGGGGCTCAGAAAATCCACAATTGATTGTAGAGAAGCCATTACACCCGGAAAAAGTCACTGTTTGGTGCGCATTGTGGTCTGGTGGTGTGATTGGGCCGTATTTTTTTGAGAACAACCATGGACGAACCGTTACCGTCAATTCTGAGCGCTATGGCCGCATGTTAACCGATTATTTTTTTAAATAAAAAAATCGAAGATTATGATCTTGACGATATGTGGTTCCAGCAGGATGGAGCAACCAGTCACGTAACACGAGCAAATCGAGATCTTTTGCAAGAGAAATTTCCTGGACGTTTGATTTCGCGATTGGCTGATGTCAATTGGCCTCCAAGATCCTGTGATTTAACGCCTTTGGATTTCTTTTTGTGGGGCTACGCGAAAGATCGTGTTTACGCAAACAATCCTCAAACTCTTGACGAATTGAAAACTAATATTCGTAAGGTAATGGCCGAGATACCGCCCGAAATGTGCCGAAAAGTCATTGAAAATTACCTCAAAAGAATCAAGGCCTGTAAGAAGTCCCGTGGAGGACATTTGAATGATATTTTGTTTAACTAAAAATGGCAAGGATCAATCTGTAAAATGAAATAAAAATTACAATACATTCCGAATATGTTGTGTGTTTTTTTTAAGTTTACTTTATCAAGCTTGAATTATGGATAACCCTTTACAAAAAAGAGTTGAGGAGGACACAAAGCGGGTCTTGGAAACTCTTTTGTTGTAGAATGGAGGAGGTCTCTGAGACTTTTCGCCTTAGTAAAGTTCTATCTACTAACCCAACCAATCCTAGTTACTTAATTATGCCAGACGGGTTATGGACAGCTTCAAGTGCAGAATCATTGGACCTTCTCATTGAGACCCATTTTCCGGGAAGCGTTGAAGGCTCGATGGAGCCTGGAGCTCATCGAGGAATACCTTTAACAGATGTGGGTGGCATCGTGGATAGGGAACGAATCCTGTGGGCGCTGAACGGTTTTAAGTCTTATAAATCGGCGGAGCCGGATCGGATTATACCAGAACTCTGCAGTTATCCTCCCATGACTGGAGGTTATATCCAGGGGATGTCGCAAACTGGTCTATATTCCCAGGAAATGGACGGAGCTCAGAGCGGTTTTTATCCTGAAATCGGGAAAGAGATCACAGACTTATCCAAAAGACCTGAGGCCTAAAACTCTATCATCCTTTCTGTTGAAAGCCTTGGAAAGGTTGGTAGATGTAGTTATTCAAACAAAAGTTGAGCCAAGGAATTGGGCAATGTCGCAGCATGCGTACTGTAAAGGAAAGCCGGTGAACGATCTAGTACGCATGATTGAGAAATCAATTTACTCGCAAGAGTTTTGTATGGCAGCATTTCTCGACATTGAGGGGCCTTTAATGTAAAAACGGAGGCGATCATGGAAGGATTGTCTGTTTTGATGGTGGATTACCCTATAAATAGGTTGATAAATCAAATACTGGTAAGCAAGATTATTACCTCGGAACTGGTGAATTCCATCAATAGAAGGCGGATAGTTAGAGGAACTCCGCAGGGGGAGTAATGCCCCCCTTTCTTTAGAGTGTAGTGATGAATGGATGGCTGTTGGAACTGGAGAGAGAGGGGACAGGGGTTGTAGCGTATGCAGATGATGTAGCGATAGCTGTCTCAGGCAAATATCTGGATACGATTAGGGATGTTATGCAGAATGCACTCCTGATCATTACGGGGGTACTTGGACGTCATGGAAAACTGCAGGACAGACGAATTAGCTAGGTACGGTACGACTCTCTAGATGCAGCCGGAAAAGGCAATCGCCTTGACAGATGAGAAGTGGACCAATACTCTCACGTGCGGGGTAGCAAAACAGGTTTGGCAAAAACTGGACCTGCGGCGCTCAAAGGCACTAGTATTCCGGGGAAAACGAGATTAAGGATTGATCGTAGGGATACTGACAGGACACTGCCTTTTTGGGGAACATGCGAGAAGACTGGGTCTACAGGCGAATGACTTTTGTAGAAGTTGTATGGGCGAAGAGGAGGAAGAGACTTTAGATCACTTCCTATGCTCGTGTCCAGCACTGGTATACAAAAGACATAAGTACTTGGGTGTTCGATATGGACAGCCTTTCCGAACTCGCGGACTGTGTAGTGCGAGATATTTCACGTTACATAAGTAACTCTGATTGGTTGCAACGAGAATAAGGAGAGATTGGATCCTGTGGTATCACAATGGGCCATTATTGGCCTAAGTGTGCGATAGCAGCCACTCTAACCTAACCTAACCTAATGCCAGTTTCCGGAAAAATTCAAAATGGTAAGAGTTATGTGTTTAAGATCATAGATGCATTAGAATATACGAACTACAGACCCACATCTATTTGTCGTGGTTCCGACCATATCTCAAAGCTCTTCCTCATATGAACGGTTAATCAGTCAGAATGTGTTTTGTATGAGGTGTTCAAGCTGCCATACTAGTGCCGGTCCTTTTTAACATCTATGTACATCAATGAAAATGCAGGCAAAACTATAAGAGGACATGTCATCAGCTAACTGTTATCCTAAGTTTTCTGGAAAATCCTTGGAACCCAACATAAAAATGACTTATATATTGAAATTATACTAACGAATATCAAATCAAAAAAACTCAATTTTGGCAAAATTGAGAGATTAGGGTGTTAAGGACAGTGAAATTTGCATCGACCCTTTATAAAGCATCGACCCTATATCAGCCCAACATCAAAACGACTTATACGTTGATGTTCTACAATAGCCCGCATCAAACCGAAAAACTCGTCAATTTTGACTAAATGGGAGGATTAGGGTGCTTAGGACAGCGAAATTTGCATCAATCCTCTATAAAACAGCGGCTTTCCTAAGTTTTCTCAAAAAATCCTAGGAAGACAACATCTATAGTACTAGTTTGATTTATAGTACTCCGAGAAGGGGCTTTATAAAATTTTAAGACATATTTTACGCGATATCTGGCACCTGTAAAGTGATAGTTTTACGCCGAATTTCATCTAATTTTTGAGATAAGAAAACGGTTTTGTGTAACACTGATTTATAACTAAAATATTTTTGTTTAATTCCGTACCTTCTCATTGTAATACTTTCCACCCCTTATATCAGAATTTAAATAAAGATATTGAATTTCAAAACAGAGGGAAACGGGAAGATAATCCAGTACCTTTATATGTTTTAGTGCCTTGCATGAATTATTCGGTGGTGTATAATTTACATATGAATGTATCAAAACGATATGTCTAGTGGTGTAATATCTAATTCTGTAATTAAAATGTTAACAATCGGTAACCACTAAGGCAGTGCTTCATTCAATCTCAATGTGTGTCTAGAATGTACAAATGTATATAGACATCTATATTGACATACGAAAAACTGTGACGGTAAATGTTTTGATTTTTTCTTGAATTCTAAATGAACATTGAATAGTAATCGTAAACTTCTGCAGTCTCCCCAATTTCTCGAGCGAATTGAAAATGATACCAACGTCTATATAGAAAATTATGTATGTAAATTTATTTTTATATAAAAACTGTCATTTGTTCGAAAGTGAATATGTCAGAGGGTGGGTTATTGAATTAATTTAATTGAAAGACTAAGTTTTGTTTTATTTACAAAATTTAAGGTTGTGATGAGCGCACATTTTTCTCAGCAAAATATGAAAAGGTGCGCCTGGCACTATAACAAAGATGTAAACACAATGTTTTCTTGTTTTTGTCATAACACTTAAAAAACAGAAGTGATAAAATATTAAATGCCGTTTAAAAAATAATGTTAATTGAATTACGAAGAGCATCCATCCTTAGAACACAAAACAAAAATACACGCGACAAAAAAAAAATCCAAATTATCAGTAACACAACAATAAGAGTGACAGCGGCAAGAATGTTAATTAATTAAATTTATATCTATAAACCCATCATCGTTTCAAGACATTTTCCTATTTCTTGTTGTCGTCGAAATTTTTGGGTGAATTTCCTTATAAAATAAAAAATAGTAATTGCCTAACAGTAAAGATATTGATTGAAAAAATAAAGTTGAGATAAAATTTGTATATAAAGCTAACCCTTTTCATTACCAATCTAAATATTTAAATTTAAACAAAAGTTTTTAAGCGGCGTTAGATAATATTGCAGCGATGTCGAATTGCCTTTTACATAATTTTAAATAGGTCGGTCATTAAAGCACTTTATTAAGAAAAGTAGATCCGTTTACTTAGGCAAACTTAAATAGGAGTATTACTGTAAGAGTTTTTGTTTACAATAAACAGTTAAGTAACTTACATAATAATTATAAGTAACTTATTTATTAGTGTATGTGAATTGTATAAACTCTAAAGCCTAAACAATAACAAGATATTGTATATCGTTGTGTAAGTGCATCAAGTGTTACTCCAATCATTACAAATAGAAAATGAGTTGAATATGAATTGAAAATGAATTGAATATGAATTGAATATGAGTTGAATATGAATTGAATATGAATTGAATATGAATTGAATATGAATTGAATATGAATTGAATATGAATTGAATATGAATTGAATATGAATTGAATATGAATTGAATATGAATTGAATATGAATTGAATATGGATTGAATATGAATTGAATATGAATTGAATATGAATTGAATATGAATTGAATGTGAATTGAGTATGAATTGAATATGAATTGAATATGAATTGAATATGAATTGAATATGAATTGAATATGAATTGAATATGAATTGAATATGAATTGAATATGAATTGAATATGAATTGAATATGAATTGAATATGAATTGAATATGGATTGAATATGAATTGAATATGGATTGAATATGAATTGAATATGAATTGAATATGAATTGAATATGAATTGAATGTGAATTGAGTATGAATTGAATATGAATTGAATATGAATTGAATATGAATTGAATATGAATTGAATATGGATTGAATATGAATTGAATATGAATTGAATATGAATTGAATATGAATTGAATACGAATTGAATATGAATTGAATATGAATTGAATATGAATTGAATATGGATTGAATATGAATTGAATATGAATTGAATATGAATTGAATATGAATTGAATGTGAATTGAATATGAATTGAATATGAATTGAATATGAATTGAGTATGAATTGAATATGAATTGTCTATGAATTGAATATGAATTGAATATGAATTGAATATGAACTGAATATGAATTGAATGTGAATTGAATATGAATTAAATATGAATTGAAATTATTCATATATATTTATTCATATATATATTTATTCAAGCGATATATTCAATCGAGTTTTCCCGGACAAAGCGGTTATAGCGGCTTATATTCCAGGGCGGGTCATCCATGTGGCTAAGATTTTTAGAGAGCACTAGGTCCACATTTAATCCTTAGCCAAAGTATAAAATATTCTATTGGGGCTTTTAAAACCGCTTTTTGAAGCCTCTTTTTGAAACCGCTTTTTGAAACCGTTTTTTGAAACCGCTTTTTGAAACAGCTTCTTGAAACCGATTTTTGAAACCGCTTTTTGAGATCGCTTTTTGAAGCCGCTTTTTGAACCCGTTTTTTAAGCCTCTTTTTGAAACCGCTTTTTGAAACGGTTTTTTGAAGCCGCTTCAAAAAGCATCTTCAAAAAGCAGTTTCAATAATCGGTATCAAAAAGACCTTGTTAAAGTTAGCCGAAAGTTGCCCTCCGAAATTTTAAAAATCGATAATGCAGATAGTGTCTTGACTAGTTCACCCGAAAGTTAAACAAATTATATATTAAATTGAAGTATCCGAGCCCAAAGTGACTATAAGTAACTATTCGATAGTCCATGATCATAGGTAGATTCTGAATATATGGTTGGGGTGGGTCAGATGGGGTTATAGGGGTGAAATTTTGATTTTCTCCTTTTCTCAACGATAAAATCGTTCGTCATTCGAGATTTTGGCATATAGACACCAATCTCACTATGCCGATTCGATAGCCCATGACCATAGGTAGATTCTGAGTATATGATTGCGGTGGGTCTGATGGGGTTATAGGGGTGAAATTTTGATTTTCTCCTTTTCTCAATCGATAAAATCGTTCGTCATTCGAGATTTTGACATATAGACACCAATCTCACTATGCCGATTCGATAGCCCATGACCATAGCTAGATTCTGAGTATATGGTTGGGGTGGGTCTGATGGGGTTATAGGGGTGAAATTTTGATTTTCCTCATTTTTCGTCGATAAAATCGTTGTTCATTCGAGATTTTGACATATAGACGCCAATCTCACTATACCGATTCGATAGCCCATGACCATAGGTAGATTCTGAGTATATGATTGGGGTGGGTCTGATGGGGTTATATGGGTGAAATTTTGATACTTATTCTCAGAATCTACCTATGGTCATGGGCTATAGAATCATAATAGTCAGATTGGTGTCTATATGCCAAAATCTCGAATGACGAACGATTTTATCGTTGAAAAAACGAGAAAATTAAAATTTCACCCCTATAACCCCATCAGACCCACCCCAATCATATACTCAGAATGTAAATATGGTCATGGACTATCGAATCGGCATAGTGAAAGTGGTGTCCATATGCTAAAATCTCGAATGACGACCGATTTTATCGACGAAAAATGGGGAAAATCAAAATTTCACCCCTATAACCCCATCAGACCCACTCCAACTACATACTCAGAATTTACCTATGGTCATGGCCTATCAAATCGGCATAGTGAGATTGGCGTCCCTATGCCAAAATATCGAATGACGAACGATTTTATCGTTGAGAAAAGGAGAAAATCAAAGTTTCATCCCTATAACCCCATCAGACCCACCCCAACCATATACTCAAAATCTACCTATGATCATGGGCTATCGAATCGGCATAGTGAGATTGGTGTCTATATGCCAAAATCTTGAATGACGAACGGTTTTATCGTTGATAAAATGAGGGAAATCAAAATGTCACCCCTATATCCCCATTAGACCCACCGCAAACATCACCTCAGTTTTAATATTGAACCTTATCTTCTTTATCAATACAATCTGCATAACCGACATTTTAAAATATTTAATATCTGCATTAACATATTTTGCCAAGGGCGGCAAAGGCACTGTTTGCATTACCATCTTTCTGCTGAAATAGCAAATACACTATCTGCATTACCATATTTCAGCTGGAAACTTTCGGCTAACTTTAACAGTATTTCAAAAAGCGGTTTCAAAAAGCGGATTCAAAAAACGGATTCAAAAAGCAGCTTGAATAGCGGTTTCAAAAAGCGGCTTCAAAAAGCGGCTTCAAAAAGAGGGTTCAAAAACAGGCTTCAAAAACGGCTTCAAAAAGCATCTTAAAACGCGGTTTCAAAAAACGGATTCAAAAAGCGGTTTCAAAAAGCCATTTCAAAAAGCGGCTACAAAAAGCGGCTTCAAAAAGCGGCTTCAAGAAGCGGCTTTAAAAAGCGGCTTCAACAAGCGGCTTTAAAAAGCGGCTTCCAAAGAGGTTTCAAAAAGCGGCTTCAAAAAGCATCTTCAAAAAGCGGTTTCTAGAAACGGATTCAAAAAGCGGTTTCCAAAAAGCCGTTTCAAATATGAAACGGCGGCTTCAAGAAGCGTCTTTAAAAAGCGGCTTCAAAAAAGCGGCTTTCAAAAGAATCTTCAAAAAGCGGTTTCAAAAAGCGGATTCAAAAAGCGGTTTCAAAAAGCGGCTTCAAAAAGCGGCTTCAAGCCGCGGGTATAAAAAGAGGCTTCAAAAAGAGGTTTCAAAAAGAAGGTACAAGAAGCGGTTTCAAAAAGCGACTTCAAAGAGCGCTTCCATAATCGGTTTCAAAAAACGGTTTCAAAAAACGGTTTCAAAAATCGGTTTCAAAAAGCGATTTCAAAAAGCGGATTCAAGAAACGGCTGCAAAAAGCGGCTTCAAAACGCTGCTTCCAAAAGAGCGTTCAAAAAGCGGTTTCAATAATAGGTTTCAAAAAGCGGTTTCAAAAATAGGCTTCAAAAAGCGGCTTCAAAAAGAGGCTTCACAAAGCATCTTCAAAAAGCATTTCAATAATCGGTTTCAGAAAACGGTTTCAAAAAGCGGTTTCAAAAAGCGGTTTCAAAAATCGGAATCAGTTTCAAAAAGCGGTTTCAAAAAGCGGTTTCAAAAGCCCCAATAGAATATTTGATACCTTGGCTAAGAATTAAATGGACCTAGTGCTCCCTAAAAATCTTAGATAGGAATAAGATTTGTGGAATCGATGTATTGATAGCCCTGAAGTGAATAAATAAACGTTCAATGCATGGTTTCCTCGTCACATTTATCCCCGATAGCCCCAATAAATATTTTTATACTTTAGCTAAGGATTAAAAGGACCTAGTGCTCCCTAAAAATTTTAGCCACCTGGATGACCCGGCCTGGAATAAGATTTGTGGAATCGATGTATTGATCGCGCTCAAGTAAATAGATATTAATTGCAAGTTTGCAATGCGATAAATGAACCGTTTGTAATTAAATTTTTATAATTGATACGAATAAAAATTTTATTTTAAAATTTTATGTTGGTAAATGTAGTTATTGTTTGGAACTTAAATTTTTCTTCTGTCTTGTTTCTCTTATTATCAAATCAATATCGATGTTCATTTTCAATAATTTGATTGATTGATTTTATAATCAATTGTTGAACGATTTACTAATACTATCAAACGTTTTAGTTTTAGGAATGTTTTAGGAAATTTTTCATCACGGTAATCTTTGTAAAGAGATGTTCTTCATGTCGACAGGATCTCCAAGTTTTTAAACTTAATCGTAGCAGCTTGGTCAAAATACAGTCTTCAATCGGCAGAAGCTAAAATAAACGCTAAATTATAATTTGGATCGCATTTTCAAGGAGAGAGTACTTACTAACGGTTGTAAAAGTTAGTAATTCCAAACTAATGCCTGTGCATAGGGATACAATTTATGCAAATTAAAATTTACAACAAAACGATTTTGACAGTATAATTATTATAATAAATTTATAATTAAGAGTTATTTAGTTAAATTAACACTATTTTGTATTTAACACGATACCGAAATACCAAGCACCCTTTATAAAATTAACAAAATGAATGTTCTCGTAATTTGATTAAATCATGAATCACATTCAACAATTACATCAACAACAACAACAACAAAAATCGAAAACAATCACCATCGTTTAATTATTTTGTAATTTGATTTAATTTTTTGTTATATATGTTTATCAAAAATTCCACTGTCCGTTTGGTTTGGTGGCCGACCAGACCAACCCACTGGGTAGTACAGGCACAAGGGTGTCATACAGTTTTATTATTCATTACCCAATTTACGGGTATGAGTTAGTACGTTGCTTTATTCGTTGTATGTTTATAAATTATGTTGTTGGCACTTCGAGTACAGTGATGGAAATCTATGACATCAAATTGATCATATTTTGTTAACAAACCACATCATTCGGGTATTGTACGTCTCTAATCTTATAATAAAATCTTTTGTATGTAATAATTTTTTGTACATCCACTCCAATTTACAGCTTTTTTGTATTAATATGATATGTAGACCCCAGTCCTTTTTGAATATATTTATGAAAATGTTATAGTGCGACACAGGAGTGTAGAACTTACTGATTTTTGTAAATGTCAATGTTACAAAATATTACAAAAAACAGTGAAACATCCATCAAATTTTAGGATACAAAAATTTAACTATGAGGAGAAAATGCATCCATCATCCAAATTCAAATACAATCAAATTATGCACCCTTAATCAAGATAAAAAAAATGAATTTTAATAATCTTATTGGCACATGACAGTCTGGCGTCAAATAATGTTGTTCAAATGCATTTCAATTATTGAAATTAATTTTTATTTATTAATTACCCCCCGGTTAGGCTTCCTAAACCCGTGAATTGCAAACCAACTAATATCCAAATCAAAAGTGGCTGTCACTGTGAGACAAGAAGAAGCGAAACAAGGACATTATTTTTCAATTAATTTTCTATTTAAAAATTTAAATAAATAAACAAATACTTGTAAAAAATGGTAAAGGGTGAAGACAATTTTTAATATTTGTGTATGTAAGTGAACGGAACAATATTTATCCATTTTAACTTTTATTCCAAAAATGTCCTTAACTTGTTGAAATTTGGGATTAAAATAAGTGAATTTTAATCATTTTATAGTGTTGATGTATAAGGGGGAGAGGTAATGAGATTAAAAATCGATCAAAACTAGGTATAAGAAAATATTCGTATACAAAGTATATCAACAGAATAGGTGCAAATATATTAAGAACATTAGAAATACCTTATCGGGTTACATGCAACACCACAGTGAATTCCAATTAATGAAATTAAACGCATCCATTTCAATTATCCCGCACCGTTCATTCCCTTTAATATAAATAAAACAATTTAATTTAAAGCATCAACAATACGACCCTATTTTCGGAAAATAGGATTATTTTCCAGACACACAAAAAATAAAGGATTATTCGTTTATATCTATCTATTCAACAAAATAGAAAATTATATCGGAAAATTAAAAAAATTATAAAACACAAGTAAAAAATGGAAAAAACACAATTCGTTTTGTGAATGATTGACAGACAAGAAACTTAAATTCGATTTTTATTTAGCTCTATCGAGTTCATTATAAAATATCAGGAGGTTTTTTTTTATTCATTTTGTGAATTTTTAAGGACTTTTGTATCCTCGAATATCGAGGATCACACACCCTACACAGTCATAAATCATTTTTTAGCTTAGTTTCTGGCACAAACGATTAAATAACGGCGATGAGGACGCATCGTTATGGAGCTCACCAGCAGCACGATGAAAGAAAATGAAAATCACAAGCAGGTTGCAGTGATATAGAAAAACTTTGCTAAGGCCTTTAACTTGCAACGGTCAGTTGCAAAACTGTCGCTCAAAATCACTAAACAGCTATGGATAAGGCAATTACCTGATTTCATACAAGTAGCACTAGTTCCACAGGAAGATAAGCAAGAGGAAGCTCTTGCTTACATAGCAGATTACACCAATTAGTTTGCAGTAAAGAAAATCGTGTAAATACATCACAGCAAAATGCTTTTCAGCAACTAACAGACAAACATTGTTCCAATAAAACAAATTTGGAACGGACTCTTAGTAAGGTAATTGAGAGGCTGGACAAACTGGAACATAGTACACAATTTCATAGCACGCAAAATACACACAGCAAGTCTCCTTGAAGAAAAACATTTTCTCAAGGTAGACAACAATATTATCGCCCGACAACAAACAATCAGAGTACTATAATTACTACCAGCAGCAAGCAGCAACAACGCAACAAGCAAATACGTCATCACATTGCGGAATTGCACATACTAATTCCCCAAACTATACTAAATCTTAAGGTCTCAGCGACGACCTTAAGAAAAACAGCACCAATCCGCTTGTTCATCCGCGATCCAGTCAACAAGCTAGATTTTTTGATTGACACTGGCGCGGATGTTAGTGTCATTCCACACACAAAATACTTCTGCTACAATACAAATCGGAGTTCCGATTTAGTATTGTCAGCAGCAAACGGTACTACTATCAACACATACGGTACCAAACTACTCGACGTAGACATCGGCCTATGTCGATCATTCAAGCATTCATTTCTGCTAGCAAGTGTTACTCGGCTCATAATTGGCGAGGATTTTCTTACGAAATTCGGCATTCTAGTGGATCTACGCAATCGCAAACTTATCGATCCATCCACTAGTCTTACAATTCACGCCATAACAGCATGCGTGGACACACTTACTCCACTTAATTTTATAGTCAGCGACGGTTACGGAGCTGTCTTAAAGAAGTATCCTTCTTTAACAGCTCCACCGAATTACAATTTACCGGTAAGACATAACATTGTGACGAACGGACACTTACCTTTTTCTCAACTTCGGAGACTCGACTAAATTCGGCATAAATCAGCTTTCCTAGAATTCCAGCACATGGTGGACCTAGGAATCTGCAAGCCCTCTTCTTCTCCTGTATCGTGTCCGCTACACACGGTAAAGAAGAAGAACAACGATTGGAAACCATGTGGGGATTATAGACGGCTCAACGCGGTCACAATTCCTGACCGTTACCCCATTGCGCACATTCAAAACTTTTCCATGCAACTACATGGATGCAAAATTTTCTCCAAAATCGATCTCGCCAAGGCATATCATCTCATTCCAATTGCTCCCGACGACATTTACAAAACAGCAATTACTACTCCATTTGGTTTTATTCGAATTCACTCGAATGTCATTTGGACTTCGCAACGCTGCACAAACATTCCAGCGTTTTATCAACGAGATAGTAAAAGATCACGACCTCGTCTTTGTGTACATAGACGACATTCTCGTCGCGTCACAAGACGAAAAACAGCACTTTGAGCATTTAGAACAACTCTTTCAAAAGTTTTCAAATTTTGGCGTCAATTTTCAAATTGGAAGGATTGCCACTTAATGACTTAACAGTTTACTGTGAAACATCATCTACAGGCCGCAATCGTCCGTACATTCTGGAAACATTACGTCGAACCATCTTCGACACTTTACACAATGTTTCACATCCTAGTGTTCGAGCTACACGCAAGCTCGTCTCAGCAAAATATTTTTGGCCTAAGATGAATCAAGATGTTACCCTTTGGGCAAGGTCTTGTTTATCTTGGCAAAAATCAAAAATACATCGTCACACCAAATCGCCTCACGAGAATTTCAAAATTCCGTCAAGTCGATTTGAGCATATCCATGTATCGTGGGGCCACTCCCACCATCAAATGGATACACACATTTACTCACCTGCGTAGATCGTTTTACACGATGGCCTGAAGCTTACTGTATAAAAGACATCTCCGCATCAACCATCGCAAAAACGTTTGTCGAAAACTACATATCTAGATTCGACGCTCCCAGTACAATCACTTCTGACCAAGGCTTTCAATTCGAATCCAAACTTTCTGTGCTTATGCAACTTTTAGGTTCACACAGGATTCGAACCACTGCCTATCACTCACAAGCAAACGGTATGGTTGAGCGCTTCGACCGCCATCTTAAAGCTACTCTTAAAGCAAGAGCAAATACTGTTAACTGGAGTTCGGAGGTACCAATAGTTCTATTGGGAATCCAAGCTACAGTCAAAGATGACCTGCAATGCTCACCAGCATAATTGGTGTACGGTCAAACACTTAAACTTCCTGCGGGGAATTTTTTGTGGAACATCCACTTACACCTCAAATTACCGCTGACACAGTGGTAAGGCAATTAAGGTCCACTACGAACATCTCACCCAAATCACTGCAAACTTGTGATTTCGTTTTCGTTCGTACTGACAAAGTCCGAACAGGTTTCGCTACACCATACGAAGGTCCATTCAAAGTGGTACGAAGATTTCGTAAACACTTTATAATTCAAATCAAAGATAAACTCTTTAATATCTCAATTGACAGACTCAAACCAGTCTATGGGATAATGAATACACCTGATCATTCGTCAGGAATCAAGAAAATCGTTCGATTTGACAACAACGGTCCACGCATTCGAATGATTACTTCTCAACAAGCATAATTTTTAGTTTTAATTTCTTTCAAAGGATGGAAACTATCACTATCAGCGATCTCAACGCCCGACACGAGGAGTTGATCAAGCAAATTGAAATGGAGGTAGATGCTACGGTTCTGGAATCGGAACTAGAATCTGCTCCATCAACGTCAAATCAAAGGAAAAGGATTCAATCAAAATCGGTGACAACACAAATAACACCGACGGACGACGCTACCATCTAATAACTCGAAAGCAACACGTCTTTTGCGCTCTCCAATCTACCAAAAATTCGAAGCAAGCAAGCAATTCAGTCATAACCATTAACAAACAAGCATTTGTTGGTTCCACACAAGGTTTGGGTTTGAAGCGCAAAAATGTACAATTCCGTGTGAATTCACCGCAGATAAAATGATTGATTCGGTATGCAAACTATCTTACAATAATCATTTCAAATTTTATTTCAGCATGCAAAACAAATACAGACATTCCTCTGGTATTTATAAATACTACTTCTTCCACCAGCAATGGAACCCTTACTCCATAACATTTGGAAAAGGACGTTCGCACTGGGGAGAGAGTAATGCAACGGCCAGTTCTTGCAAACTCAGGAACACCGCGCATAGCATTGCAGAGTATTTTCTGTGTTTAGGAAAATACCTTGCAATGCGTTCCACAAACGAATTGCCGTTCCACAAACGAATTGCCAGCGACACACAGTAATTCGTTTGGAACATTGTTTCAAATAAATAATTCTTGTTTTTTTTATCTATACAACAGAATTAAAAGTTATCTTCAGCAAGCAACATCAGACTTATAAAATACATTCCGCCAGCAACATTAGAATTTTAAAATACATTACCCAAGCAACATCGATATAAACGCAAACCGCAGGACTTACCAAAAATACCAGCAAACGGACAAGGTTCCGGAATTACTCAAATAATTTAAACGTGTATGTTCAATTAAATTAAAATTCAATAAACAAGTGTATTAAATTAATTTTTTTGTTGTGTTTAAATTGTTCATAAATTGGGGATTATAAGTGTTTCATTCCAAGCACGGCAAAAGCTATAAGGACCCCATAAACTCCATCAGTCATTACAAAACCTTAGAATGCTTGTAAAATTTTTCTGCAGCCTGTTGTAACTTTGTTTTAAAATTATACTTGAGCAACCGCTCTCAAGATATCGAAATGAGAAACAAAAGGTCTGAATTGATTTCAGCCACCTAGGGCGTGCATTAACGGAATCACCACCGTAATTCATTATTTGGAGGTCATAATGTTTGCATAAGGCCTTAAAATGTTTAAAACCGTCGAGAACAACAACGACACTCACAAATTACAAGAAGATATTAAAACCTATACTGACTTGGTGTGATTCCAACCTGCTCAGTTTCAACATCAAGAAATAGCCAAATCATTTCATCGAAATACTGATCCTGTTGTTGAACAGTACCAGATAAATCGTATACAAAAAGTGTTTTAATTTAAAGTCATATAGGAATTACATTCGTTGAAGTTGTGAGTTTCTCTAATCACATCGAGCAGCGCATAATTAGGGTAACTCTATGTTTTTCTATATTAAAGGTGGACGATATAGAGACAATAAAGATAATTAGGTTCGCCTAGCTCAGATCCCAACTTATGTATTCTGCTGCAATTTCATCAAACTTAACAATTTTGAATGAATGTTTACAACTTGCATTGTTTTCCTGTTCGATGATCTCCATCCCGTATGCCGGTTTCACACGGTCAATGGAGATAGAGCTGTTTTTGCCTTTTATGCCGACTATAAAGTATTTCCGCAGTCTTTCCGTTACTGTATAGGGGCCATCGTAAAGTGCTGTTCGACTTGGCTTTTCTTTATCGACGCGGACAAAAACGTGATCACAGGTAAGAAGATCCTTTGGAATGTATATATGTTCACAAAGTGGTCAGCATGCTTGCTCCAGCGACCGGAGGTCCCAGGTTCGATTCCCGGGGTGACAAGGAAAAAATTTCACGGCTGGTTTAGGAACAATGAATTAATCACTCATTATCCCAAATGAAAAATAAATTATGAAACCTCATTTGAGGCGGCCAAATCCCTTGATCAGATATAGTGCCAGAGAAAGAGGGAGATAGAGAGAGAGAACGTATATCTGTCGGCCTAAGATTTTGCACATAATCCCAAAGTTTTTCGACGTCCTCAAAAAGTTAATATGAAGCGGCTATTATCTATATGGATAGAAGACCTTAATCAAAAACGTTTTTGTTGGTTTAGTTTTAAAATAAATGGTTTTTGTTGGTTTAGTTATTTTAAATAAATATATGTTTGAATATACATATGTACTACATATACTCTCCTTTTTTTATTGAAAAGCAGAAAAACAAATTATATGTAACAAATTATCGTTTTTTGACTCGATTATCATCATCATGTCCTTTAACCTCCTTCATAGGAGTATAGGGCATGTAAATAGGCGCATAGGGCCCGAGTGCCTCGATTAGTCCGGTTTCAAATAGTACGGCAAAATGGTGGAACCGATTAACCGTACTATGCGAGGTATTCCTGTATATTTATTTATACATACATATATGTTTTTGTTTTATATAAATTTATATTCGAGCAAAAACAAAACAAAATTTTCGAAAAAACAGAAAAATTATATTTGTGTAATTTTTACATTAGTACACGAGAACCAATTTCATAATTTGTTGTTTTTGTTTTTAGTTTTTTTGTGTCACAGTTTTCGTTTTACATACAATATATACCGAAACAAATTAACCAAAAAAAATCGAGATCACGTGATCTCGAACAAAAATAGTTCTTACATTTAAAATAGGTAGCGTATTTATTATATATAAAAAATCATGATAGGTTCGTTTCTCGGGGTATTTTTGATTATAAAATCGTCCGGTATGTGGTTTTTCGTAAATTCGTGGAGTTATAAAAAAAAGTGGATGTCTGAACTTTTTGGTACGTGTATTCACTTCTTATTATAGATATTCTTTGCTATAACTTATTAAAGCGATTGAAAATTAAAATAAAACGAGTAAAACATATATATATTTTTCATAAAAAGTCTTTTTTAAGACTAAAAAATCAAAACTACTAAGTCTACTAATACCTCTACGTGGTCCGAGGGGAGGCAACGAAGGAGTGGTTCCACCGTAAAGGTGCAATAAAAATCCAATGCACGGCTAAAATTAGTAAAGGGATTTAAGTAGATTTGGGTGATATCAAGTGGAGTGAAAGTAAATATTTAAAGCTAATTTAAATATCCAACAACAAGCGTAGTTAAATTTATTTAGCGGATTACCCAGAGATATGGGTAAGGGGTCAAGGCGTGATCCGGGTCAATCTTCGCAAGAAGATGACTTCCAACGAGCCTCTAAGAAGGCTAAATTCGACGAGAATCTGAATGATTCAACCTCTGATGCCGAGCTTGTCGGCAATGATGAGACGACGGCTGAAGTTGAAAACACTTCGCCAAACAGTAGTGATCAAGTAGCAAAAAGCGAACGACCCCATGAGAACCGATCCGAATGGAAACGGAGGAAACTGGCAAGTGGTCGGTAAAAAGCGAAAGAAACGGAGAAACAGAAAACGCTGGCCAAAACAGACAATAAAACGGATAATTATCTCAGCAAGGGATAATGAATCCAGCCTAACGACCACCGAGATTACAAAGAAAATCACAGAAGTTATCCGACCTAGCGAATCGAACGTAAAGATTCACTACTGTCGATGCTTCCTCCAATTTGAAAGTTTTCACGGAAAACAAAGATCTGGAAGGCGTGGGTCTAGTAGCCACCGAACCAGCGCCTATAAAGAGATTACCGAAGGTAATTATCTTTGACGTCAGCTCTGATCTTGATGGAGACATGGTAACTAACTGTTTAATTAAACAAAACTGCCTGGATCAAAAAGATTTTTAGGTTCTATTTAGAACTGGTGCGAGAAACCAAGAGACCGCTCACTGGGTGGTAGAAGTAGAACCAGCAACCAGAAACATGTTGCTAAAGTGTAGTAGACTGCACGTGGACTGGGTTCGATGCCATGTGAGAGATTATGTGACTCCAACTAGGTGCTTTAGGTGCCAGCGATACGGTCACATTGCAAAGAACTCTAGGGCGCGCACAGAGACCTGCTCTCACTGTGCACATCATGGTCATGGCTTCAAGGGATGTCCTAATAAAGACAAACTTGCCAGCTGCGCAAGCTGCAAAGAAATGCAAAAACCAAATGACCACCAAGTAGGTCGCGTTTCATGTAACGCATACAAAAGTGCTGTGCAACGCCTAAGATTTAATACTAAGCATGATGATTAGTCACAATCAAAGGAATTGTAACAGCAACCTACTAATCGCTCACCTCAACATGCAGGGCGCTAAAATAGTCGGATCCGAAATATGTGAAAGCATTTCCACCCACGACATAGATATTCTGTGTATGCAAGAGCCACACTCTGTCAATGGTCAAATCAGCGGCATGCCTTCTACAGCCAGAGTAGCAACAGGATGCTTTGAGAATCCCAAGACTGCAATTAGCATTCATAGTGTCGGCATGGACATGATGAAGCTAACTCAGGCTTGTGATAACCACTGCACATGTGTTGAAATATCATCGGAAGCTGGTTCATTCTACCTACTTGCAATATACGCCCAATATAGTGAACCGATCGAGTACCATCTGTGCAAAATCGAAACGATCCTAGGCTCTTTGTCGGGTCAACAAAAAAAGGTAATGATCGTCGAAGACTTCAATGCCAGAAGTAAAATGTGGCATGACCGTTTCACCGATGAAAACGGATGAAAAGTAGAGGACTTCGGGTCTAGAAATGACCTGTTTATAATGAACTTGCAGGGACACCCAACGACGTTCTCGTCTAATGGGAACTCCAACATTGACCTAACAATAGTCAACGGAGCCTTGCTGGGCTCGATAGTTGGGTGGTGTGTAAGAGAAAATTGGACCTCTAGTGACCATAGAGTCATCACGTTTGAACTATCAAACGCGCCACAGAATGGTTCTCTTGCAAGTAGCAAAACTCCGAGATTTGCCATAAAGATAGCTGATTTGGGTCTATTTGCTAGACACCTGGTCGGCTCTTGGGACAGTGTAGAAGCACTTCCTGAAATTAACTCGATTGACGAAATTGATGATCGTGTGGAGCTGATCACAACGCAGTTCACCAGTGTCTGCAACAACTCAATTCCAAAGAAGAGAGTGGCAAAGAGACGAAATAGTTGGTGGAACTCTTATCTAAGGAAACCTAGATCCTCGATGCACAAGCTCAGAAGAGCATACCAGTAGGAAAGGAACGAAATAGCAAAAGAGTTGAAATTGTCTCTCTTTAGAGCGGCAAGGAATAAATACTTCCATGAAGTATTTATAGCTAAGCAAAGTAGTTTCCAAAGGTACGTCACGGAACATGGCCGCCGGCAAAGCAAGACCACCTGAAGTCTTAAACACCATCAGGAAGACAAATGGAGTCGTCACTGATACGTGGCATAACACACGCTTGGAGTTACTAAACTCGCTTCTGCCGGACGAAACACCTGACGGTACTGGGCCTCAAGCAGAAATGCGCGAGATCGCCACCAACAACAGTTGGATATCTGATGCTGAAGACCCCCCATTTACGTGGGAGGAGGTCAACAGTGCCCTTAATTGCTTTAAGCGTAACAAGTCTCCCGGACTTGACAACTTGAACGCTGAAATAATCCAACTGGCTTGGCCCACAATAGGGACTTCCACAGTAAAATTATTAAACAGCTGCCTAAAATTTGGCTACTTCCCGAAGGTGTGGAAAAAGGGTGAAATGATTATAATCAGGAAACCTGGGGATAGAGATCCACTTTCTCCGAAGTCTTATAGACCAATCATGCTGCTACCTGTCATGGGGAAACTCTTAGAAAGGCTACTAGCGGTTCGTATCTCTCCAAGAATCGAACAGAGCGGGCTATTCTCGGACAAACAATTCGGCTTCCGACGTAGCATGTCTACTGAGGACGCGATAGTCCGCCTAACAAACACTGTCAAAACCCAAAGTTCAAAATATGTTATGGGTATTTTCTTGGATATAGCTGGAGCATTTGATAACTTAACGTGGCCTAGGTAGTATCATTGCAAGTTTATCAGTTTACAATCTACCTGGAAACATCATGAATGTTTTTAAGAGTTACTTCAGCAACCGAACCGCAGAAATTAGAGAGAAATATGGTTCAGTAACAAAACAAGTTACAAAAGGATGTCCTCAGGGCTCAATCCTAGGACCCCTAATCTGGAATATCGTGTTTAATACGAGTATGATGAATAACCTGGACGAAATAGCATTCGCAGATGACAAAGTCATTCTGGTGCACGGCAACTCGAGGCTTGAACTTCAACGCCAGGGTCAAATCGCCATAAATAACATGATACAATGGTGCGAAACAAATAAAATGTCACTATCTGAAGAAAAAACAGTGATGCTGCAGCTAAAAGGCAAATTTGACTCTAGTCGACCACCAACAATATCACTAAACGGTCGAAACAAGAAAATGGTCAAGTGCGTTAGATATCTAGGAGTTGACCTAGATGAACGAATGGGCGTAACATCTCACGTTCTTAGAGTCTGTGAAAACGCTAAGAAACTATTCCACTCATTGGCGAGAGTGTCAAGAGAGGGATGGGGACTGAATCACAAAACATTTGTAATAATATACAAAGGTGTGGCGGAAGCGCTTTTCACGTATGCCGCAGCTGGTTGGTATGACAGGTTAAACTGTCACCACATCAGATCACTAGAAAGTGCTCAGAGGAATATACTGCTAGGAGTAACAAAGGCCTACCGAACGGTATCTAAGGACGCTGTTGTGATTCTGGCCGGCGTGCTCCCGGTGGATATTCTAATCAAAAAGCGAGCGCTCATGTATCACCTTAGAAGAAGCGCCATGAATGAATCAGGTGAACATATACATGTCGCAGATAGTGAACAAATTCAATATAGCAACAAAAATGAAATCGAGCAAATGGCGATTGACCAGTGGCAAAGAAGATGGAATGAATCAGCAAATGGAAGGCATACTTTTGCATTCATTCCAGACGTAAAAGATCGTCTAAAAATGAAACTACAACTAACGAGCTCGTTTAGTCAAGTAATCTCTGGGCATGGTAAGTTTAAGGCCTACCTCCAAAGATTTAAAATAATAAACCATTGTCGATGTCTATGCGGTTCGGAAGTAGAAGATGTAAACCACCTACTTTTCGAATGTAACGAGTTGACGGTC
Source organism: Nephrotoma appendiculata (assembly GCA_947310385.1). NCBI lineage: Eukaryota > Metazoa > Arthropoda > Insecta > Diptera > Tipulidae > Nephrotoma > Nephrotoma appendiculata. The sequence goes on from OX371223.1 coordinate 273,396,911, forward strand.
AAGTCATTAAAACAAAAGTGGCTTGGTAACTCAAACTTATATGAATTATCACTGCCAAAATTACTGAGTGCCGAAGTACTCCCACAGTTTCGGGCATATTGCGCCAAACTGATCAACGTCTTAAAAGAACGTAACAGTGCGCTAGAGTAGACCGGGTAACCGGACGGTACATGTCTCCAAGCGACTAGGGATGGTAACGATACAATTTTTGAATTGTAACGGCTAAACTGTACCTAGCACTATTATCAGCGAACTTGCTAATTTATTAACAATGCATTTATTGTGAAATGAGGCTTGTGACCTGATACATAATTCAAAATTCTTAGTTTAAGGTTATACCTAGGTATAAGAATTGATGTAAATTTTACGGGGATGTTGACCACGACGGATAATTGAACCGTTACAAGGGTCGCAAGCCTTAGAGGGTTGACTGTGTAAAAAATATGTTATTAATTCGTGGGTCTATCCTATTTCGAAAGCTCGGTAAAAGAACCAGTTTATATAGTTGCAAAATTTGGTTCGTTTTATACAAATCGCATTTACATTGCAACAGCTGTTTAAGCGGATTTCGCGGGAGCTTTCGAAAATATTGGATTACCAAGCTACGTTGTCATCTCATGCAAACAGAGCGATTGCGATTCTTTGATTGTTGGCAATTCGTTAGAATTCTTGATTATATTTCACAATTATTTTGTGCTAGGACATGCTAAAAACCGGACCAGAAATTTTCATGTCAACAGCGAAAACAAAACAGCTCTTGAGAACCGGTCTGGTGGTGCATATTAGTTGAACGTCATATCGGTTCTAAAGAGCTGTTTTGTTTTCGCTGTTGACATGAAAATTTCTGGTCCGGTTTATAGCATGTTCGATTGCTTGAGGTTGTAAGTCGAACAGATTATTCTTTATTATTCTTTCAATAATAGGCTTAGTCTAATCGTAAACAAGTGTGTTATCTTTCAAGTTATCATCAATATTGCATCAATACCATCTGTTTGATCTGTAGATAACCCACTCTGAGTAGCGATGAGCAGAATATATCTCATTTAACATCGCTGTTAGCAGAAAGAAAATGCCAAAAATGTTATCAAACTCAAAGGGTACATTCGCATAATTAATAATACTAAGGCTGCCTATCCTTAAAATAAGTCGTGCATATTCTAAACCACCCAAATGAGTTAAACAGGCGAAATATATTCATAACTTGCATTACAAACATTTTAAGTAAACATTTATTTAAAAAAAAAATCGGCATAAAACCTTTTAATGATTTGGTGTGGCAGAAGGGTAAATATATGTGTCTGTACTTAAAAAACCTACAAAAAAAAACCAAAATAAATATTAAGGATAATATTAGTGTTTGTATATAGGGGCCCTCACAGGATTTTTTAATTTGTAGGAATTTTGTTTTGTTAACAATGTTACCCAGTTATTTTTTATGACTTTAATCCTTAATCTAATATTTGATTTTGAGTATTTTGTGGGTAACAAAAAAAATTATATGCAGTTGCATCCTTTCGATCTAGGATCAGAAATAAAAAAGTAACGGAATAAAGCGATTAACATTTATTAGTGCAGAGATTATTTAATTTGGAGGGCAATTAACGTATATTTTTATGAATGGACACTTGTGTTCCTTGTTATCCCGCCAGATTGGTGCAATTTTAACAGTGATGGATTATTATTTGCGCAAACCGCATAGCATAATCATGAAATAAATAAAAGTCTTACTACTTTTATGCGAATTTGCGATTTTTTTTTGTGAAATTTTATTAAATAAATAAAGTAATGATTTTCCAAATTATTTTTTATTATTAAATTTTACGATTATTGCTAATACATTATTTACCAACTTTGAATATAAAAGAGGGGTGCACAATATAATGAAATGATTAAGGGTGAGGTGTATTAGAATATTAAATAACATGTACCTAAGCATTTTATAATATCGTAGCATGTGATTCCGTACAATATAGTGAAATATTTTGTTGAAATTACGAACATCATATAAAAATAACAATTACTTTTAATTTGCAACGCACACCTATAACTATAGGCATTTAGTGATACAGATCTGAAGTACGAGTATTATGTAGATTTACAGTAAAATAGAAAATTGAAAATTTAACACCCTAGTGAACGATTATTGAACTAGGGTTCACTTATCGAATATGTTGTGTAGATAGCTGGAGCTGTGTTCTTAACGACATGTTAACCTTTTTAAAGTAGGAGTCTTAATTGCAACCTCATTGGTTCTGGACTTTGGTGAGCTTGCTGATTATTTGAGATGTTTTGCATTAAAGTACAATATTCTTTGCACCATTTAAACCTAATGACCCTGATGTATTTTTCCCTTATCATGTAATTAAAGACTATGGCCTTTTGCTTCTAGTTGGACCAAAATATCTACTATAATAGTTTTCATCCAATAAAACTGTCTCCGAACTTTCTTAATTCTTTGGCAAGAGGCGGTAATATCGGGTTTTCCATTTGCGACTTGACAACTTTGAACTTTCACTGTGAACGCATCTTTAAAGAAATAGCCAAACTGTCAGTGTCAAAACATTCACTATAAAGACAACATTTTCATCATGGTGAAGGAAGAACGAACAACGTTTACAAATAATTAAAATTTACTACAAAAATTCCGAGTCGGTGACTGCAACTTCAAGAGCGTTAATTAAGAATTGGGCATCGCTCAGACCACACTTTGGCGATTTTCATAAAAAAGGATCTTGGCTTGTACCCTTATAAGATCAAGTTAACAAGAGAACTAAAGCGATCATATGAAAAGATGTACATTCACACCTCTGAAAATGTTGAAAGAAGATGACCAATTTCATCGCAAAATCATATTCAGTGATGAAGCGCAGTTTGGCTAAACGGCTTCGTCCACAAACATAATATGCGTTATTGGTCAGGTGAAAACCCTCATGTGCTTCAAGAAACACCACTTCATCCACAAAAAATAACTGTATGGTGTGGTTTTTATGATGGTGGTGTCATTGGACCATTTTTTGTCGTTGATGAAAATGAGCGTCACGTAGTCAATGGAGATCGCTACAGAGACATGTTGCAACGTTATTTCTTTGGTCAATTGCATGAGCTAGACATTAATGATATGTGGTTTCAACAAGAAGGTGCGACATGCCACACAGCGGGTCTAACAATCGACTTATTGAAAAGTAAATTCGATGAACGTATTATATCTAGAAATTGTCCTGTCGACACCTCTAGACTTCTTTTTATGGGGCTATGTTAAATCATTCATCATCAGCTCAAAGCCAATATTAAACGAGAGATAGCGGCCATTTCCGTTGAAATGTGTGGCCGAGTCATCCAAAATTGGGTTCAACGAATCGACACTTGCAAACGTGCCCGTGGTGGACATATGATGTCAAATTCCGTACATAAATGTTTTTATTATACTTCAAGCCATTAATAAAATTTTCGAGATATCTCAAATGGTTTGCGTTTGATTTAAAAAAAGTAGTCCTTATTAGAAAACCCTTTAGTAGCATTGTCCTACTTGTAGTTTCTTTCCTAAGTCGCATGCGCATATTTATAATTAGTTGGAAGGTTCAATAATAACAAAGAATTCCTCATGAGTTTTCTTCCTCTATAATATTGCAATTTGATGGAACATTTTATGTCACCTGTGGCCTTATTCTGGTAATTCCCTGGGAATAGGGAACTAGGGAAAAATTTTACGTATCTTTTGTCTATAAATCAGTTTTTCTGGCCTACTGAGAAAGAAAGTTTGATGTAAATATTTGTAAATTGGGAATAATTTTTCCATACCGAAATTATCAGGGAAAGCTATTCCCAATTTTATTTTGTTTTCAAAAAAATTACCACTAACTTTTTTACCTCAGAATGCCAGAAAAAATTAGAGAAAGAAAAAATAGAGCAAAGGTCATTGACAAAATCTCATTATAATGTGCGCCAGTAGAACTAATAAATCTGGCCCTTTCAGTAAAGCGGAATTTAACGATGTTCCGTTTACTTCTGCTGCTGCATCTCACACTAATCGAATTTTCTCTGGCTTATTCGGATTGGTAACTGTGAAAATAGGTAAGTACCATGCTCGCTTGTGGATCATCATCGTTTCACTCTTCCTTAATTTCCGAGCAAAACCTTTTTCCTCATTAATCTTCAACACCTTTTTAATTGTCTCATTCAAAGCTGGCTCTCTTTCAAGTTTTCTTTTCGAACAGGCTAGTCTGTAGTACTAAATGCTGTCTGAGATGTGTAATACTAAATGCTCATTGATACATTTAGTTTGGAATTAGTTTAGTTTGCCGAAAATTGCCCACCTTAAATGTGTTTTGGCAGCGATTGGTTCCCCCATATGGTTTTCTAGAATCTGAAGTGGTACTGCTAATTGCAAGTGTTGACAAATGTGTGCAGACAAATGGTATATTTCGTAGGTGACTGAACTTGGTAGTGGTACTATCAATTTCCATTGTTTGCGTTGGAAGATCGAGGCGTGCAACCGTTTAGACGTTCAATATTTTGAACACGTCATTATTAGAAACACCCGAAATCTCGATAGATTAGATAGATTAGACGACTGCGTTTATTTCTCCATGTTTGACTGCCTGTCCATTTTAATTATAGGCTCTTTTGTGGACCATCGAGCTTTGACTTATTTGTCACCTACTCGTCTAGCAGAGTTACGCTGAAACCCTCATCCAAGAAAGCATATGTGTTAACGCTACTTTCTCGATCATGTAGTATCACTGGTACTATTCGAAGTAGAAGTGTATTTTTTGTGGTTGTTGATGAATCTCGACCACGCCTGTTGATTTCCTAGAAACATAATTTGCTCAATTGTAATTTTTGTATACTACGGCATTGATGGTGGCTTCCTTTACATCAATCTATCTCACATTTTACACGAAGCTTGCATGTCCAAAACTGATGTCTTTTGGAGCATTTTCGACACAGACAGTTTGCTAGTATGATCTTCCATCTTTCACTGCTTGTCATATTTTTAACCTTAGGACATTCTGCCAATAGGTGTTCAAGCTCACATTTCAAAACGCATGTTTGATTATTATCAGCTGTTTTGATGAATTTACATTTGTTGACAGCCGCCTCCTCTCGAGCTTGGCCTGGCCATCATTCGAAGCTTTAGTTTCAACTTGAATATTATTGACATATTTTTGTCTATTTTCATTGTCCCAACTGTGCTGAGAGTATTGTTACCACTATGCTCGCCATTTCAGCCTTTGGGCTCAACCAATCGCTAAGCGTGCAATTTGACCAAGAATTCTGCCCATTTCAATTTTAGTTGTGCTGGTAATTTCTTAACCACTTTCCGCATAAGGGTTGGGTTGTTCAGATGATCCTTCAATGTCTTTATAATTTGGGGTACTCTCTCTCTGGCTTTCACATCCCATCAAGGGATTTCGCCACCTGCACTAAGGCCTTCCATCCATCTCGATCCATTGCTCTCGTCCTCCAGTTTCGACATCCTAATGTTCGTAGATCTTGTTCGATGTCGTCACACCAGCGTAATCGGGGTCTTCCTCTACGACGCACTCCGGCTGGTTGTTGGTGGAACACTTTATTTATCATCCATTGTTGTGGAGACCTTGTAACGTGGCCGAGCCATCTCACACGATTGGATTTGATGAATCCGATGATATCGCTGCCTCCGAGAAGTTGCTTTATTTCGTAATTCATACGAATCCGATATTCGTTGTTCGCAACTTTAATTGGACCAAAGAATGAACGGATTACCTTTCTTTCAATAGTAGTTAATAATTTACAATCGTTAGAGGTCCAGCTCTCGCTTCCGAAAGTCAGCACAGGTCTTATTAGTGCTTTATAAAGTGCGGGCTTGCACGACTGCGATAGATGTTTCGATTGCATTAATTTTGATTGGGCGTAGAAAACTCGTTGCCCGCCAGCGATTCGGGTTTTTATTTCTGCCTGCATATCATTCGACGATGTTATAACTGACCCGAGGTATTTAAAGTTTTCGACGTCATCAAAATTGTGGTCGCCAATTCCGAGATTTACTATGGAGATGTTCCTCGGTGTTGATACAAATTTGTTTTTACTGCTGTTCACTTCCAAACCAAGTCTTCTCGCGCAGCGATCGAGCGGCATGAAACTGTCTTTGACACCGCTAGGTCATCGGCCCAGAAGTGCGATATCATCTGCATATCCAAGAATTTATTAAATATACAGCGCGAAGCTTCGATATTGCTTTTCCTCACTACGTACTCAAGCGCCAGATTGAACAGCAAAGGCGCGAGTGCATCACCCTGTCGAACACCAGATGTTATTTCAAAGGAGTCTGACACAGTTCCTTCAATTATGATTCTACATACAGACCGGAACGTTGTTAATTTACACAGAGAAACGAGTTTCTCTGGGATTCCCAGGCATATGAGCGCGGCTCATAGGTTGTCGCAGTTTATACTGCCATTCGCCTGTCTGAAGTCTATATATAGTTGATGTATGGTTATGTTGTACTCCCAACATTTTTCTAAGATCATCTTCTTGGTGAAACACTGGTCAGTGGTTGATCGGTTGGGACGAAAACCACAATGATAGTAGCCAATGATGTTTTCGGCAAAAGGGATGAGTCTGGCAAGTACAACATTAGCCAACACTTTGTAAGCAGTATTCAATAGAGCTATGCAGCGAAAGTTTCCACATTTAAGACGGTCGCCTTTTTTATGCAATGGACATATGAGTGTGGCCTTCCAGTTCTCTGGCAACACCTCTTGGTCCCAAATACATACGATCAGATCGTATAGACTTGTTGCGAGAGTAGAGCCACCGAGTTTAATCAATTCTGCGGGGATTCCATCGAGACCGGGTGCCTTGCCGTTTTTCAATCGACTAATAGCTGCGTCTACTTTCTCCACTGTGGGATATTTAACAAAGACCTCTTCACCTGACGGAGCAAATGCTTTCTTCGTCATTCCGATTTAGCAGATTTTGAAAGTAGGTTTGCCATACTGAGAGAACATGAGCCACGTTTCTTCTCAGCTCTCCATTCCAGTCTCTGATGGCTGTACTTCTTGGGTGGAAGTCTTTAGTGAGATTCCTGGCGTTAGCAAAACAGTCCCTGGAGTTTCCTAGTTCCGCTTGGAAGCTGATGTTTTCAATGCATAATCTCATATGTTCGCGTTTCTTTTATCGAAGGTATTTAGTCGTGGCTTTCCTAGCGCGGAAATATTCTGCTAGAGTACTTCTGGTGTTGCGAGCCAACTATTTTTAAAGAAACGTTTATTTTCGATTGATCAAACCAATCATTGCGGGGCCTCGGAGGTCTTCTTCCGATGGTATTTTGCGCCGCGGTGGTTATGGCTGACTGTATAGCATGCCACTCTGCTTTTGGATGTTAGGAGGAGCTTCTTCGTTGTTATGGGGCCGGTCTAAATAATTAGTGACAGCTGATTAGTAACTCTGCAGTGACGCTTGGTCATTTAGAGCATCAATATTCCATTGAAGGTCATTTGTGTTTGTCTGTTAAACGTAGATGACAGTTTGCACTTATACTTAAATTTGACAAGCATATGATCGCTGTCCATGTCTGCACCTCTGTAATATCTAACGTCAGATAAGCTGGTGAAGTGTCTCTTAGACACCATGACACCATGATCGATTTGGTTTTCCGTTCTTCCATCATTCAATCTCCACGTTACTTTGTGGATTCTCTTATGTGGGAAAAACGTACTTGATACAACTAAGTTGTACGTTATTGCCAGGTCGGTGACGCGTTGGCCGTTGTTGTTACTAGTTAGATGCAGGCTGTTAGAACCGATGTTGCGATGTATTTTCTGCACTCCTATCGATTTTTGCATTAAAGTCGCCCACAATGATTTTAATATCGTGGTGCGGTATGTTATTGATGACTTCCTACAGCTCGACAAAGAAGAGATCTTTGATGTCATCTAATATATATTTTCGGTGGGTGCATGCACATTAACGATCGTGATGTTAAATTTCTTAGTGCAAAGTCTGACCGTGCATATCTGCATGTTGATAGGGCGGAAATCGTTGATATGGTGCTTCACGCGCCGATGGATGAGGAAGCCGACTCCAAATTCTCCTTTGTTCTGATGGCTGCTGTAATGAAGAGTGTAACCATTGGTGATGTCATGGATCCTACTCCTAGACCATCTAAGCTCTTGTAGTACAAGTACATATAATGTGTAACTCTTTGCTTGGTGTAACGATGTTAAAATATAGGTTGCGAAACCCTGATATGGGTTAACCATAATTCGCGCGCTTAAATTTCTAGTGGCTAGAAAAAATACACAAGTAGTGGGGTAATAGGGGACAGCTAGACAAACCGGGTCTATAAAAAGGCGAAAAATAGGCGAAAGAAGAAAAGAGAATAGGTAGTCTTGATCAAGCCGCTAAGACATAATTATATAAAAAAAGAAATTTGAACACAAAAGGTGAACAATAAAAATATAAAATAATTATCCATACTGTAGGATAAATAATTTTTGAAAGACAATAAAATGTAACTTAGTGATAAAACGATAAATTTTATAAAAAAAAGCATATTGTAAAATGGCATGTGTATCATAGATAATTGAATGATAATATTTATCCTGTTTTAATTAAATAAGTAACGGTATGCGATACTTATTCGTGTTATTAAGTGCAAATCGCAAGTAATATATTGTAATGTTAACATAATGTGATATTTACCTAAATCAGCGGTTTCCAAACTGTGGGTCGCGACCCACAGGGGGGGGTCGCTTAATAACCTCAAGAGGGTCGTGAAGTTTTTAATTTCTGTTTTACATATTTAAAAAAATACTTACAAACATTTATTTAATCATTAAATTTTATTGCAAATTTCATGTTGCAATATTACTTTATTAAGAATCCCTGTAAATGCCAATAATATCAAATTTTTTCTCTATTTGTGAACTATATCAAAAACAGTCCTTTGAAAGTGAGATTATTTGGAAAGTTGTGTGAAGATATGGGAGCTGAATATAAATCACTCTTGTACTATTGTGAAGTACGTTGGCTATCTCGTTCAAAATTTATTCAAAGAGTGTTCGAACTTAAAGACGAAATTGCGATCTTTCTTGCTGAAAATCACAAAGATGAGGCATCTTCTTTTCGCAACGATAACTTTATTCTTAAACTTGCTTATTTAGTTGAAATTTTTAAAAAATTAAGCGATTTAAATAAATCAATGCAAGGTCCACAAATGCATTCATCAAATGCATTCATTAAAAAATTGGAGCTACGGATATCTAACTTAGAAAAGGATATAACTATATATGAAATCTTTTTATAGAACATTTGCAAAGTTTACTAACACATTTTCACAATATTTCGACGATATTGATTTTACAAAGTTTGCGTGGATCCAGAATCCATTTTTGAATAACCAACTTAATGCATTTGAATTGACAATTTTCGAAAAAGAACAACTGATTGAATTATCTTGCGATACTTCATTGCAACAGGAATTTGATAGTAAAACTTTAATTTAGTTTTGGGTCACAACTTGAAAATGTGCTTATATTTATTGTTTTATCTAATAAGGGGGCCGCCAATTTTTTATTTTTTTCTTATGTGGGTCGCAGTATCAGAAAGTTTGGAAACCGCTGACCTAAATAAAGAAAAATTAAAACAAAAAAAAAAATAAAAAAAAAAAAATAGAAACTGAAATAAAAAAAATATGTTAAATAATGTATAATAAATAAATTTTGCATGCGAATATTCAAAAGCCAAATGTTTTTTTTTTATCTTTATATTTATGTTAATTTCGCATGAGAACAGTCCGTCAATGCCGAGCAATTTCTTAGTGTGTGTATCGTAACCCGTTGGAAATCTATTTTGATAGATGAACATTCAACTGTGAAAAATCGTAAAGTGTTTCAATAAAGATAATTAGTTTTTTTTCTGTTATCTAAATTAATACATAGTGAAAATAATTCTTCATTACGCTACATAATTATAAAATATGCTTGATATATTGGTTCTCAGTCAAAAGGATCTATACATACACCATATAATCGGAAAGCTACTCTGAAGGCTTAACAAAGCGAAACAAATTCTACAAACGTCGTGTAATATCAAATATCATGTTCAAGCAACGACCAATATGATACAGTATACAAAAATTTAAAAGGGGATTCCCATAATTCAACGTCGAGTATTTACCAACCGAATTACAATAAAACAACAACCATATTAATACCAGGGAAAATTTCAAACCATTCCAACAATTCTCCGCAATAATACGACGTCATTATATATATTCGTGTGAGCTGTATACAACAATATTCCGGTGCAAGAAGAAATCAGCTGTACTTAGGGACACTATCAAATCATCTTAATCATTGGTGACGTACATAACTTATTTAAATTTTTTCTTTTACTATATTTCTTATATTATAAATTTTTTTCATATTTCTATATAATACTTTCATGATGTATAAAAAAAAAACTCTTGTTTAGTAGTATTAGTGTTAGATTAACTTTACATGCTATTCAAATTTTGTGAATGGATTAATTATTTTATTGCCTTGTTTGTTTCGATATTTTATACAGTGTTCATTTATTGATTTATAAAGGTATTGTCCGGTGATCGAGACGATCAACTATCTATTTTATGAAACTTATTTTTTTTTTCGAAGTAGTTAGAATGTTTTAGGGGAGTAATACGAAAATGGGATGACGAAGATTTAATTAACTAATCTAAACCATGCACACTTCAATTTTGTAAAGGAATGAAAAAGAATTGTAGATGGCTTCCAGCATCGTATGCTTAAAAAAAAAAATCCGCCCAACCACTGACTGCTGTACCGCAAATATAAGTGTGCCATGTGGTGTTGGACGACCTCAAGCCATCGGTTACATTGGTTCGAAAGGTTCTGGAGATCTCCAGATCTTAAGAGGCTCAGCACGTTCCATGTTCTCATTTTTAAAGCGTTGTCCATGTACAATTTCCGAGGTCGAGTTTGTATTGAATCCGATATGGTAATCCGAGGCCTTTGATTAAGCTTCATAACTTAACTGTTTCTATGAGGAAAGGTTGTTGGCCTGACGCTCAGCCCGCTTGTTACGTGTGTGGGTCACGCACTGGTGAGAATCTTAAGGCATCCAGTCCTACTTTGAAACACATTTATATAGCGTGACGCTTGATACAAGACAGACGCCCGCTTCAGCCGCTCCTAACCTGGAGAACAGACGCTGGTAGGCGTAAAATATAGATAGGCTTTAACCACATCCCTTGCAACACCCATTAAACATGTTTTCAGGCTTTCCAGGTTTTCATTATTAGTCGGCCCGTATAATTGTGCTGTACGTGTTTACGTTGGTATAAAGATAGACCACTCCAATGGACTGCCCCGAAACGATGCTAGCTCCTTTCAAATAACTGGCCTCATTGTCACCTGCTTCATTGTTATTCCTGGTTGAACGTCACAATCGGTTTTATATGGATTTGGGTTTTTCAAGCAACTTTCTAGACATTGTTTTGTATACGCACTTTGCCTATAGTTATCGACGGATATTGCTGCTGTTGATCCAAAATTGATGAATGGTAAGCTAATTTCGGATGATTCATCCTTAAGTGATCCGGATCACCGCAGGTTATTTGCTCTTAATTATTAAAGGATTTTGATTTAAAATAAATTCCACTTGTCATCTGGTCTGGAAACACCATTTGTTTATTGTCAGTAAATTCTTGATTTAATTTACCGCTTGCGTTACGCAAGTGATCTGTTTCACCGATGCGCTTGTCAGCAGAATATTTTGGTTGTACCTCCTTGAATCGGAAATGTAGCAGCTCTTTCAAGGTTGAACGCAATTTCAGGGTTGAACGTTGTAGCTTTTTATTTTCTCCCATAATGAATATATTTCATTTTCACTTAGTTCGTTCTTGTATTGCAACTGGCGGAGTCAGACGCGGACCAATTCTTATTAAAAAAAAAAATCACACCGTTTTGTTAATTTTACTTGCTTTCTTGGACGCAATCGTTATTTGCGTAAAAAAGTAAAAAAGCGATTTGCAAGATTTCGTGATGGCAATTTTAGCCTTGAGGACGATCCACGCTCAGGTGCAGTAACACAATTTGAAGGTGAAAAACTTAAATGTTTACTGGATGAAAAGTTACTCAGCAAGTACCTGCAAGAATTTGCTTTCTCGGTACAAAATAAAGAATTTTTTCCGCAAAATCATTACGGGTGATGAAAAATGGATTTTATATGATAATCCTAAATGCAGAAAACCTAATATGGGTTGATCCAGGCCTGCCATCAACATCAGTCGCAAAAATTAATATTCATGCCAAAAAAGTGTTCCTACTGGGCGTCTGGTGGGATTGGAAAGGAGTCATTTACCACGATCTTCTGGAACCTGGTCAAACTGTTACAGCTGAACGTTACCACGCTCAATTGATCAAATTAAGTGATGCTCTGGAGAAGAAAAAAAACATTTACGGGCCAAGGAAGGCGGAAGGTGATATTGCTGCATAACAACGCTCGTTCACATACAGCAAAATGAACCCGCAGGAACTCAACTTCTCCTTACGCTGGAAAGTTTTACAGCATGCGGCATATTCTCCAGACTTGGCTTCTTCTGATTGTCACTTCAGATCGATGTCTTCATATTTGAAAGACCAGATAAACTTTTTTGATATAAAAAGGCGAGTATCTACTTCCACACCTAATATAATCCGTAACAAGGAAATATTGAAACTCCAAAATATTTGTTAAATTAAAATTTATTAAGCTTGCAAAGCACACAATGCACAACTAATTAAACGAAATACGAATCCTTTCCTTGTATTGCGGTCATATCAAATTGAATCATGACAAGGACGTACATAGAAACTGATCCAAAAATCTATAATAAAATATAAGTATAAATACGTACTAATCAAAATAGTTTAGCCTAATATACTTACACTAGCCAGTGTCTCAAAATCCAAATTAAAAAAATTATTTGCAGTAAAAATTATTGGTTGGTTATTCAGTTGGAGGATCAAACGACGTATAAGGGATTGATAATAGGGTGGTTTTCGGCAAAATTGTATATTTTTTACCCGGCTAAATATAATCTGAGCCTAACACAAAAATAAATCAACTATAACAACTGACCAAAATTATGTTTACTTCTTACCATATTTTTACAGTCACCGCATAACCGAATAACGCAGTAGATCAAATTTGCGTGGTAGACCGTCATTGTAAAAGGCGCTTAAAATATATTGATTTGTCACAACATCCTAAGAAGCAATTTTATATTATATTTACCAAGCCAGAACGGCATTCCTACATGTTTGCTGTGCACAATGATGAACCAGTAGCTGTTCGCTATTAAATTAATAATATTGGCTGACGTCATCGTAATCAACGATATCCCAAAGCATTTATTAAACAAATCAACAATTTCGTAAATTTCCAAATACAGATTTTTTATAATTAAAATTCGTTCGTAATTTTTAATCAAATTCAGTTTAGTCGCATCGTTATAGAAATGATTTGTAATTGTATTCGTTACTAGCTCGCCAACGGCGGCGGTATCAAACTGATCACAACTGCATTGGATGTACGACATGAACAAGTAAAAAATTTGTCGTATCATCAATAGGTAAAATATGATTTGGAGAAAATGAAAATTGTACATGAAATGTGTAAAGGTATTATGAAAAAGGTAAACCCAGTAAGCAAAAAACAGATATGAATTAATGAGACACATGCAAATTTGCCCGACCACATAGACTATAACCAGATATGCTAATTTTTTAATTCCAAACAGGTTATTATAGCCAACATGGTTTTTAATCGTTCGGCCGTTTAGTTTTAGCACGTTCTTATTCACTTTAATTAATTTTTTTAATAAATTTATGTGGATATCGATTTTGGCGATTAGTTCCACCAATACAATAATCATCACCAATTGATTTACGTAAAACGAAAGCCGATCGATAAATGAGGTCATTTTACCAATTTCCGGGAACATATCATCTCGTTGCATTGCAAACCATAAATTTAATAAAATTATTATGATTACGAGAAATACATAAAAAAGCATAAAATTGGTTTTGGTAATTCGAATTTTTCCAATCGTTTCCATCCCTGCCGTCTCCGCCAGCCAAATCGATTTTTTGTTGGACGGTTCACGTATTTTAATTGAGAACGGAATTAAACCAATTACTTGAAACAATTTTAATATTTTAAAATTATTTTCGATTGAATAATTATGTGACATTTTTTTTTGTTTGCTACCTTTATAGTCAATGGGCGAGTTGCAACTAATTAAATTACATTTATTATTATTACCTTGCATTTCTGTTTGATTCATTGGAATTTAATAATTCATAACTTTTTTAATTTGCTTAATCACTTTGTGTTGCCGTTTATGCGATACGAGTAATTTATTCAATTGAATAAATAACTTATCCAATTGGAAGCAATCGGGACGGATATTTACTGCCCCCTTCAAATCAAGGAATGGTGCATGCTAAATGCCTGAAAACACTGTGTGCCTTTAGCAAATGTCTGTAGAAAGCAACTCGGAAGATCTTATTATTAATGGAGTACTGGTAGGCGAAATAATCCTGAAATAAACTGAAACAGACTTAATGTGAAACGTTGTGTTTGTCATTCGCGCTACGAGAATTGAGAATTTAGAGAATCAGAATATTATGTTATTTTATCTGGTGATTCACTCTCGTTGAATACTACATTGACCCTCAACAAGATTAATGGCAAAAATATCGACAGAATGAAATTGACTGGACGAACAAGGCTTTCAAACCAAGTGGTCTTACGGTTTGGTTACGGCCAGCCTACTATCCATAATATAGTAAAGGCTCGAGTCGCAGAGATACTAGCTTTTGTAGAATTTCACGACTTTAAGGATCAGGCTAGTATTTCTCACAACTAATGCTGTATTTGCTTCTTGTTGTTCGCATATAATTCATTTCTAGCACATCCAACTTCTCATTGAAAAACATCGGTCTTTTATCATTAGCGTACAAAGTTATTCTGACGAGCACAAGTGAAGGCACCCTCCCTGTCAAGTCAATGTGAGCTTCGATATTTTTACGACCTACAGAATCGGAGTATTTATTGAAAAATTTGTAGACCTCTTGGAAAAACCCGGTAACTTTTACCCGCAGACTAGCAAGACCCTATATACAATGCATAAAACGATACATCCATCCCTCGATACATATATACAATTCATAAAACGATACATCCATCCGCTAAAGCCAGCGGAAAGTTTATATTGCGAGGAGCTGGTTCTGGTGAAAGAACTATGCACCTAGAAAAAGAAAATTTGTATCTCTGGGGAGGCTATAGCAAACGGAACAATTATTTGCTCAGCTAAACGAAGAAATTGCAGATACTCAATGAGAAGATGAAAAACTTTAAATAAGTTCAGCCCAGAAGAAATTTGTAAAATAGCGGTTAGTGAAACAGAGAATTTTCTCTAATTTTCTTTCTCACTATAATACGAGAGGATATTGCAGATGAATTAGACAGTAAGAGTAAGAAAAAAAACACTAAATCTTCATTTGAGGTCAAATGGTAGCGGATGTATAAGTAACAATCTAAAAATTGTTCAATCTGACGTCAATCAACCAAAAAGTAGTCAACGTACCAATTACATTGTTCCAAAACTTCTGCAAAATTAGCACCCTGGACTCAGACATAAATAAGAATATCTTATCAATGAAATTGAATGCTGACAAGCATCAGTGGTTTGCTGATGAGGATAAAAAAACTCAACCTAAAAAAGTTATGGTAAGGGGTGTGCATCCCACATTCTCAAGCAAAGAAATAATAAAAGACTTTCTAAATAAAGGTTAAAAAATATAACTTCATGAAGCTAGCACCTTATCAAGCAAATTTTGTAAAAATAAATGATAGGTCTAGTAGGTCACAATTGGTCAGTTATTTCCGGGAATAGAGCAGTGACGAGATTTTATTTTTCAAAAACTTTTAAAAAATTTCAAGGCAAGGAAAATCAGAAAAGACTGAATATCATCTATTAAGCTCAAAATTGGCCAGCTACCCGAATAATTGGTCAGGCCTGCAAATATATTAAAATAGATAAAAAAGGATTAAGGATTAATTTATAATGCTGTACATGCGCGGGTTTGATAAAATATCTGTTATGTATTGGATTACCGACCTTCGACTGTAATAAATATCGGGCAATACTTCTCTGTCCTTTGTACAGAGATATAAAATAAACATGGCAGCATTCTAAAATGGACTATATAATAAAGCACACCATGTAGAATATTATTAACAATAAATGTATATAATAATTACTGTGTGGTTTCATTATCTATATAATAATTGGCGACGAGAAGGCGAAATTACGCGTGTGTCTAAATATATATACGCATATATAAAAGTGAATAAAATAATAAAAATTAATTACCGCATATTACAATATGGCGGATGAAAACCAAATCGATGTGGCGGCGTTGTTAAAGTTGCTACAAGAATTACAAAATGGCAATCGGGATACAAATATACAATTCGGTACATTTAATGAAAATGAGGAAACATTTTCAATTTACAAGCAGCGTTTGGAAAATTATTTACAAATGCGATCTGCATTATCAATTGCTTAGTAGTTTAACTGCGCCGGACTTACCAAATACAAAATCATATGAGGAGTTAACTGGAATGTTGGAGAATCATTTGTGCCCGAAACCAAATGAAATTACAGAGCAGCATAAATTCCTGCTTAGAACACAACACGAAGGTGAATCAGTGGCAACATACGTGTCAGAGTTGAAACGTTTAAGTGTTTTCTGCAATTTTACATGTACATCTTGCAATAAGAGTACAGCAGAAACTCATTTAAGATCTCAGTTTATACGGGGCATTAGTGACGCGGATACTCGCCAGCGTTTGCTAGAAGAAATTCAACCCAATATGGATAGAAGTGTGAAAACGGCATTAGCAATGGAAGCATCAAAAATTCAAAGTCAATCAATGCAGAAGGTACACCAAGTCAAGGAGAGCGCCAAGATATATCAGAATGAACGGTGGCCAAAACGAAATGAAAATACGTCGAAGAGTTTTAACGATGGTGGCTCAGGCAAGGGCGACAGCAACAATAGACAATTAACTTGCTATAGATGTGGAAAACCAGAGCACAAAGCGAATGATTGCAGAAGCAAGGATAAATTATACTGCAATCAGTGTAAATTAGCGGGTCATGCTTCAAATGTATGCATGAAGAAATACAAAAAAAGTTCCAGCACAAATTATACGAATTCAATAAAAATCATTGATAATGATAATTGTCAAGAAATAAATGCACTGCAACTGATTACAGAGTCTGGTGAGAGGAGCAAATTCCTGATACGGGTTTCAATTGAAGGCAAACCATTTGAAATGGAATTTGACACGGGATCGGCCATATCGACAATCAGCGAGAAATTATTGCACAATAAACTACCAAAGGTCAACATATGGCCAACTAATACGAAGTTAAAGGCATACAATGGTAGTATCTTCCCAGCGTTGCGGGTAGCAAAGGTATCAGTTAGCCATGACGGTAAATCTATACGAGGAAATTTATATATTGTGGAAGACAGATTCGATAGTATCCTTGGTCGGGAATGGATAAAAGCATTACAACTATTACCCCCATCGGATGTCAAAAGCATTACAGCCGTGAACGTAGACGTCAACAAACTGGGGAAAGAGATCTTTGAAAGCAATGACGATTTATTCAAAAAAACAATTGGTACAGTTACACAGTTTAAAGGTCAATTGAAACTTCGTGAAGAGGTTTCTCAAATCTACATTAAACCAAGGCCAGTTCCGTACGCTATACGTCATTTGATTGAAGACGAAATTGAAAGACTGGAAAAATCTGGAACATTAGAAAAGGTCGAACATTCGGACTGGGGAACACCAGTTGTGCCAATAATTAAGTCGGAAAATCAGATCAGATTGTGTGCAGATTACAAAGTGGCACTAAATAAGGTAATAATGGATGACAAATACCCAATTCCTAAAATCGAAGACATGATGCACAAGTTGGCCAATGGTAAATATTATTGCGTGTTCGATGTGCATAAAGCCTATTTACACATGGCTATGAATGAAGAAAGTGCACTAATGCAAACAATAAGCACGCATAAAGGCCTTTACAAGGTTCATAAACTAATGTTCGGAGTAAAAACGGCACCCAATATCTGGCAACGCTTTATGGATGAAAAAATAACAAATGATCTCAGTGGAACACAGTGTTTCTTTGACATTATTGTCGCCGGTCGTACATTACCGGAGACGATGGAACGAGTACAGGCCCTATTACAAAAATTACGCCGATATAATATGCATCTAAATAAAGAAAAGTGTAAATTATTCAGAGAAGAAATTACATACTTGGGATATACAATAAGTGAGGCCGGCATACAGAAAAATTCGGATAAAACTAAAGCAATCGCTGAAATTGCACAACCGAAGGACGTGTCGGAATTGCGTCAATTCATTTGGATGGTAACATATTATAATAATTTTATCCCCGATATGGCAACAAGGCTAAATCCGCTTTACAAATTATTACGAAATGATGTGGAATTCAGGTGGGATGAAGGGTTCCAACGAGTATTTGCTGACATTAAGACGAAATTACAAAGCGAATCAGTATTGATGCCGTATGAAGAAAAACTCCCGTTGATTTTGGCAACTGATGCTTCCCCTGTGGGAATTTCTGCAATATTATCACATAAAACACTAACTGGGGAACGACCAATTGCATATGCGTCTCGAACGTTATCGAGAAGTGAGTCAAATTATAGCCAGCTTCATAAGGAAGCGACAGCTATTTACTGGGCGCTTCTAAAATTTTTCAATTATTGTTATGGATGCGAATTCACTTTGATTACGGATAATAAACCTTTAGCAATGATATTGAGCCCAGATAAAAGCCTACCGACATTAACATCACAACGACTACTAAGTTACGCGCAGTTCCTATCCGGTTTTAAATACAAAATTGTACACAGGGAGGCAAAAAACCACATGAATGTAGATTTTCTATCTCGGCATCCGGTGGTGGAAACCTATCAACCAAGTGACAAAGAAGAACTTACAGTGTATCAATTGTCGGAAGATATTCTACCAATAACGAGTGGAACAATTTCGAAGGCAATGAAAAGTGATAACATTCTATGTGATCTATACAACCGTCTACAGATTGGAAGTAATTTAGAAGGTACACCATTTAAGGGGCAAGAAGCTGAACTAACACTACAAAATGGATGCATTTATAAAGGTATCCGGATCTTAATTCCAATCACACTACATAAACAAATCCTTAATGAGTTACATATGGCACATATTGGTATCGTCAAAATGAAAGCACTAGCACGGAGCTATTGTTATTGGACAGGCATAGACTCCGATATTGAGGCAATGGAGAAGAGTTGTAGAGAATGCGCGAGAGTTGCAAAAGAACCATCGAAGGCGCCTATACATACGTGGGAACTTCCAACTATGCCTTGGCAACGAATACATATTGATTTTGCGGGGCCATTTATGGAACATTATTTTATGGTGGTAGTGGATGCAAGAACAAGATGGTTAGAGGTGGTGCACATGAAAAATATCACAAGCTTCCACACCATTAGATCATTACGCGAAATTTTTGCACGTTTTGGCTTGCCACCAATAGTGGTAACGGACAATGGTACTAATTTTACGTCTAAGGAATTCCAAGATTTCTTACGAAGCAACGGTATCACACATAAGCGAACGGCTCCAGCACACCCATCCACCAATGGACAGGCAGAAAGAAGTACCCAAACATTAAAATTTGCATTACGGGCCGCAATGAATGATCCAGGAGATCTTCATTTGAAACTACATCGATTCTTACTGCAATACAGGAAAATAATTAATTCAACAACAGGGAAAAGCCCAGCTGAACAAATGCTACGATTTAATTTACGATCGATCATCGATTTAATTAAGCCGACAGAGAGGGTAAATGATTATACGAATATCAACCCATCAAAGTGTACAACACGGGAGCTAAGCATAGGCGATACAGTTCAAATCCGTTGGTACCAAAATAAAACGATCAAATGGAAATTTGGTAAGGTAATACAGAAAGAGGGTTTCTTACACTATCTGATTGAAGTCGAAGGAAAATTTCATCGCCGACATATTGACCAAATACGTGCAACGGGGGTTGAAGGAAATGCAGAAGGTTACTCGAATATATTAAAAAAGTATCCAAATGCAGATGAACCGATGGTTACAACAGATGGCGTTTACTCTACGAAGAACAACGATGATGAAACTACTAACACCGGAATGGAAAGTAAAGAACTTACAAATGAATTAACTAATCGGCAATCAAGGGAGTCGCAACCGGTGGAAGTTGCTTCATCAACGTCAACCTCAGGGCAAGCAACGGGTAGTATACAAAAAGAGGTTGAAATTAAATCTGGGCATATACGAATGGATGAACCAGATAGTCTTATAGTCCGACGGTCAAGCCGAGTGTGTCGACCCCCTAATAGGATGGATTTATAATGGGTGAAATTCCTTTCGCCGGGAAGACTGTTATGTATTGGATTACCGACGTTCGACTGTAATAAATATCGGGCAATACTTCTCTGTCCTTTGTACAGAGATATAAAATAAACATGGCAGCATTCTAAAATGGACTATATAATAAAGCACACCATGTAGAATATCATTAACAATAAATGTATATAATAATTACTGTTTGGTTTCATTAAGTATATAATACTATTGCTGGCCCAAAATAATTTAATGAACACTTAAATTTAGTAAAATAAATGAAAATAAATGCTTGAAAAACTTTATTTGTATTGCATGCGCATCTCTAGATATAACAAAAACCATGTATGTGACATTTTATAAAACCCGCGCAAGGTGCGGGCTCCTCGCTTCATCCTTTTCAATTAAATTAGGTGCGCAAAATGATGGCCTTCGACTTCAATGCACTTATTAATCCACACTTCAAATGAATGTACACAACTGAGAAGCGTGTCTACTTGAATTTCAGTACAAGCATTTCTGATTCACTCAATCATATTATCATGTTGTTGGTGTTTGTTGGTAAACTTTGTCTTTGAGATAGCCCAACAAAAAGAAATCTGGCGAAGTAAGATTTGGTGATCTGGCAGGCTAATTTACCGGACCAGCTACCGATCCAGCGACCATTGAAATCACGATCCAGTGTATACTTCACGTGCTACCGACGAATATTGTGCTGGACAACCATCATGTCGAAACCACAAGTTCTGTCGCAGTTTTAAGCTCAAGTTTTCAAATAATGTTGGCAGATTATTTTCCAAAATGTCTCGGTACATTTGATCATTCAAGTTGACCTCAATAATGTGGGGGCCAATGAGTTTGTTGCCAATTATTCCACACCATATACGTTGACAGTCCAAGTTCAACTTGGCAAAGCCAGTGCGTATTTTTAACACTCCAGTAATGCATGTTGTGTCGATTAACCGTTCCATAGTTTATAAAAGACGACTCGTCGGAGAACAATACGTAGCGAAAAAATTAGGATTTTGCTGTATTTGTTGACTACAAAAAGTTACCCGATTTTAGAAATCAACGCCATAAAGATCTTGGTACAAAGTTCGACGAGTCCTTTTTTTAGGTTGAACACTTCCATCAGTAGTAAATAGTTTAACAGTCCGATAAAATGAAGCATGTGACCGAATCCTATCCGAAAAACGCGAAGCGTAGAGATTGACGGCATTATGAACACTACGGCCAGCTTCTTCATAATCCAGGGACCTTTCAATTTTTTCTTGTACAGTTAAATTCTCCATTTTGTATTGTATTAATAGCCTATTTGAAAGCAGGTTTAATTGCATGTTCCTGGACTACGATAATAGTTAATTTTAATTCAAACCACATTCGTTCCACCTACAAGGGGAAGAGGGGTAAGAGCACTAAAAATAGCACTAATGTATGTCCCGCTGGAATGAATAAATTTTGAAAATCGACATTTTTTTCGTAGAGTGCTTGTTTTCCGAGATATTTGAAACTTTCATCTTAAAAAAATCCGCCGGTAGATAGAAAATTGCTGCTTAATTCTATACGGACTGTAAAAATTTTAAAAGCCTTCTTTGAGCCAGAAGAAATAATGTCAAGGTTATGTGGGTTCCGGCTCATTATGATATTGAATGAAATATGATACCTAACGCATTAGCTAAAGCAGAATCACTTCTGGAATTCATTGGGCCTGAACCGGTTCCTTTGTCCTTTAATAATAGTAAGAAAGCTATTAAGAACTACACTCATTACCGAGTTAAGCGAATTTGGCTTGCTTCCTCTACTGCCGAAAGGCAAATTACTTCATTTGTGAGCCTAATCTGAGATTAACAAAATGCGCTTTATCTTTGAAGAAAGACCAGCTAAGACAGCTTAATGCTTTAGAAGAGTTTGGTCGACATTCTGATCGGTTACGGTAGTTTAAACTCAATTTACAATGAATGGAGGCTTCTTCCTGATTCCTTGTATGACGATTGTCTTGAAGAGGACGATAACAGCTTTGAGAGCGGTCTTTGACAGAGTCTGGCATAAAAGCTTGCAACATAAACCACAAAGAGACTTACCAAAGTAGTTTTATGAAGTACTAATATCTTACATACCTGTGTATAGTGTATACGACCATTTTGTCCAATGTTGTTGTACACTTATAGCTTAAATTTAATACATAAATATTTACTTTAATAATTAGTAAAACAATTTAATAAAACATTACACAAAAATAAAACAAACAATAATCTTAAGTAAACAACAAACCAGGAACAAAGAAATATGTACATGATGTTCGTTGACTTGTCCGAAGAAACTGAATTTATAAAACAAAACAAATGAAAAACAAAAAAAATCATGAAACAAACAAGCAGACCCAATAAGCAAGTTTGCTTAGGTATAAAAAATCTTTATTTTCGTACAAAATTCCGCACCATAGAATATTAAAGGCAAAATTTAAGAATTTGGCATAAATAAAATATTTCGCCAACTTTTTTTTATTAGTTTTGTTTTGCATTAGTTTCAGTATCATTTTCATGTGAGAAACCGACGCGCGAACACCCTATATACGGTTTTCGTTCAAGGTGGCAAAATTTCTGTCTATTTTATATGTGGTGGTAAAAAAAATAATTTTGTTATGGTGGTACTGCAAATAGTTAAGGATTATTAACGTAGAAGTTAATTTTATTATTTTTGCTCAACCATTTTACTATTTGTATACCATGTCAGATTGTCAGATATAGTTGGGAACTCGAGAGGAGAATAAAGACGTGAAATTCGATCACAAACTTTTATTAAACTCCCGTGGTAATTAATTTGCGTATATTAAATAATAATTTATCAAATATATGTAAAGACTAAATTGGTGACCACGACGTGATTAAATTTAAGTAGACGTATAATAATAATCTTTCGCGTTTTTAATTCGTGTGTATAAAAAATCGTGTAACCTCAAAATGTTATTAACACACGCATTTTTTTAACATCGTATACAGCACACGTACAAATAAATAAAGTATTCTTAATCGAAGTTAGAGTACACCAATCATCGCAAAAATGACAACAACCATCGAACCCCCTACCACGAATTTTCATTCCACCCCACAACCTGGAAATACGAATGGTGATTCGAAAAATAAATTGGTATGCAGGGTTAATTATACGAGAATGGAATTTTAAATCACGAAAGAGCAGCAACGATGTAGAAAGTTGATTTTTATCGCTGGGTTTTTGGTTTCGTTCATCTGGCATCGTGGCCGAAAAACAAAAACATATAATACAGTTTAAACAGCTCTCGACCCGTCAATGCTAACACAATTGCGCGAATCATCAACGCCACGCCAGATTTACGAAAATACAAATATATCAAAGTGGATGACATGAAACCTAGACAACTTTGTCACGAAATTCCCCAAGTACCGAGGAATTGCACAAGCGGCGTAGCTGCTTCCTTCGGATCACTAGATGAATTTACTAAGATAGGCGATGCCATTACTGGTCGGCGGTCTGTAAATATACATTCTCATTAAATATTTGAACTCGTCTTTTGCAGCGGCTAATTTTTCTGAGTCTAATCTTCGAGGTTGAGCGTACGATGGTTGTTTCGTTTCATTTTATTCGAACTACGAGGTCTGAATATCCGAGTGTGGATGGAAAAAACATTTTTGTGATGACTGCGAATTCGTTTAATAGTACAGCACAACGTGTTAAAGGTTATTATTCGCTATTTGGAAACGATGGGAGTAAAATCCTAAACGAAATGTCGTCGCAAACTTAGATCCAGTTTAATTCGTTTTTACCATAACCGTTTATCATCGTTCTATTAGCTGCAAGTGCAAAGAGTTTATTTGAAGTTGCCGGTGCTACGGATACATCTGCACCGGTATCGATGAGGAACTTAATAGCAGATTTTTTCTCCACAATGGGCAGACCACGGTTCATTCAGACTGATTACTTCTGTTTTAGGTAATGGCCGCTTGATATAACATTTCGTACAGGTGATGGAGAGCGTGACACCCTACAAATTTAATTTAATTTATATATTTTACTATAATTTTACTAAATCGATTTCTTTAAATAAATAAACAAATTGTATATCGTTTGCATCGTTTTTACTAGTCTTTCTGTGCCTTCTTGTTTTCTTTACTTCGTTACTTCATTAACTCTGCTTCAAAAATATTTGCACCAAACTTATTACATACATTAGTAGGCCAAAAAACACATTCCGCCAAAATGCTATGAAAATATTTTTACCAATTCCTAGCGAAAGCCAAAATTGTGCCTATTATGAATCTCACTTGCTTGTCACCAGGCGAAGAGACGTCACCATAATCCAATGTTGGTATTATGATTCTCACTGTGAGTGAGAATCTCACATATCCTCACCTACAATTTTTAGGCGGCACCAAGTGAAAATTTGAGCATTTTTGGCAAATTAAGTTAAAATATATATAAAAAAAAATAAATTTTATGTCAAAAAATTTTAAATTCTCATTTAAGAAATTGTAGGTGAGAATCATAATACTAAAGTTGAATTATAGTGACGTCTCGTCACCCGGTGACGAGTAAATTATATTCATAATAGGGGTACAATCGGTGATGTTAATTAACACAACTAAGACCCTCTGATGGAGTGCAAAATTCAGCGCCGACCCACCGTCTACGTCAATGTACAGGTTGACAAGGAGCTTGCAATGTGCAGGTGGTATACTGTAGTTGTGTATGTAGGTGAATAGGTGAATGGGCTAATGATGTGGCGTGAATACGTGGTATCACAATGGGCCAAAAATGGCCTAAGTGTCAACCACGGAAACCTAACCTACCTAATAGAGGTATAAAATAGCATTTGACGATTATTCATTAATCTTGGAGTTTTCCTTGCTGAAATCAATAAGCAATTAACAAAATTAATTTTTCAAAGAGCTTCTTAATTAATTTGTAATTATCCAAAATAGTAATAGACAAAATATGGATAACTAAACGATATACCTGCGCTATAATGAACTGTCACAAATTAGCTAGACATATTAAAAAACAAACAATGATCGGATCAGAGATAACATTTATATTTTATTTTTTTGAATTCTGTTAATTTGTATCTTTTGACAGAATAAACATAATTTATCATTTTATAAGTGACATTAAAGTTTAGACACACAAACGTAAAACTTCATTAACCCGACCCGACAATGATAATTATGAACAATATATTTAACTTTTTTTATTTTTCTCGCTCAATTGGAACTGAATTAGAATGACGAGATATGTAACAATTGCAGCAGCCATCTGTAAAACAATAAATTGCTTTCAGTGTTTTGCGTACTCCAGTCGTTTTACAATATTTATACTTACGGATCCAAGAAGGGTAAAGTTGATGGAAAAAAATCCATTTGCTGTTATCGTAATTGGTTCGTGGATTAGTTGAAGTGAAAATTCACGGATGAGCGCATTGTTCAAATCATTTGATAAATCTTGGTCCATTTTATGGACTAGTCCACCGGTTATCATCGACTGAAAATAAAATAATATTTTGAATATTAATAATTCATATAAGAATACCAATGAATTATTTTTACATCGTCGTTTCACCAAACTACTAAAAATTGAAAATACTTTGAATGTCAAAATTTCATATAGAAATCGCATGTGCGAATATGCGTCAGATACAATCAAATGCGACGTAGAATATAATAATTCGCTAAGTCTTTGCGATTATACTTTGTATGTAGTTTAAAGCATTTTCAATTTTATTCTAGTTTGGTCATTGCAATATGGTGAGACGACCGAATTTTTTAATCTAAAGAATGTAATGTTGGAACCTCACCGCAATGCAAAACTAAACTAATATCTGACTCTCACCCAGAATAACCCAAATCTTCACAATAAATTTTTATTTTTGGTCTAAGCCATGATACAAAAATTTCTCTGTACAGATAGGCTCAACGCAGCTTGTATTCAAAATAAACAACTAAGAGTGTGTTTCAATTGGTTTAATTACCGCATAAAAGGTTAAAAATTGAGGTGAATAAAAATGTCAAACTTTTATCCGCTTCAAGAGCTGATAAAATGCTTATATGCGAAACATTACTTGACAATAACCATAAATTTCTAAGGATGGATATTAAGCGCCCCAAAAATCAGTGCATGATGTGTTCAGTAAAATACAGTTCAGTTACGTTGCAGAGAATATGATACTCAGTACCGGTTAAAGGTAGTGAGCAGACAGTCGACATTCAGCAACTGCAGTGATAAAACGTAGGCGGTTTTAACCATTGGAAACCAAAAAATGTGAATAGTAAAATCAGAACTTTGACAGCATGGAAAAATGGAATCCTTCAAGAGACATATTGGGACTACAAATTAATTCGGTCCCTTTTCAAAAAGTGACTCTGACTAAAATATTTTTTTTTATAGTGTCACCTGAATTCCGTTGTTTCAGACAGATTAGACGGGAGCGATACGAAATCACGCATTATAAAATCTCGCATTACAAAATCTCGCATTTGAAAAATTAAAAATCTCGTATTACGAAATCTCGCATTTTTAAAATCTCGCATTTCCAAAATCTTGCATTTACAAAATCTCGCATTTCTAAAATCTTGCATTACGTATTTTTTTTAATCTGTTTTGGGGCCGAAGCACTTCCTGCTCTTTCGCGGTTTTTTATTCCGCCTTACTTTACCAATCATCTTGCCAAATCGAAGACGTACGGCTGTATGGCCGATTTAAGTTACTTTCTGCACATTGCGAGCTCCATGTCAGCCTATACGGACATGGAAGATTGGTCTTGTTAATGTTTTTAGAAATAACCTATTTAATTTTTTCATACAATAATTTAATTCAAAAAATTTACTTAAAATACAATTTATTAATAAAACTATCCCAATAAAATAATATGCGCAATACGGTGCAAGAAATCTGTTTTTTTGTTTTCTCGTATATTTTCACCACATTGCGCTCTCTCGACCTGCGATCTTGTTAAAATCCTTTCCTTTCCCAAATCTTCCAATATTTTGTATATACCGGCGTGACGTTTTCCGACTATTACCCATAGCCCAAAATTCAGGTTTATATCTGGACCGTTGAAAGTCTTCTCCAATGTAATTTTTTTTAAATCAAACTACCATGTTTTTACGTCCTCGTCATTAAATTTCCTAGACAAGCTCTGGTAATTATTATCGACTTCGTTTGGTGGAACAAAGGCTACACTTTTAATCATCCTGATTTGGTTTTACAAATTTTCATCATTTCCATATTTTGCCACAAGTCTTTCTTTTTGGATTGTGCGCCATATTATTTGGCCAAAGTGAGTGAAAGAGGCATCCTTTTGGGGAAAAACTTTGGCTGACGATACAATTGTCTTTTCAAAATCACATATAATTCCTTCCGGATTGATAGACGGCAATTTCTCATACGTTTAGCTCGCATAACAATTTCCCGTACATTTATGTAATCGCGCGCGCGATAAAAAATAATAAATGTACGGGAAATTGTTATGCGAGATTTTGTAATGCGAGATTTTGTAATGCGAGATTACATACCCAACCCAGATTAGACATCTGTTCTTAACATTCAGTTTGAACAGCTTTGAGTTTCATACAAACCGTGTTTTTTTACGATGTTGAATATGTCGGATTTTGTGATAACTAAACAGCATTTGTGGGAACTCTTAATTTTTTGTTTTAAAAAAGTGCAGCTGAAGTACAACGAATGCTTGTGGAAGCTTACGGTGACAATTCTTCACCCGATAAATCATGTAGGGAATGGTTTCAACACTTCAAAAATGATGATTTTAGTGTTGAAGATAAGCCCCGCTTAGGACAGCCAAAAAAAATCGTACACGAAGAATTAGAGGCATTCCTCGATGAATATCGAACTCAAAAGCAAGAAGAGCTTGCCGGTACATTGGAAGTGACCCAAAAATAGAGTCCGTACGATTGAAATCTATGTGCATGATTCACAAGCAAGGCAATTGGGTCCCTTATGAATTGAAACCAAGAGACGTGGAAAGGCGATTTTTTTCTTGTGAGCAGCTGCTTCAAAGGCAAACAAAAAAGGTTTTTTTTACATCGGATAGTGACTGGTGACGAGAAGTGGACCTACTACGATAATCACAAGGGGGAAAAATAGTGCGCTTTGCCCAGCCAATTGTTGCCATCGACCTCAACATCAACATCAAAAACGAACATTCGTGGTTTGGAGGTTGCGCTGTGTATCTGGTAGGAGGAAAGAGGCGTTGTTTTTACGAGCTGCATAACCTGGCGATTCCATTGCGGGCAAGCGGTACAGACTACAATTAAGTCGTTTGAGCCATGTATTACGAGAAAAACGACCGGAATATTAGAAAAGGCATGATAAAGTTGTTCTTCTGAATGACAACATTCGGCCTCACGTTGCAAACGTCGTAAAAAGATATTTGAAACGCTCAATTGGGATATTTTTCGGCACCCGCTGTATTCTCCGGACATTGGTCTTTCTGATTACTGGTTGTTCCGACGGATGCAACACGATTTGGCACATCACCAGTTCACTTGTTTCGAAGAAATTGAAAATTGGCTTCAAACTTGGATCGCCTCAAAAGACGAAACGTTTTTCCGAGATGGAATTCGAAAATTACCTGAGAGGTGGGAAAAAACTGTAAGCAGCAATGGACAATATTTTAATTAATCTGTCCATTCATTTTATTTTAAAATAAATGCATTTTGAAAATAAAAAAACGGACCGAGTTAATTTGTACTACCAATACTTTCACATAGCGACCGGAGGTCCCGAGTTCGATTCCCGGTGGTGACTAGGAAACAATTTCACGGTTGGTATAGGATAAATGAATTAAACACTCATTATACGAAATGAAAATATGATTATGAAACCTCATTTGAGGCGACCAAATCCCTTGATGGGATTTCCCCTCTCTACATAGAGAGAAAAGGAGAGAGAGTAGATTTAAAATTAGACAAGAAACAGCGAGGCAACAATTTCGGTAAACAAAATATTTTATATAACCGCCATTTATGCTGGTCAATGGGTATTCCAAAACGACTTCAAAGCAATGCAAAAATATTAGCGTTCGAGATATATTAAAGATTTAAGGCAATTTACTGAAGTGTCAGTTAAGTCTAAGTTGTCGACATTATGAAAAGGTAGTAAAACAGTCAAAGGCTAGTTGCCCCGTCAGATATGATATGCAATTTGCGAATGTCTTCAATTTTGGCTTGAGCAAAGGCCCATGAAGCTAAGTATTGTGAAAGGTAAAACGTCAACTGAAGATCCATTGTCGTACAGACCTTTATGTACGCTCCACCCTATGGAAAATATATTGAAGTGAGGTCAGCTAACTTGGTCAAACTTTATACAAAAAGATTTCAGGAAGGGACATTCAACAATTAATTGATTTAAAGAAGATTTTTAACAAGGCACGATGGAGTTGCATAGCACTTGGAGTATCACAGTTATCTGTAAAGTGATAACTGGATTTGAGCATCGGACTTAACGAATCGGGCTACTGTATTGGTTTGTAGTAAGCACCCCTTTCAACAAGTTGGAAGAAATACTGATTCCTGCTATGTTACATCAAAACACAACAGTTTACCCAGTAGTAGGTTCATATAGTGATTCGATACAGGGAGGTTTTATCTTTGATCGACTAACTTAAGATTCACAGAGTGATAATACGTAGCTGATAACCTATAGCATTTTTGGCTAACGCAGGAATAAATTTCCCCAAAATCTTGATTAAGTGGAGTATTGAAAACCGTGACTCTGTAAGCGGTTAATAAATGTTAAACTTACATTAATTGTATGTAATTATATTTTTTTTAACTTAATTAATAATTAAAAAATTTAAATTAAAAGAATATTGTATGTGTTGTAAAAGAATATCTTTCCGTATCTAAAATATGTGCGGAAAGATAAAAGTCAAAACTACTATAAAAATTGAAAATTCTTTCCTATTTCCTATTCCTATAGGAAAATCAGAACCAACCTACTAGTAAGCTCTTCGGAAATGTGTCAGAACACCAATAAAGTTATTAGAAGGCGATCGACAATGGACGCAATAAAACTGATGAGAATAAGAGACGATATTCGGTACGAACCGGGTGCGTGGTAAAAATACTGTACTATACTCGACTCGAAGAATGTGCTTAAAATGGTCAACTTCATTTGGAGCAACTAAACGCTCTTATAAGAATGGAGTTACCGAAATACCCACATAAAGTAATTGCAAGGATCGACGAATATAATAGGGGCGCGACGGAATATGATATTTCTGCTGATAAACTTTATTATGATCATCTTGATGTATGCCACATCAATTTTGGCCAACGTATTAAAGCAGGAGACTGACAAAAAAAGTGGTGGTGCCCCTTTAAAAATACTGGCTATATACTCAAAGTATCTCTATATTTACGTTTAAACAAGAAAACTCGCTCGACTCCACTTTATGCTTGGAGGCGTTAAAGACCGAGGAAATTGTGTTATTGGAGTACCCACAATTTACCGAGGTAAGAAGAGTTATATCAGTGTTTTCCATAAAAACCCAGCACTCTCACATTTTGGAAGTCTGTCGAAGTGTGTCTTCTCCGCCAACAAAAAGACAAATCTGCACAGAATTGAAAAATTATGCATTTGAAATTAGTTTCTAGCCAAGCGTAAGATTCAAAATAAAATTGTGTTGAAGACTTAAACCTATTTCATGCCTTATTACATTTTTCAAGACATTATATGACACGCACATATAGCGCCAAAATGGTGGATTTGTGAACTGAAATGCTGAAAAGATTGTTTTTTAAGATTTAGTTCAAACCTTTCAAACGATAGGGCACTTGATGGCATTCGAATGCAAAAATGTATGTGGTTTGGTAGTGGAGCCTTGTGGACATTTTGAGTACTAAGGTGGATTCGTGAATTAAGGAGTTAATAACAAAATTGTTACTTCGTTCCAAACAAGAAATGGTATTATATACCACATGATTATAGCGGTACTTTTGAGTGACAAGGTGCATCAGTTAAATTTGTGACTTTCATTAAGACCTTTTCAATAATATCCGACACGTTTATTTGCTAATTACTAATGCCTAGTGCGCCAAACTGGTAGATTAAAGTATGGTATTGTCAAAATTGTGGCCTGATCTAAATAACATATCGCACAACTCATTCTTGAGATAGCATTGGTGTATAAAATATGTTACGGATAAAGTCCGAAATCGGTAAACGTCCGAATAAAAATTAGTAAAAACTGTTTTACTTCGCGAAATAGTTGACCCTTAACTCCACGAACTTTGTTTTTTTTTATTAGACGGAAAGTCATTTGAAATAGTAGCAAATAACGGCTTTACAGACTCTCACAGGCTCGCAGAAGCTAATTGCACCCCTCATGTCGCCTAGCGCTCTGATGGGGAATAAATGCAACTAAGGTGATGTACGGGGATAGGTCAGCAATCATTTCATTAACATCGCGGTTTTCTGCACAACCGGTTTTTAATCGTGCAAGCGAATTTAAAAAATAAAAATTTCGGTCATTATCGATTTCAGGCTTTAAGCGCCATTTATTGTTACGAATTTCGGATTAAAGTTACAAACTTTGTTTTCCAACACCTTATATTTCTGCAGCAATTAATTAATTTCATTCGTTCACTTCTCACTAATTAACTTACTGTTCACTTTAACTGTTCACTTTTACTGGTCAGTACTTTTCGCACAGTTTACTTTTCACTTTTTAACCAATGCAAGTCACTGGTTAACTTACAACAGAATGTGCCACCAAAATTACTCGCACTTATATGCTTGTCTATCGCTGTTCGAGATTAATCTTTTTATTGCATCTGGCGATGTTCGTGTATTGCAATTGGAAATCACTTTCATGTATGTAGTTGTGTTCGCGAATATTCCACGTCATCATTTCCTCTGTCTTGATGATTAACGCCCAGTATTTTCGGTGATGATGATCGCCGCCATTTACAATTGCTTTCGTTATCTTCATATACCTCTTCACTTGGAATGCCATTCTAAAAGCCAATTCTCAATCAGATTAATAAAATTATAATCTCCAACTGGATTCGAACTCGCGCCATATCGCGTCAATTTATGAACCTGCACAACAATTCGTCCACTTAGCAGGTTCGCTACACATCGTCGCTGACCCTATTGCTGTGCTTCTTGAGATCTGCTGTTCCGTCTTCTGGGATTGTTATAGCCACACTAAATCACCTCGTTGAAAATCGACAAATATCCCACTCTGGTCGTGTTGCGCTCCCGATTTGTTTCTGGCGTTCGTGCTGTTGTACTACTTGACAAATCGGTAGTTTCTCATCTTTCTGGACGCTTTCCGCTATTGATTCACCATGTCCCTGATCCATTCTCTGCCTCTTCATATTCCAGCAAGTAATTCCACTGCTGGTCTCACGCTCAACAATCGTACTAGAGTCTTCTCTAAGGTTTCTTTCAAGGATCTTTGCTTCCTAAGCCAATTCATCCTTCCTTTTCTCTCGCCGTGTACCGTTAACTGGCCGTATCTTCCCGCATCTGAAGCATCTTCTTATTTCACTTTTGAAGTCACCTGGCTCAACACTTTGCTGTTGTAATTTTCTGTGGCTGCAATATCTTTGTGCTAGTTTCCTTAACTCCTCTCTTATTATATTCTTTATCTCTGCAATATCCTCGAAATCCAACTTGCTCAAATTGACTGTATCAGTGGACTAAGCTTTCTCTGGTGCCCTCATATTCTAACGCCATCGCCAATATTTCATTCATGGTTTTGACTCTATAGTATTGATTTTTAAATGAAGTTTCACAACACATCTGCAGGTGCATATTCGGCATTTCGGCAGGTGCATTTTGCCAATGCTTGGTGTGGCAATTTCGTTTCCTCACTCTCCAGATCTTGCCGGCTTTCCCCGCGTAGTTGCCGCTTACTTTGGAGATTAATAGTTCTTTGGCGTGTGTCTGTCCATATCTTAGCTCCAACTCATTCATGACCCGCTCATGGATTCTTTCTTTGCTCTCGTGCGGCCGAACAGTTGTGCTGCATTGCCGTTTGAAACTGCAGT
The DNA here is from genome assembly GCA_947310385.1 of Nephrotoma appendiculata. Lineage (NCBI taxonomy): Eukaryota > Metazoa > Arthropoda > Insecta > Diptera > Tipulidae > Nephrotoma > Nephrotoma appendiculata. The sequence goes on from OX371223.1 coordinate 273,430,483, forward strand.
TTAAAACTCTCGAATGGGATTTCACCGTCAAATGTCGGAAGCTTTAAAATTCCAGCAAAATGGTTCCAGCAAATGGTTTGGCCGAAATTTTTTTATTTTGCTGGGCATCTGGATAAGCGTGATTCTGGTCTAACTCACCAAAACGCCCATCTTATTCTGCTCGTAATTCTTCCCGGATTTGGTGGCTTGCTGGACTAACTTGGCGCGCACTGTGCGAAAATGGTCGAGTTTTTTTACCGTGCTGTTCTATAATTTGGCACTAAATTTAGTGTCCATTTCCTTTAGTTGAAGCGAAAGTATCTGCATTATGTCTCCCATCTGCAAGAAGGTTTTCTGTTGTTCTGGAGTAGGTGGTTGTACTGATATGGTTGTTCCTCTTTGATCAGCCAATTCGCTCTCTTTGGGTTTATAATACTTGGTGGTGTAGACCTTAACCAATCGACCACCACGTGATATATTATCTATATGTAGAGTTGAATTCGTTACAATATACATCCAAATATTCAGGTGTCCAGATATAAAAACAGACAAATCGAGAAAAATGATTTTGATCCTCGAGAAAAATGATTTTGATCCTCGAGAAAAATGATTTTGATCCAAAATCAATTTTTGTCATTTTAGTCAGATTTTCAGAAACCTAAACACGGATCGCAGTTTTCAATTTATGTAAATTTTTTTATATATTTCGGACCATTCATCAGCATTTTTTCAGATTGATTACTTTTAGATTTGGTTCCATAGTTTCATTTCTATAAAAGGATATTGCATTAAAACATATTAGGTAGGGCACTATAACTAATCGTTTTGGCTGTCGAACTTAATTAAAATAACTTCAGTGAATCTGGAAAATTGATGTTTTATCTAGGACATTTCCAAATTGGTTCAGCCCTTTTTTGCTTGCCAGAACACATCCTCAGCCGTTTTGGCTTTGCCAGATCCTTCATTACACTCACTTTATCACGGTCCCAATTGATTCACGATCCGTTCACATAGTCAAAGAAAATGATAGTGTCACCGCTTGTGAATCAGCCCCGGTAAAACTTGAAGAAAACGCATACTTAAAGAAAAATACGCCATATTTACTATGCTATTAAATCTTCGATGTCTCCTATGCTTTCATAACTAAATATGAATGTTGGATTTTCTGGACATGTGACATGAATGTTGGATTTTCTGGACTGTGAATCAATGAAAATGCTGAGCAAATTTTCCGATACCCTAACCCCTAATCTACACACCATTTCAAAGTAATAAGCAACTGGTCAAGTATCGAGCATCGAATCAGCAATTTTTAAACCTCTAGCGTGCACGAGCTTAACTATAAAAAAGATTTACATATTTATTTTAATTTACTTACCGATTGTGAACACGTGTAACACGAATACGCCAATATTGCCAATAGGAACACAATAGGAATTAGCGCACATATGCAGTGATATTCATTAATTTTCTTAATAATATCTTCGACGGATAAAAACAACCAGTAGCTATTCGTTGTAAACTCAATAAAATTTTCCGTCGTTATAACCAAGAGCGACCACCCAAAGCAATCGTTTATCAAGTTACAAACATCCCATAGCTTCCCATAAATAATTTTGATGTACAATATTTTATTATAAATCATATTGTTGTTATTAACACTGTTATTGTTTACATAATTATTCATGTTAAAATTATAATTGTACTCCTTAACATAAACGATATTGGCTAGTTTATCCCCTTTACCAAGCAATTGTTTAATGTTATTATTATTCCCATCCGCACTATTACCATTGTTATTACTATTATTACTTTCCAACAAACTGTTCACAATCAATAATATTTCATTGATAAAATCAATATAAAAAATATTCTGAAGCAGTCGGATGCGTATAAAGAATGCCGGCACAAAATGATAAATCCAAAACTTATCAAAATCAAAGTATAAAAATATAAAAAAAATCGTTTGAATTGTGAACAGGGCGAACAGGATGAAAACGAATTTTTTCAAAAATTTCCTCTTTATCAATTTGTAATCGATCGAATAGAAAAGATTTTTATTCAAAATCGCGTTAATCGCATTAAAAGTATTTATGATTTCCAACTGGTTGTAGCGTTTCACATACGACTGCAGTAAATTGGTCACGACCGCTATGATTAGTATTAAAAAGACTAGGCCGCCCACAATGATGTACAGCGATGAGGTTTGCTGCTCGTAGAAAAGATTATCGTAGAAAAATGCCTTCACAAATATGGCAATCGTTATAAATAAATTGATGATTGTTAGGAATTTAAGAAGAATTTTTAGCAAACGGTTCGATTGCATCGAAAATGGGCAGTAGCCGAACAAACGAAAGAACAGCAAATAATTTCGAAATTGATAACTAAATTTTTGATCACTTGAAATTTTTAACGCATTGATTTTGTTCTTAAACATTCTGAACTAATAAAAACTGACTGGATGGACGTCTTAATACAACAAGTATATGTTATTAACTAAGCCAGTAATTGTAATGATTTTTTTTTTATAATCAACATCTAAACTAAATATTTTGCTTTGATTAATTGATGTAAAGTTTTGTTTGTATTATGAAAAATTAACTTTATACAGTAAAAGGTTGATGGTTTGGAATATGTGTTTAAGTTCTCGAGTACCAGGAAATGATTGCGATGAATAGTAATTTCGGGACGCGAATCACAAATTTTTGGAGGTTTTTCACGATTTTTCAAATTTAAGAAGGCTTCCAGTTCTTGGAAGCGATAATGTTTCACCATGTTGCAGGAATCCTTGTGTAGCGTATTTTTAAAATGTTGCACCAGCTTGCATCAGCTAGCTCACATCATGATGGATTGTTATTAAATTGTAGCACCCCAAATTGGGTATGAGTGATAGAAATGGGATTCTAAAATTATTTTTGGAGAAAGTTCTGCAATATAGGCGACGAACTAAAATAAGATTCTGAAATGATTTTTGGAGAAATTTCTGGAGTAAGGCCAACTGGGGCGGGAATACCCCATTTTCTAAACGATCAAGATGAAATTGGGTATGGTGGATGGAAATGACATTTTTAAATTATTTCTGGACCAAGTTCTGGAATAAGGCCAATAATAACCGATAGACCTGATGAAATTTGGCAATGATATTCTAAAATTATGATGTTCAACTGGAATAAGGAACTACATAGACTGTTATTAGTAAATTTGAGAATGATACCTAGAAATGAATATTATATTGATTTTCGGGGGAAGTTCTGGAATATGGTCAACTGCGACAGAACAAGACCAACTTTTTGCTGAATAACGTTGGCTTGCTGAATAACGTTCGTTTCTTAGTTTTCTAATTTTTATTCTTGTTGCGTGGTGTTTAGTTAGTTTTCCATTTGGTCACTTTTTTATATTATGGGTGCAAATTCAACAGATTGGTTCATCCTCGATTTGTGTGAAAACATGATTTCAATGTTTTCCGACAGTATCTTTAAAAATTACCAATTTTAATGAAACTTAGCCATTCTCAACCCGTCCCAATGGATCAAATCTAGATTATGAAAAGGTATTTCAAATATGAGTGCACAATATGGTTTTGGAAAATTGGTAATTCGATAAAAGAAAGTTATTTATCAAACCTACGTTGCACTATTATAATTGGATTCCAATACAAGTTCCAATTGCGATTCTGGAAACCAGTTCTTGACCAATTTTCATAGAGCTTAACCTTTTCATAATAAATTGGAATAAAGTTTAGTGCAAGATCCGTGTCAATTAAGACCGATTTAAAGGAACCTCTGTCTATATACTGAATCAGAGGTTCTAAAGCGGGTTCCGAATGTGGTACTTATGACTGTGAAAATATTAATTTAGGGGTGGTGTTGGAAAATTGATGATCTGAAGGGCACTAAACAATTATCAACCAATTTGAAAATTTGACTAACCCATTTTTCTAACCGAGTTCGGCGTATTTTATTTAAGTCCGGTCTTCTTTCCAAAATAAAATTTGATTTTCTGGTGGAAACGAGCAATCGATAAATCCCATTTAGATGTAATTAAAATAATATTTCATTTGAAGTGTATTCCTAGTCTCGTATTCACTATCACAACATAATTTCGTAATTACGCCCTTGGGGACATCAGCAGTGTTGATAAATATCGTATACGACCCATATTAACTAAAAATCAAATATTATAATCAGCAGAAACCTAATTATACATAGAAAGCTCAATGTTTTAGTTTTGATTCATCCTTAAATTCGTTTACAACATGCCTGTTCTTAAAAATATTGTATCTGGCATCTCCGGCCCCAGGAAGAACCTATATTCAGTTTTTGGAGTATTTTACGTATTCAGCAAATTATACGGACATTTAATGTTCACAGTGCCATCAGATGTCTCGACACCAAAAGTAACCATGACTTATAAGGACAAACTATGGTTTTGTGTAGTGGCGTTTGTGAATTTAATCCAAATATGGATAACATTTACGGAGTACGTACACGATTACCGAGAGCGGGGTGCAACACTATACGATGTCGGCAATATTGTTATTGTTGTATTTGGTGTAATCCTTACATTTATTTTGACATGGCTTAATTTAATATACCAAAACCCGTATTGGACCATGTTTCGAATTCTACATGATATTGACCAGCGCTTGATAAATTTGGATGCAAAGATGAATTATTCTTATCAATACAAGCAAATGGTTCGTTATATGTTTCTAAAGCATGTACTATTTTTGATAGCGGTCGGATTAGAAGAATGGTCCAACAGCCAAAATAATAAAACTAATTATAAATATTCGTTTATCAGGAATTATGCGTACGCGACTATCGATTTGTTCTTGGGATCATTTATTGTTATAATTGAAATGGTTTGCTATCGCTTAAAATGTCTCAACAAATTAATTAAGTTGTATTTTAATTTAGATACGGACGTAGCGATTACCGCTGTTTCAAGTAACAAATCAAATATTGATTGGGTGTTCTCTGAGTTTAGCGTGATTTATAGTAAGATTGTTAAACTCTTGGTAATGAATACACAAATTACATCTATAAAAGTTCTGTTGTCGTTATTCGTGTTTTTCATTTACACGTTACTAACTACCTTCGCTATATACTATATAATAAACCTCGATCTCAAAATGAGTGACATGCTCATAGTACTATCGCATTTGTACTGGAATTTACTCTATTTAACTCAAGTGATCCATATCATTATTGTGGGATCATCATTCTTGCAACAGGTATTTAACTCATTATAATCACAATTCATTTATAATCACAAAATATTCTATGAATTTGTAATATAGGCAAGGCTAACGACATCGCTAATGTATTCGGCAATGAACCGATACAGTGACGAAAAAATAATGGGGAAAATGCTTCTCCTTTCATTGCAAACCACGCATAAATTACCAGAAATTTCTTGTAAATTATTTATCGTCGATTGGAAAGTTGTATTGGCGGTAAATATAAAATTTGGGTGAAATTTTGCAAGAATTTCATTTTTTCGGTTATTTTCAGATTGGAACTACTTTAGCTTCGTATCTGGTTATTCTTATACAAGTTCAAGGAGAAGTAACACATAATTAATACGGCAGAATTAACAGTTTCTTCATTAATATCACATTGACAAATGTCAATGATTTACCAATGTTCACTAAGTGCTTTAATTATGACCATTAGAAAATTATACCTTTTGTTAAATTGGTAAATTAAAACATTTAAAAATTTCACATTTCACTAGTTTTATTATACTAATATTATTTAAATTATGTTTATGGCTAGTTTCTCCATCTTTGTGTGCCCTTTCTGGCATGTACTAACATCGAATCTGCTCAAAACCACTTAGCATAGAAAATCGAATTATAACTATACCACCGATATATTCATATATATAGGCAGAATAGACAACGCTATTTTACTATGGAAAAATTTGGACTCGTTTTTGTGACCTCGGTTTGGAATAAGGTAGGAAAATTGTTTGCAGGCTCGTTATTTTTGAGCTTTAAATTTGAAATAAAAAAAAAATTGTAACTCATAACACTTGTACAACTGTTAAACTAATTAATATAAATCATAAATATTAATAATAATGATTCTATTAAAATAATTACATTTCAGAGTCGTAAGAAACAGGTAGGAAAATGGTCTGTAGGTCATTTTTCTTGGTCTACGCAATGTCTCTTCTGGTTATATATTCTGCGACTATACCACAGAATACAAATATAACCAGTATAGGAACCATGCGCAGATTTTAGCGAAAAAAAAACTAGATATAATTTTTTTTCGATTAAATAAAAATAAATGATTGCAGCCAAACTACTATACAAATTTTGTGTATGCAACCAACATAAAAACTCAATAACCCTCCAGGCCAGGCGTAACATTAACGTACGGTTTACGAAGACTTAGCTCTACTAAAGTATTCGCAAACGTTACGCAAAAACGGTACGGATGTGGTACGTAAAGTATATTTTTGTCACATGAGAAGTGAAACAACTTAGCGAAGACTTTTCTATGTGGTAGTGTCTATAAACTGTTCATAATGTGTACGACAAAAACGTAACATTTATGAGCCGTATTTGCGTATCTTTGGCGAGTCACTTGCGCGTGACTTTTACGCTCGGTTTAATTCGTCGAAACTACTTTATTGTCAAATAAAAAACCAATAATATTTTCATCTTGTATTTATTTAAATAAAATCTATCTTAATTAATATAATATAATAATAAAATTAATTTCAAAAGGACTTTTAATTATGCCGCATAAAGTAATTATACTTAATTTTAATTCACAAATATTTTATCACATATTAAAAAACTCGCATATAATCCAAATGACTATTCATACCTGAAACACAAAAAAAGCTAATTACAAATTTAAAGCATGAAGCTACACATTTTTTCTTACCTAATAGGAATGCTCTTACTGGGGCATCACAAATGAACGCCCTTATTTTAAGGCAAAAGTTCGACCAACAATATATTATGATCAATCACGAATAAATTTATTGTATATTGTATAAAATATAAAATATACAAAGAAAGCAAAATATACTGTAATATGTGATAATAAAAATTAAGTATAGATGTAGTAGTGTGGTATCAAAATTAACGTGCGTAAACTGTTCGTAAACCGCACATTTTTAGTGTATACATTTTTGCGCCTGGAGGGAAATTTAGACAAAAATTTTATCAGTACATATGGAGGTACAGATAAATTTTTTTTTGTTATTTTCAAAGCAAAAATTATTTTGGTTGATAAAAAATAAAAACTCTATACGTTAAGTAATATAAACTTTATTTAAAAATACACGATTTTTTATATTTAATTTTATTTTTTCGAGAAACAAAATGACATTTGAAAATCGTGTGCATGATAATATACATTTTCAGTCACATTTAATTGAATGGGTACATCTCTTCAAAACTAATAAAAAATGGAAATCATATTCAGATAAATTTCTTGAAATGAAAATTAAAATCATCTTACTTTTTATCAGTATATCGAAAGAGTTTAATCTAGCTCACATCCTTTCAAGTATAATTATTCAATATATCATGCGATATATTTCAATATTTCTGGCACTCGAAATGGACAACACTAATTTTGTTGATTAAATTAAAAGTATAGGCTTTAAATATATTAGTTTATAAAATAATAACTTATATACTTTTTTAATTATTTAAGTGTGTTACGATAAATTAAATTTAAAACACAACCAAAGATAAACATATATTTGTTTATCTTTGACACAACAAAAAATTTAACCGCCAATGCGAAACGTCAAATTGAATTATGTAAACATAAACAAAATGAACATACGTTGCACACACGTCTGCTTCAAAAAATGAAATATTCACAATTGAACGTGCGTTTTTCTAGCAACTACAAGAAATTATATCGAATTTTTTTTTCGCTAAAATTTGCGCATGGTTCCTATACAGAACAGACATTACGTAGACCAAGAAATTTGTTTCCTACCTTAAATTTTTTATTGGAAACAAAACATTTAAATATGGATATTTATAATTACAAAGCTTCATTAGAGTCCATAATTGTTTATTTGAAACAAAAAACTTCAAAAATAACGAATTTTTCCTACCTTATGTGAGTCAAGGGCGAAAAAAATGTGTCGATATTTTTCCATACAAAAACAGCGTTATGTCGTTTCTGTAGTTTTCTTTGACTAAACCTAAAAAATCCCGTAATCTTAACATTAATGTATGGTATTAAAGCAATACTGGTAGGTATCATCAACATGCGCATGTTATCACGTGATACTCACGTGACACGTCACCAGTTACAATTTTTTATACCAAAAATAGGCTGTTAATTAGAAATATGGAAATAAAAAAAGAACAAGACGTAGTCCTAAGGCATCCTAAGACTACCGGATTGCACTAAAACTCACCGACTTAAAATGGCAACTAGCATATTTTCTTTGTATTTGCGAATTAGTAATTGGTAAAGGAAAAATGTTAAACTCGTTTTTTTAAAACGACAAGAAATAAAATACATTGTGAAGTAAACGACGCTTTGACTACGTATGGTACATCAATCGACCATGACAACGCATGTTAAACTAAGCAAGGATAGCGAAGCTGTTGAAGCAGCTAAAGAACAACCATTCACAAATATGTGTCTAGTTACTTGATTAGGTCAATGGTAAGAGCCAAGAATTGGTAAGAGCCATTGGTCAATGGTATGAGCCAAGACCCGGAAAAAAAACTCCATTTTAATGGCTAAAACGTACGTCGGTTCCATATTGTTATACCAGCGTATTCGTTCCTTTAATTCGTCCATGTTCAAAATACACTGCACACAATAAATAAACAATCCCTTCTCTCTGAGTTTGTCTTTTAATACTCGCAACTCATTTTTAATATTATTAATTAATATAAAAAATCACTGTATTTTATAAACTAACACACCAAACGTTTTTTATTTATTATCCCAATTTGATGATGACATATCGTTCGTTAGATATTTTTATATTTTCATATAATTATTAAAACATTGACTCATTTACAATAAGCGATCAACATTTTTCTTCTGCAAAATGAATGTATATAACATTGTTTTTTTGCACGTAAAGAAATATACAATAAATAAAACTAACAAAAAATAAAAAGTTCGCGAATCAGAAAGAGGAAGAAAATTATTTTTGCCCGAAATTGAAGCATCATACAAAAACAGTTCTCTATCAGATAGGTTCAATAGAAACCGGTAGTCGCTACTAAATGTGTTTTGGTGAAAGCATTTTTTTCAATACGCATTTAAAAGTTCGCTACCGGTATATCCAATAAATTTTACATTTTATTTTACTCCCCGCATTGTCCGTTTTATGTTTTTTAATGTGTTTGAGTAGATAAGGCAATAATAAATTGGTTTCACCAATTTAGTTATTTATTTTGAACACAAGCTATTGACCCTATCTGTACAGAGAATTTTTTGTATCATGATATACAGTGGGTCACACTCGTATTCGTAAATCAAATATTTTCCAAAAAAACTCGTTTAAAAAAGTATTCAAATGATATTAAATTTAATCATTTGCGTAATTCTTAAGTTAACTCTTAATCTTCATTATAGAATGAATAACAGGTTTCGATGACGGTGCAATTCAGAGAAAAGAAAATAAAATCTGCACATGAGGGAAAATAAGCGACACTTTCATATTCGTAAAATTCCGTTTGTTTTTGCATTTTACCGTTATTTATCATTATCCTTTTTTTTTTGCTGTTTCGCTTTGCACTCAATATCAGTATCGCATTTAGTTTCGAATTAACTGGAAGTTATCTTAATTTAATCCAAATTTTAGTCAAATAGGCTGTAAGCAAGGTGAAACGTCATTTGAATTACGAAAATTAGTAATTTTACATCGGGAAGCAGGGAAAATATTTAAAGAAATCATCCAAATAGTGCAAAGAAGTATTTCTACAATACAATATATCGTAAAACGACACGAAATTGAAAATCGAGTAGAGAATTTACCGCGAAACACAAACCGCAAAACGTTTACTGTTGCAGAGGAACGGTATATTATGCGCGAAATTAAAAGAGATCCTCGTTTAAGTGCTCCAAAGTTAACAGCGTAAAATCAACACTTCTTTTAATAAATATGTACACCCAGATACTGTTCGGTGCGTGCTAAAGAGAGGTGAATATAATGGTAGAGTAGCCAGAAAAAAAACATGGATCAGTAAGAATAATCGGAAAATAAGATTAAATTTTGCAAAGTGTCATGTAAACAGGATTTTTGAATTTTGGAAACAGGTTTTGTTTACAGACGATGTTTGTGTCTGACGGGCGACAAATTGCATGGAGAAAACCAAATACCGAAATGAATATAGAGAATTTACGACCTACAGTAAAATACGGCGGGAGATCTGTATTGGTATGGGGCTGTTTCTCGGCATCTGGAGTGGGAAAATTGAACATAATAGAAGGAATAATGAATAAAACAAAGTACATCGAAATTTTAAAGGCAAATTTACCTGAAAGTGTGATAAAATTGGGCATACGAGACTATTTTATGTTTTACCAAAACAATGATCCAAAACATAAAGCTTACGATACACGACAATGGTTATTATATAATTGCCCAAAAGGCATGGATACCTCACCGCAATCGCCCGATATCAATCCCATTGAGAATCTGTGGCAAGAATTGCACAATAAAATTCGAAAATATTCGATATCTAATAAAAACGATTTAATATATCGATTGAGGACGGAATGGAATAACATTGAAACGAAAATAACGGATACGTTGGTGCAATCAATGCCAAATCGTTTGTCAGAGGTGATCAAAACCAAGGGAAATCCAACTAAATATTAATTATTAAAAAGACTTAGCTTTTTTTTATTTAACTGGCTAATTTAGTAACCTTCTGTGATGAATTACGAATACGAACGCGATATGAATTTTAGACTAAGTTCAATTTATCATAATTTTCTTAAAATATGTAACACATACCTCACACATTTTTATATTAAAATGAAGTTAACTATAGAGTTTCTGATTTAAAAATAAAAAAATTAAATTTTTGATGCACGTAAATGTTTTTTATTCATTTATCGTTTTTAAAACTGCAATTACGAATACGAGTGCGACTCACTGTATATTATCTTTTATCCCTTTTCTACCAAAAAAATGACTTAATTTAAGTCCAAACCACACAAATATGTGAGAAAAAAACATAGTATGTAACGGCGTTTTTGATAAAAAATTTCGCTTGATTTGAAGTATAACCAACACAATTTTGTGTGTATAGTTACAGTGTTTTTTCGGACGAAAACAAGTTAGAAAGGAATGCACAAATGTGTAAGTTGGTTCAAAACACATACAAAAATAGATTTTCGACATGATTGTTTTGCCTTACCCACACTATCGTTATATCCCTTTCCCAAACAATTGTGTGGGTAAGTGTGATGATCAAATAGAGATAAAAATGTAATGCAATGTTTATAGGGTAGAGAGTGGAAACGAAGATGAAATGAAGAACAGGGAGTCAATTCGCGTTCCGTGAAATAATGAAAATGAAAAAATTTTTTCATTGGCAATCTAGTAGCTTGAATTATTCGCACGTAAATTTTAAATTTCACTGTGTGAAATCAAAATTTCTTATGGGGAATACAAACCTACTCGATAGCTAATGAAAAAAACTTTTCATTCTCATTATTTCACGGAACGCGAATTGACTCCCTGGTAGTTTAGTTATGCGTGTGAAGTTAAATAAAGCGGTCACAATACAGAAGGTATTTATTAAATTATAACGTGTGTAAAACGCATCCATTACAATGGCGACGAGAAAAATATTTTAATAAAGAAGCAAAATAGATTAAATAATAAAAGTGATTAAATTCGAGAAGAAAAATTGATGATTAAATTCGGTAAAACATAAAAAGAATAAAATTGATTAAATTCGAAGAAAAAAAAAAGGAAAAAGTGATTAAATTCGAGAAGAAAATTTGTAATTAAATACGGACAATAAACGTGTTCAAAAAAAAAAAAAAAAAAAAAAGAAAAAGAAAGAGAAAAGATGGCTGCCACGCTAGATACAATGCCGAAAATGGAAACAACGGGAAACCAAGTAGCAAATTGGACAAAATGGAAACGAGCGTTGGGTATTTTGATAGACGCCAAAGAAATTAAAGACGAAAAAGTAAAAAAATCGCTGTTACTACATTATGGAGGTTTAGATATACAGGAAATATACTATAGTATGGTAAATGATTTCCCAACTAAAATGAAGAATGCCGAAGGGGAAGAAGTAGATAAATCTCCCTACCAAATAGCGATGGATGTATTGGATGCTTATTTTTTGCCAAAATCAAATGCTACAATTGAAAGGAAAGAATTTAGACAACTGAAACAGAACGACGGAGAGTCAATCAATGAATTTATAGTGCGAATTAAAACCAAAGCAGACAAATGCGAGTTTACGGATATAAACGAACAAATAAGGGATCAAGTTATATATGGAACAAGACACCCAGAGATTGAGACGAAGTTAATTGAAAAAGGATCTGTCAAAATAGGAATTAATGACATCATTGCTATGATACAAGCAGTTGAGCTGAAAGAGGCAAGAATACATAAAGTGGAAATGATAAAAACAAATAAAACCCATCACAATAATGCGGGAAGGCAAAGATCTAAATCGAGGGATAGGAGTTATTCTCGATACAGTAGCAATGACAGAGCATCAAATCATAATAGATCGACGATGCCTAAAACAGAAATAACGTGCTACAGATGTGGTCAGACAGGACATATGGCGAGAGATTCTCATTGTCCTGCATGGAAAAAGAAATGTGATAAATGCAATAAATATGGACATCTTAAAAAGGTATGCAGAACCAGAGTAAATAAGGCGGTGAAATTTATCGGTAACGAAGAGTGTTGCCAAAACGAACAACAGAGTGATGATAGTCAAATATTATCGATGGTAGAAGTCAACAAGCCAGTTAGTACAAGATCGGGAAACAGTATGATAGTTGACAACATTGACAATAAATTCGATGGTGGTATCAAAGTAACTTGTACAGTAGGTGGTATAAAGATTAGAATGACTGTAGATTCAGGCGCTTCTACAAATTTAATAAGTCAAGAAACCTACAATAAAGCAGTGAAACGAGGTATGACAATATTAAAAGAATTTTGTGATGATGGCAAGTGTCTTAAAGCATATGGGGGTAGAGATATCAGAGTTTTAAAAAAGATTAGGACAACAATCGAGTGTAATGGGATGAAACGTCAGATTGACATTACCATTGTTGAAGGCGAAGGCACTTCATTACTAGGTCTGGAGGATTCATTGCGGCTGAACCTAATATCCATAAATGTTAATATGATAGAATCAAGCAACAAAACAGGAAAGTTAAAAAATATACAAGTAGAAATCGAATTGGACGATACTATAAAGCCAGTGAGACAAGCGTTGCGTCGTGTTCCATTACCATTGAGAGATAAAGTAGCCAAAAAATTAAAAAAGTACATGGAGGATGACATCATTGAAAAAGTAGACGGTACGTCCAGATGGATATCTCCGTTGGTAGTAATACCAAAGGACAAAGGTAAAGATGTCAGGTTGTGTATCGACATGAGAAGAGCAAATGAAGCGGTAAAGAAGGAGGTACATCCACTGCCAACATTTGAAGATTTGATACCTCAATTACATCACAGTACGGTGTTCTCAAAACTGGACATTAAAAACGCGTTCCATCAGGTGGAAATAAGTCCATCATCGAGAGACATAACGACGTTCATAACAGACATTGGCTTATTCAGATTCAAACGATTAATATTCGGTTTAAATTCAGCTAGTGAGATATTCCAGCGTTTAATAGAGAACTTGTTCATCAACGTAGAAGGTGTATTAATATATATAGATGACATCCTGGTTTTTGGGGAAACAGAAGAAAAACATGATGCAACATTAAAAAAAGTAATGGAGATAATAAAAAACAATGGGTTGGTCTTAAACAACAACAAATGCCACTACAGAAAACCGCAAGTAACGTTTATGGGCCACATAATATCAAAAGAGGGTATTTCTCCAACGCTAGACAGAGTAAAAGATATACAATTATTTAGAGCACCAAAGACAAAGGAAGAAATGCGCAGTTTTCTGGGTTTACTCAATTATGTCGGTAGATTCATTCCGAATCTGGCAACATTGATGGAACCACTAAAAGTACTAACGAGGAAAGATAAAAAATTTCATTGGTCCGATAAACTTCAGTCAGTTTTTAATATGGCGAAGAAGATGGTCATGAAAGAAACCAAATTAGGGTTTTACAACAAAAATGACAAAACTACAATTATTGCTGATGCAAGTCCTGTCGCTCTGGGAGCAGTATTGACGCAGGAGAATGGAGGACAACCAAGAATTATTGCATATGCGTCCAAAGGATTGACATCGGTAGAGAGAAACTATTCTCAAACAGAGAGAGAGGCACTTGCAATTGTATGGGCAGCAGAGAAATTTCGTATGTATGTAATGGGAAAGAGATTCGACATGATAACGGACCATAAATCTCTTGAAACACTTTTTAAATCAACTTCGAAACCGTGTGCTAGAATTGAGAGATGGATACTACGATTGCAAGCTTTTAACATGCGGGTAATATACAAGCCAGGAAAAACAAACTTAGCTGACCCATTATCGAGATTATGTGAGAAGGAAAGTGAAATATTCGATGATAAATGTGAAATGTACATCAACCTAATATTAAACATTTCAAAACCAAAGGCGATGACATTAGAAGAAATCGAAAGTGAAACACAAAAGGACGACGAACTAGTTTTGTTAATAGACACATTACAAAAGAGCATTGATACAAAATATTGGCCTGAAGACATCAGCCAATATAAAAGGTACGTAGATGAATTGAGTGTAATAAATGGGGTAATTTTACGCCACAATAGAATAGTAATTCCACGAGGTTTGCAAGAAGACATATTAAGATTGGCACATGAAGGTCATCCAGGTGAGAACATGATGAAAAGAAGATTGAGGATCAAAGTATGGTGGTACGGGATGGATAAACAGGCGGTCGAATTTGTAAAAGGTTGCAATAGTTGTCAAATCGTAGGAAAAGCACCAAATCCAGAACCATTGAGAATAATCGAGTTACCTAAGGAATGTTGGTATCAAATAAGAATTGATATCATGGGACTAGTCCCATCGGGTCATAACATATTGGTAACTGTTGATAGCTATAGTCGGTATGTTTTGGTAGACATTTTAACCACAATAACCAGTGAGAAGGTAATCAAAAGTTTACAGGATATGTTCATTAGATTTGGGTTACCAACTATAATAATTAGTGACAATGCGTCATATTTCAAAAGCAAAGAGTTCAAAGAATTTGCAGAGGAGTACAACATAATGCTGCGACATACCATTCCATACTCTCCACAGTCAAATGGAGAAGTTGAGAGACAAAATCTATCGTTGTTAAAAAGATTAAAAATAGCAGGTGTACAAGGAACCGATTGGAAGGAAGAACTGAACGATTGGTTAAGGCTCTATAATAATAGTACACATCCGTCAACAAGTGCAATTCCTTCTCAGGTCATGTTTAATAGAGTGTTCAGAGAAAAATTACCGTCAATAGACACAAAACCTGAAATATTTGATGAGGACATGCGATATAATGATAGAGAGATGAAATTGAAAAGAAAGGAATATGTGGACATCCGTAGACAAGCAACGACATCGAAAATTACTGAAGGAGATAAGGTGTTGAAACAAAACGAGAGGATTATTAACAAATTAACTCCAACATATGATCCAGAGCCATGCAAGGTGTTAAGCAGAAATGGAAATGCAGTACTGATAGAAGATGGAGGTGGAAAGCAATCATTGAAGCGAGCAGATCAATTGAAGTTGCTGAAAGAAAACATCCAGCAAGAGGGTCAAGAAGTCATCACGACAGCCTCCAGTGAAATCATAGATCAGCCTCAGATTGAAATTAAAGAACCACTAGAAATGGAAAGAAGAACTCCTAGAATAAGAAAGACACCGAAGTATTTAGAAGAGTATGTAGTCAATCAGGCTACGATTTAATTTTAAGTTGAATTAATTCATTTTATATAAAAAAAAATAAAAAAAAAAAAAAAAAAAAAAAAAAAAAGAAAGGAGTAATGTGATGATCAAATAGAGATAAAAATGTAATGCAATGTTTATAGGGTAGAGAGTGGAAACGAAGATGAAATGAAGAACTGGTAGTTTAGTTATGCGTGTGAAGTTAAATAAAGCGGTCACAATACAGAAGGTATTTATTAAATTATAACGTGTGTAAAACGCATCCATTACAGTTAGGCAAAAGAATCATGTCAAAAATCTATTTTTATATGTGTTTTGAACCAACTTACACATTTATGAACTCCTTTCTAACTTATTTTCGTCCGAAAAAAACATTATATCAATACGTATACACACAATTGTGTTGGACGGACTTCCAATCAAGCGAAATTTTTCATCAAAAAAGCCATTACATACTTTGGACTGGTTGGTTGGACATGGTTTAGACTTTAATTGAACCAATTTCTAATTTTTTGGTAGAAAAAGGGATATTTTGTAGTACGGATTTTATTACGAAACTAAAACGTACTTTACCTCACAGGCGAAAAATTGCATATTGGGACACATGTGGATTCCAATAAGATTTTTAAGTGACACCTTTAGTAGAGCATTTAAACTAATTGACAATACAATACTTGACATTTATTTCATAAAATTTTTCATCATCTCATCTTGTATTAATTTAAAATTTAAATGATAATATAATTATACAAATATAATGGACGAATTTACAAAGGAACAACTAAGTGCTGTTAACCAGATAAACAAATGTACAAATTATTATGATATATTGGGTGTGGAAAAAGATGCAAGTGATGTAAATATCAAAAAATCGTACAAGAGGCTTGCGTTACTTCTGCATCCAGATAAAAATAAAGCCCCAGGTGCCATTGATGCATTTAAAAAATTAGGAACGGCTGCTGCCTGTTTAACAGATCCACGGAAACGAAATGAATATGATTTGTATGGAACCGGGTCAAATGTGGGGAATTCTTCGAACGATGGATGGTTTGAAGGAAATTCAAACGATTTGTTTAATATGTTTAATAATAATAATGATAATAATTTTGGTTTTCAATCATCTAACAACATATCACCCGAAGACTTTTTTAACATATTCTTCAATAGTGGTTTAAATAATTTTGCTTCGTTCAATCCAAATACTGTTTTTACTCAAATGCAAACTAATTTTGGGGAATCCGAGGAATACTACGATGATGAAGAAGATGAGATTCCTACTCATAACAGAGAACATCGCACAATTAATGAACGTTCACTATTTCGAAAGCTGTTAGATTTAGTATTTATATTTGTAATAACATGGATAGTAAATGGGCTATTGAGGCCGCCAAGACGAAGATAAATTTGGGTTTTCTTGTAGGTAACTTTTATATCGGTATATTTAATACACAAGGAGCTAAATGATTTTAGGTAAATTATTATATGAAATGTAAATGGGAAATTTTTATTTAAAATATGTTAAAGTGTAACGATGTTTTCATCGCTAATTATATTGAATAATATTAATAGGTACATATGCACTATGAAAATAAATTACTAAACAATTCAAGGTTTTTAAATCGTATTCATGAAAGTTTAAATTTTAAATGTGTACTAAACCAACCCTACGAGCAATTTATCGAATATATGGTTGAAAGGGTAAGTTATCAAATTAATGACGTCAAACAAAAAATCCAAATGTCATCTGCAATTCTCCCTTGATTTTATTATTATTTTTAAGTTCCAATTTAAAACTTTTATTATTTAACATATTTGCGTACAATATTTATTACTTCATACCAATTAATACTAAATATTGATTGAAGGTTTGAAATAATACCTAGTTTAATGGAATAAAAACATTAAGTTATTCGAAGTTTATTTTGTGTCCGTGTGACGATTTATTTTTTATTTCTGCGAGTAAAAAATCGAAACTATATTTCGCATATACAAAAAAGCAATTAGATTTATTTTATTTAATTACTTTAGTTTACATACATAATACATATAATGGAAGGAAATAAAGATGAAGCCGAGCGCTGTATTGAATTGGCCATCAAATCAATTACCGAAGGTAAAATTGAGAAAGCTGAGAAATTTTTACGAAAATCAGAAAATTTGTACCCAACACAACGCGCTAAAGGTAAATTTTAATTATAATTAGATATAATGTACTATATTAGAACACAATATTTTTAGATTTACTTGCCAAACTAAAAGCAACGAATACATCGCGACAAGATTCAACCGATTCGGCTGCAAATAGTCAATCAAGGGATGGTGTTCACAAAAGGCGTACAGGGACATCACCACAAAAACCAGCGACGCGAACGCCAGAACAACCAGATTACACACCTGAGCAATTGATTGCAGTTAAAAATATTAAAAAATGTAAAGATTATTATGAAGTATTAGGAGTTACCAAAGAAGCAACGGATTCAGATATTCGTAAAGCCTATAAAAAACTAGCATTACAACTGCATCCGGATAAAAATAAAGCACCGGGTTCAGCTGAAGCTTTTAAAGCAATTGGTAATGCAGCGGCTATTTTAACAGATGCCGAGAAACGTAAATCATACGATTTGTATGGCTCTGAGGAACAAGCAGCACAACGCCATCAACCAGGTCATACGTACGAGTACGCATATAGCCGTGGCTTTGAAACAGATTTTTCGGCCGAAGAATTATTTAACATGTTCTTTGGAAATGGCTTTCCACAACAGAATGTGTACATGCGACAAAGAAGATTTCGCGCTCAACAAGAACAACGACGAGACCAGAATCAACAACCTGGATACGCTGCACTTATTAACTTTTTACCAATATTATTATTGATCCTATTATCTATGATGTCGTCATTTTTCACTTCTGATGCGATTTACAGCTTGCAACCGAGTCAGTAAGTATAATTTTAATAATATGTATGACGTGTCCTTAATGATAACAAACTTTTATAATATTTTTGCAGAAAATATAATGTTCCACGCAAAACAAATTCATTGAAAATCCCATACTATGTCAAGGATAATTTCCATACTGAGTATCAAGGATCGGTTGGTCGCCTAGACGCGTCCGTTGAAGAAGATTATATAAATAATTTAAAACACTCATGTTATCGAGAACGAAACTATAGTAAGTCTATTTGATTTGCTAAGCCTGATTTTTATTAAATTAAAACATCTTTTGTAATTGTAGGAGATTCAATGATTGGAAAAGCAAAAGCATTTGGAGATCGTGATCTATATCGAAAGGCTCAAAATTTCAAAACTCCTTCGTGTGATACATTGCATAATCTACAGAATTCATAAATAAAATAAATGGTAGTAATTGAAAAATACAACAAATTGTCCTTTTAAAAATATTTAGCACGCAAGATAAAAGAAAATTTTCCAAACCAAACATCATTTTACAAATCAATTTGTTTTAGACCTGTTTTTCCTAAACAACAATTATAAAATTTATCATCAATATTGTTACTAGAATTTTAATTATAAATAAAACATAAAAATTATTTATAAAAATCAATAAAAGATCCAAAATTAACATCTTATTTTAATAATCTGGTGTAAGATTGATAGATGTCATAGATACAGCAATAGTAAAAATGTAGTTTGTTATACAATTCGCGTTTCCAAAAAAACTGAGTGACGGTATCATTATTGAACGGTTTATCAGCGAATCTAGCAACTTACCTTGAGAAGCGCGGAAAGGCTTTATTATTATTGTGGGGCATTTCCATGTTAAAATTAATGGAGCATATGATTTTTTACAATACAAAACAATTTCTGTAGCTCGAAATATCTTCTGGACAAACGGTTTGATTGGCGGTTCATAAAAACTTTGGTATCAATATGTAAATTATCATTATTTTATCGACTCATTTGTTGACCTTGACTCGGTAGGAAAAATTTGGTTATTTTTATTTCAAACAAACAATTGCGTAGGTAATTAAATGTTATATATGATGAAGATTATGCCTGATTAAATGTTTATATGAAAAGCAAAATGTAAATAAGATAAAATAGGCTATGGCATGCATGCTGTGATCGGTGGTTTTTGCTCGACACCGATCCTTGCATTGCACATCATTCTGTTCCTACCGCCGCTGTAGTCATTCATTCTGGCTCAGCTCGTGGCGCCTCGTCCGGCCTAAGGTACGTTGCCCTACACATGGGCTACAATTTTACGGCAATGTGTGATTGATGCTTCTGACTTCGCTATTTCAGATGAAAATGTTATTTTGGGTACGGATAGTAAAGCTGTACTCAATACATTACGGGATCCTGTGACCACTTCCAAACTGGTGAAGGACTGTAAACTTTTAATAAGCAGCCTCTCTTGCAACAGTAAAAGGAAAGTCATTTGGGTGCCGTCTCATTATGATATTGAGAGAAATATAGTGAACTATTCTACGACTTCTTCTTCTTTAATACCGTCATGGACTACGAATAATATCTAAGTTGTATGCAGTTCTAGTAAGCAACCTTTAGCACCTTTTATGTAATATTATTGTTGGTTGGTTCTATACCAACAATAAAGTAATCCGTATTTCTTGTAAAGTTAACATAATTTCTATTCCTAACTGTCTGAATTTAAAACCACACATTTTAAAATAAGTAGTTTATTAATTATTACATATTATTGCTCTCTAGTCTCTCTATAAATAGTTAATATTTACGGGCGGTAAAAAACAATCAAAATTAATTAATTATAGATTACTCAGTTCTTGGCCAGAGGCTTCGGCATTTTTCATATTTTCTATTTCTAAATTTTGGAGCTGTTGATTCCACATCGTTGTGTACAAACCTGAAATGAAAATATGAAAGTTAGGTTTACACCTCTTCAAACAAATATTTATTTTGTAAAATTTACCATCCTGTTGTAAAAGGTCTTCATGTTTGCCCGACTCAAGAACTTCACCGTCTTTCAGAACTAAAATTTCATCGGCATGTATGACTGTCGACAATCTGTGAGCAATAATTATGGTTGTTCGATTGGCACAAACTCTCATTAGAGCTTGCTGAATATTTCTTTCGGTTTGTGTATCAAGGGCACTCGTTGCCTCATCGAGAAGCACAATATGTGGCGCCTTAAGTATCGTTCTAGCAATTGCCACCCTTTGCTTTTCACCACCACTCAATCGAAGACCCCGTTCACCAACTTGTGTTTCATATTTATCTGGGAATGTTAATATTCTAGTATGGATATCCGCACTTTTAGCTGCTAGTATTATATCGGCATCGGACGCCCCTATTCTACCATATTCTATGTTATATTTAATTGAATTATTAAATAGGACGGTATCCTGTGGTACAACTCCAATTATCCGTCGTAATGAATCTTGTTTTACTGTTTTAATATTTTGATCATCAATTAATATTGCACCATTTTCGATGTCATAAAACCGAAATAATAATCTCATTATTGTACTTTTACCGGCTCCGGAAGGTCCCACAATAGCCAAAGTTTTACCGGCTGGGACATGGAAATTTACATTACGCAATACGTTTCGTTCGGGTGAATAACCAAAGGTAACATTTATAAATTTAATTTCACCCTTAATTATGGCTAGTGGTGGAGCACCAGGCGCATCAATTACTTCTTGCTCTTCTTTCAATAAATCGAACATATTTTCCATATCGACAAAATTTTTTTGGATTGCTCGATAGTATGTACCGAACCAGTTCAATGGTACATACAATTGAATAATATAACTTGCGAATAAAACATAATCACCAACCGTTAGTCCTCTATCATAAACCACCATATAAGCACAAAGCAGTGATCCAGCGACCAACCCACTGCAAACAATTATATTTTGTACAGAATTTAAAATGTTCAAGGTAAAAATTGTTCGGAACTCTTCAACTTGATACTGAAGTATTGAATCACGATAGGCATCAACTTCATATTTCTCGGCACCGTAATATTTAACAGTTTCGAAATTTAATAGCGAATCAACGCTGCGAGCTCTTGTTGCATTTTCAGCCAAATTCATTCTTCTCTGGAATTTTGTTCTCCATTCGGTTATCATAATGGTGGTGACTGTCATTTATAAAAAGGGAAATTATTGTAAAGATTAAATTTCAAAACTACTTAATACAACTTACGTATGTACAAAACCATTGTAACAAATACAATTAAACCAAACCATCCATTAAAATACGTTATGAAAAACACCACCGCCACAAGAATATCAACAATTGTCGGTGTAATCGAAAATATAATGTAATTCAATAAATTATTGATACTGTCTGTACCACGGTCCATAACACGAAGCACTTCACCAGTCTTTCGACCCAAATGCCATCGCAATGATAAACTGTGTAAATGACGGAATAACTCCACTTCGATTTCCCTTGTAGTATATTGTTGTATTCTAGTCCATAAATATGACCGTAAATTATTTAAAAGGCCCATTGATCCAGTACCGCCACCTTGCAAAAATTTGAATCCAACGTAAATTAGAATCCAATCCCATCGAAAATCCAGAGGTTTCGCCGTTAAGCTATCAACTGTATTAGAAAAAATTGAAGTAAATTAATATTAATAATTTGTACAAGAAAATGCTGCACCCTACAATTTATTGACAAATATCCTATATTCTGGGATTTTAATGCCACGCGAAGGGTTAGTGCGGGATTAATAGTGAAAAAATCGAAGGCAATGAGAAAGAGGAGCACCTTGAATGAAATGCGAAGGATTCCTGCAGTATAAGTAATCCACTTCGAAAATATTGCAGTGCTTACCCATGTTTTTTATCAGCCTAATTGCCGCATTAACTGGCGTAATCACCTTCCTTATTATGAAGTATGTATGCTCGCATTATGACAAAAATATTGCTTTCACTTCAAGTAAGTTTGCTCATGTTTATTTGCTCTAATTTATACTTGTGTGTATATTTATACAAGCGAGACGCCATCACGCATTCTGATCAATTTGGAAGAAGTTCAGGTTACCTTGGAGAGCTCAACAAACGCTATAACAAATACGCCAACAAGAAAGCCACACAATAAATCACTACTGAGTTCAATCATATTCATGGTTTTCAGCTTGTTAAATATTCTTGAGTTTGAAAAATTTGCGGATGCATTTGTTGGCGCATTCTTTTAATTTTTTTTTTTATTAATTTTTGCATTAATGTAAATATACTTTCGATGCACCAATTTTTTAACTGAGGTGATGAATCTGAGTAGTTTAACTTTAGTTGTGCAACACTGACCTGTGTTGGTTTAAATTCATTACTTATATTCATAATTTTGCTGATACTTCTGGGATTAACTTTATATTTTTCAGGTCTTGATGGTATTAACCATTTATTATCCATCTCTAATTGGACACACGATAATGGCTTAGTATAAGTACCAAATATCGATAGAAAATTTTCCGATTCTGTAAAGAGCTATGTTGGTCAGTAGTATTTGTACTTTTAATAAACTTGATTTATCAAGTAGCAATTCCAGTTCGATTACACAGCCTTATCTAATATTTAAAAATGTATTTTTCAAATGGCACAAACATACAAAACATATATACAATACAATAAGATTATTCATCTCAAATTGTATCTTTAATAATCAATAAAATATGCGGTTTTCAGTTAAATTTTAATTCGGTTTTGAATTAAACACAAACCGACCGTTCAGTGCAATTCTTGGGCTCGCACTGATTATCTGGTTCTTATGCATTTCATAATATGTAACCAAATTTATCCTCCTTTGTTCTAACCCCGGATTCAATACATTGATTTAAATTAATAGTTGAACCTATTCACTATCCATGTGTTCCCTTTATAGAAATTCTAATTTGTCGAGTTGCGGACATTAGTCATGAGTTCGGTATATAAACACTTGGAGAAATAAATGATTTGATCGAAATGCTAGCTGGTTTAACCTACAATTGCTCTCAGATGAAAATCTAGCTAGCTTTCAAATGGCAAGAAACAGAAGAAATGGCACAATACTAGGGTCCAACTAAAACATTACAGTAAGATTCATAACAGCATAAGAAATATATCTGGTTCACTGATCTGATTAAAAAAAATATTGGTGGCAAGATTTCATTCATTGTACCTTTTTATGGTTTATAATAATTCTTATGTTTGTATAACTACTACTTAAAAAATAAATTAGTTAACATCACATATTGGAACAGCTCCTACTCTTTCTATATATTTTAATCTTTACTCCATAAAGTAGACTCAACCATGCCTAAAATATATTTCCATTTCAGGCTGATTTTCAAAATCTAGAGATTTCTTTCAATTATGAGTACAGTGAATATTTTATTTATTTATTTATTTATTCATTATACAATTTTGTGAATCTACAAATCCCATTTTGAGCAACATGCTCATTTGCAATAAAAAACGTAGTTCAATAATTTTCTAATAGAAAATAATTTTTGTTCGTCCTTAATGTTCCATATGTTGCCATCTACAAGCTATATTTTTACTCCATCGAATTAACAAGCTCGTCGGCAATCATTAAAACAGGTTGACATCTCTTTAATTAGAACCCTTATAGGCAACATGAAATTGATACAACATCTCCCTTCCTTTTTAGAAATGGTTGAACAAGCTTGATATTTATATTATCACAATATGTTTAAATAAAAATCAAATAAAATAATTATTTTGATGAATAAAACATAACTTGTCGACAGGAAAGTCAAGGCACGACTAGGTAGTTGATATTCAACTAGGTAGTTCAAAAAGATTAGAACCCTTGCAAACTAAATGATGAAATCTGTATTTAACGTCAAGCTCCAGGCATCTAGAAGCGAATGCTCTTCTTTCGTTTTCCAAATGCATTTAGGGAAAGCAGGTGCTCTAGCGAAATCATGTCGATGCACTAATGGAAGCAAAAAGGTTTTGATTGAAAATTTTCGAGAATCCAACAGTCTATCTATTTTTTGAATGGATTTTTCAACTAGGTAGTTTGCATGAGTTAAATGTAGATGGGGCCGTAAAGACCGTCCTTATCCCGTACGCTGTTCATGATTTACATCAAAGAATGATAATAAGAGAAAGATATGGATGTCTGGATAGTTAAAGTGAATGAATTGGGGTAGATCTATCAGGGTGATCTGACCAACCCAAGCAAATTCCAATCTTGACTCTTTTTTTCAACAAGTACACTTATAGGATAGGTATCCTTACTTTAAGATTTGCAAAAAGCCAGCGATTTGTCATTAAAGAAGAATAAAAATATAAAACACTTAAATTCATTGTAAAAGAGAAATCTGACAAAACATACTGCAACATACTCGAAAACAGACGTAAAGTATTATGTGATAATAAATTATTTGTCTACAGTATCTTTAAAATTAAAAGGTTTTACACACCGTATTGCCTAATATTAAAGTACCTACTTCAATCAATCAATGTTCCCGCATACTTTATTTCTATTATATACGATCACAGAATGATCCAGATAATTTTTATATATGTATATAAATAACGCAATAACCAAACATCAGGAAATAATGTTGGGGCCCATTACATTGATAATTGGTACGATGGACGACTAGTTAATTAAAATTGATGTTTTCTACCGAATTCTGGTAGAACGGTAGAACTACAAATATAATTAATGGAACACAAATATTATTTTTAATTAAATCGATGTGTTTTTGTAATATCTAGAGATAAGAATTTATCAATAAAACTTAATCAAATAAATAATTAGAGGCGTTTCCAAAGAGCATACAAAAATATAAGTATTATAGAAGTACATAATATGTATATATTATTCCTACATGCAGAGTATAAAATAAATTTTATATGTACTTTTAAATTTTTAATGATGTGAATTACGCCATCGATTTGACCTAAAAAAATTGGGATCTAGTCGACCAAAATATATACCTATGCCTAATTCTATTTCTTTCTATAATAGTTATCGATTGAAAATCATTAGGTAGTTATTAATAAAAAATGTTTAATACTACTTACCAATTTTCTTATTATAAATAGGAACAAAGAGATTAATGGCTCGCCCCGCTAACAAAAGCAATATACAAGCCAGAACCCGAAATTGTAAAAAGAAATCACGTTTAGGCCATATATAAGGTAACACAGTTCTTAGTTTTCTCCATCCATTGCGAAATGTTGACTGGTTTTCCTGTAATACAGTACAGATAAATATTTGCTGTTTTATCATTTTCAAGTAGAGCAGTTTTTACATTATCCAAATTGTTATACAGTAAGTTTGAATGGTCGATGGATGATATTCCAGGAGCTTTTAATCCTAAAACGAATATGAATAAGGTAGAAATGTACCGCATCACAAACAGTCCCATTTCAACTCGATCTTTTGTAGTCTTTAAATTGAACCACCATTCTTCCTGTTTTAAATTGATAATTGATAAGTTTTCTGATATGAAGATTAGTGTCCAAAATATAAGTAACACTAGGCCATGTCCGCGAGTTGGAACAGAGGGTAACAAGTAATTCCGTTCTTTTGATATTAATTTAAGTGAAAAAAGGTATGAAAATATAGTTAAAATCAAGGATAATATCTAAAATGATAAGATAAATTAGTGGTTGTATGTTATTTAGTTAATGTAGCAAATTACCATATATCCATAAACCTTCCCTCCATCATAATATGTAGCTTGAAGAATAAATCTAGTAATGGCCAACACAGGTAAAAAGTATGTTAAGAATACTTGCAATATGAATAATTTTGATCTTGTTACAGTGTCTTCGACATTTGTAGCGTATTTACAATACATATACATTTGAATTGATCCAAATATTAATAAAAATCCGGCTATAACACTTGCCGTTATTGTATCCATTAAACACTCCGATACTCCATGATTTGACCACAGAATTGTAACACTCGAGTTTGGGGGACAATATTCCATTTTGCTGTGGTTATTTTATTCGACTCACCAAATTCTATAATTACCAAAGAAAATATTTAATCAAGAATTATAACATGATTATGCGAAAAATTGAAATTCAATTAGGTAACACAATCATTAAAAGTCAATACCTAGTAGGTACTCTTCTTTTTTGTTTGATAAAACTAACCTAAATTTCTAAAATATTATTTATTCTAAAACCTACGTACAATGCAACTTTTTGATATATTATTTAACGTTTTATTTTTAGGGTGTAACGATGGTGTATTTTTATTAATTCATTTTATAAACAAACAAAATAAACATTATATTTTTTGTACTATTGTTAAAAGTTTTTTGGTTGCTTATCGATTTGACAGTAAACAGATGATTATTTTATTTTGAAGTTCATTTCTTTTGTTTTCAGTTTTTTTTAATTGGAGTGAAATTCTAGTATTTCTATTGATTATGTACATACCCGCTAAACACTTTTTCACGACCAATAAACGAAAACTACACTTCGTACAATAACTACCCAGTATGCAATTTTTCCAGTGTGTTTGGAAAATATTATTAAATTCCATACTAAATTTTGTACTAAAAAATTTCAAAGACACAAAAATGTCGATTTTGGAGAAAAATGATTATCTTTCTCTTTCTGTTTCCCGGTAAATTTTTTTATTTTTAATTTTATTTAATTTCCTAATTCTAATTCTATCCGGATGACATTACAACCTGTCATTTTTTACACACATTTTTGTGGATTGGACTAAAATTGAAGTAAAAAAATTTGTCTGGTAGGAAAAGGGATACCAAAAATAACGAACGAACTTCAAGTGTCACAAATTCGGAGGGTAAAAGAGAAAGCACCTAAATCAACGGGATTGCAAAAAAAACAAATTATAAGAACCCCACCCCCAACCAAATTTGTTTTCTTAATTTTCTCTGATTTATAACTTAAATTAAGGATAAATATACCACAAATCACTAGCTTCTTAACACAAATTACATTTTATTTTATATAAACACTTGATAAACTTCCAGCGCATGCGCAATAAAATTCCTTTAACTTTTTCCTTACAGAAAAGTATAAAAAAAAACCTGAATTTTTTTTTCTCAAGTTTTTCTTTCATTCTTTTCTGTAAGGAAAAATTTAAAGGGATTCTATTCGGTATGCGCTGTTACTGATGGTAATATCTTCCTTTCTGTATTTTCTTAGGCGTATTTTTTCACAATACACTTCATTTTACATAAAAGTCTGTAATTTTTATTACCAAATGATGCTCCACTATATAAACCACTAACAATTTGATAATGTTTTAATTATTTTAATGTATTTTAATTAATAGCTTTAAAAATTTATAAATTTACAGCGCAAAATTAAGGCATCACATCATACAAAAACAACAACTGGTTTGACGGGTTCTTATTTTGAGATATGAGTAAGCCATATGCATTTTGTATATAACCATAATTGTGCGGGTAGGGCAAAAGTACCATGACTCCACATAATAGGTCATTTTTTTATATAAAAAAATTCCATGAGCTTGTATAGGTAAATCCAAACAAAAACGCGGGTGCTATACGAGTAAGTAAAAAATTACATGGGACAAAAAAAATTCTTCATTTGTCCCAATAAATCTGCTTTATTATCTACAAACATAATTTATCTGAAGGATCACGATAAATATTGATATTTTGAGAAACATTTCCAATAAAAATATTTCCCTATTGAGTAACTTTTCATTTAGCAACTTACTGATAAAAGTAACAACACAATTTTTCAATGACACGTGCGCGCATAAGATTTTTAATTTCTCTTGGCTCTTTTGTATTATTTGTTTTGGTTTTGTTTCACGACATACAGTACCGATGAAAAAAATGAACTTAATTTCACACATTTTATTTGTGTAATGCATTTTAGATTAAAGGGTATAAAATTTTATTTATATTCGTTTGTTTTGTATATTATTTTTGTAACCTGCTATGTAGTGTAAAACATAGAAAGATTTTACCATAGTACACATAATACACAAAATTATTATGTGTGATATTTTACCTTCTCAAGTTTCAATATCGGTATTCTTTACTGTAAATTTTACACAAGCCCACAAAAAAAAACCCAATTGTCGATCAAATTGGATTTTTTTTTTTTTAGTTATTATGTTCAACCAACTAAATCACGCATTTGGTGGTTTGGCTTTTGACGTCCTTACTTTACGCCTAATCGGCCAACTCGAGGACGTACGGACCGATTTAAGACCATCTGCATAGCCGATACTGCCATGGAAGATGGGTCGGCCCATGGGTTTTGCACACCGACAGGGGGAGATGAGTTGGTGAAATTTATCTGTTGGTGAAATTTAACTTTACATCCCGCCCCTGTCGGGATTCGAACCCGGTACCTCCCGATCCAAACGCCAAAGCTTTAACCACTGTGCCATTTGGTCGGTCTTATAATTACTTGATTGATTAAAATGCATTTTGGTTTATTACACCACATTACTTAAAAATCAAGTTTTATTTGAACAAAAATAAAAACAAAATATTTTGTTGTCATACTCAAAGACGTACACCCATCCCGTTCAACATATTTTGGTTTACTAAAAAAGTAAAAAAGCATGTAAGAGAGGCAGTAAAAAATCTCGTGTATTTTTGTTTTTATTTTATTTGTTGTTACGGTGTAAAAATAAGTTGCTAGTTTAATTGAAATATTACTGAATGAAAAGTTTTCTCAAAACAATTTTTGTTTTATATAATTCAATAACAAAATATCATTATTTATTTCTTGCAATGTATTATTCAATTTAACTTTTTCTCTCTCTCTCTAGTATTTACATCCCATGAAGGGATTTTGCCGCCCGCACTATGGTCCTCCATCCTTCTCGGTCCATCGCTCTCGTCCTCCAATTTCGACATCCTAATACGAGTAGGTCTTGTTCGACGTCGTCACGCCAGCGCAGTCGGGGTCTTGCTCTACGACGTACTCCGGCTGGTTGTTGATGGAACACTTTGTAAACCATTCGTTGTTGTGGAGATCTTGTAACGTGGCCGAGCCATCTCACTCGATTAGATTTGATGAAGCCGATAATATCGCTACCTCCGAGAAGTTGCTTTATTTCGTGGTTCATGCGAATCCGATATTCATTGTTCGCAACTTTAATAGGACCAAAAATTGAACGGATGACCTTCCTTTCGAAGGTAGATAATAATCTACAGTCGTTTGAGGTCATGGTCCAGCTCTCGCTTCCGAAAGTCAGCACAGGTCTTATCAGTGCTTTATAAAGTGCGAGCTTGCACGACTGTGATAGGTGTTTAGATCGCAATAATTTTAATTGCGCGTAGAAAACTCGTTGTCCGGCAGCGATTCGGGCTTTTATTTCTGCCTGCATGTCGTTTGATGATGTTATAAGTGACCCGAGGTATTTAAAATTTTCGACGCTATCAAAATTATGGTCGCCAATTTCGAGATTTTCCATAGAGATGTTCCTGGGTGTTGTTAAAAATTTCGTTTTGGTACTGTTCACCTCCAAACCAAGTCTTCTTGCGCAGCGATTGAGCGGTATGAAACTGTCCTTAATGTCGCTAGGTCTTCGGCCAAGAAGCACGATATCATCTGCATATCCAAGAATTTGGCCTGATTTATTGAATATACAGCGCGAAGTTTCAATGTTGCTTTTCCTCACTACGTACTCAAGCGCCAAATTGAACAGCACAGGCGCGAGTGCATCTCCCTGTCGAACACCAGATGTTATTTGAAAGGAGTCTGACACAGATCCTTCAATTACAATTCTACATGCAGATCCAGACGTTGTTAATTTACACAGAGAAACAAGTTTCTCTGGAATACCTAGGCATATGAGCGCGGCTCAAAGGTTGTCACGGTTTATACTGTCATATGCCTGCCGGAAGTCTATATATAATTGATGTATGGTTATGTTGTACTCCCAACATTTTTCCAAGATCATCCTCATGGTGAAACACTGATCAGTGGTCGATCGGTTGGGACGAAAACCACACTGATAGTCGCCAATGATGTTTTCGGCGAAAGGGATGAGTCTGGCAAGTACAACATTAGCCAACACTTTGTAAGCAGTGTTCAATAGAGCTATGCCACGAAAGTTTTCACATTTAAGACGGTCGCCTTTTTTATGCAACGGACATATGAGTGTGGTCTTCCAATTCTCCGGCAACTCTTCTTGGTCCCAAATACAAACGACGAGATCGTATAAACTTGTTGCAAGAGTAGCGCCTCCGAGTTTGATTAATTCTGCGGAGATTCCATCGAGACTGGGTGCCTTGCCGTTTTTCAATCGACTAATAGCTGCGTCTACTTCCTCTGCTGTGGGATATTCGACGAAGACCTCATCACCTGGAGGAGCTATTACTCTAATGGGGGTCACTTCGTCATTCCGGTTTAGCAGACTTTGAAAGTAGGTTTGCCATTCAATTTAACTTGAACGATACAAATTATTTATTACAAATAATGAAATTGTTTTTTTGTAGCCATGTAATTTTTTTTCGTTTTGTATGGAATTCTCATTTCTTTTTGGATTTACATATACCAACAAGATTTTAAGAAGAAATGGCCTGTTATTGTATTGGTATTGACCATGTCAAAAATTTAGTTTTGTATGTTTTTTGAACCAACTTACACATTTGTGAATTCCTTTTTAACTTATTTTCGTCCGAAAAAAACACTATATCTATACACACAATTGTGTTGGTTTTACTTCAAATCAAACGAATTTTTTTTATCAACAACGCCATTACATACTATGGTTTTTACTCACACATTTGTGTGGGTTGGACTAAAATTGAGCCGATTTTTTGTTTTCTTAGTTTGTGAATAAATATTGAAAACTTTGAACATTAAAATATTGCAATGAAGTGCTTTGTGAAGTGTTGTCAAAATGCGCATCGAAAAATTCGAAGAAAAATTCCTTACCATTTATAAGTGTTTATATAAAATAAAATGAAAATTGTGTTAAAAGCAAAGTGATTTGTGATAAAATTATCATAAATTTAAGTTATAAATCAACAAAATCTAAGAAACGAATTTTGGTTGTTGTTGTTACACTTTTTCTTTTTGTAAACATAATAGAATCATCCCAGTAAAAAAATTGATAACGTTGAAAGCAAAATAATTTTAAACGTAACCCAGTAAACCGTATTTCAACGTTTAATGTGCATTATTTTTTAACATTATTTAATCGTAACCCATTCAATCATTTATAAACGTTAAAAAAATCAATAATAATAACCGTTACGCAAACGTAACACCTTTAACGGTTGAACAACGTTGAAACATAAACAATTTTTGAACAACATATTTAGATCACATTTAATAAAGATTTTGAGACAATTGGGACGGCTCTCACGACTGAAAAAGATTTGGCGATTTAAAATACCTAAATATGGCGTTATTTAGTAAGGACTATAACTAAATAAAATTAATTGATAATATTTGAATATATTTTCTTCATTTCAGAGGCTTGGAAAGGAGAATTAATAAAAGACTTCAATGATTAAATCAAATCGATAAGGGCACAGATGTACACCGCCCGAATGAGGAGGTATAAACAACAAAAAAAAAAAAAAAAAAACATCAAAAATAGTTTATATATAGTGTCCATATTTTTTGTCTTTATTTGAATTCATTTACAATGAAATAATAAATATATTTTATAAGAAATACAATTTCTCTATTCGTTGAAATTACGTTTTTATTTAAATTAATATTACTTACTAATTTTCAGTTTTGATTCAACGTTGTTTTTATATTTTAAGTTACCGGTAATTAAACGTTGAATTTGTAACAATAAATAAACGTTAATAATTAACAATATTTAAACGTTGTATAATTACTGTTACATAAACATAAAAAATTAACAATTATTAAACGTTATCGGTAAACGTTTACTTACACGTAACAGCCGTAGGACATCGTTCTTAAAAAATAAATTGTTTGGTAACGAAAAGTAAACGTTTAGTAATAACGTTACTTACACTTAACTTAAACGTGCTTTTGTTTACTGGGATATGTTATATTACACTGCAACCCCAATAGAATTTCTTATGACTTTTTACTTACAGAAAAGTATGAAAAAAAAACTTGACAAAAAAAATATTTTTTTGTCAAGTTTTTTTTTCATACTTTTCTGTAAGTAAAAAGTCATAAGGAATTCTATTGGGGATGCAGGGTTACAGTATCGCATTTTTCTTATTACTACGTTCATATTCGACGTGTTATTTTTTCACAATTATTTTTTATTTTGGAATACTAGTATATAGAATATAGTACAATTTTTTACCTAAAATAAAAAAAAAAAAAAAATCCGTACTAAATTGGAATAAAAATAATTGTGAATTTGTGTAGTTTTTAATTTCGATTGAACAAATTCTAAATACGACCCGTTGATTTATATGCGTTCCCTTTTACCCTCCGAATTTGACTCGTTTGACAGCTGCTGTCATTCATATTCTATTTTAATTTAAATTCTTTGTACCCTACAGACCTACTAATTTTGCTTTCAGCAAAATTAACCCTCCAGGCGCAAAAATGTATACACTAAAAATGTGCGGTTTACGAACAGTTTACGCACGTTAATTTTGATACCACACTACTACACCTATACTTAATTTTTATTATCACATATTATAGTATATTTTGCTTTCTTTGTATATTTTATATTTTATAGAGTCGTAGTTTAAGTTTTTGTGTGTAATAAATTTATTGGTGATTGATCATAATATATTGTTGGTTGAACTTTTGCCTTAAAATAAGGACGTTCATTTGTGATGCCCCAGTAAGAGCATTCCTATTAAGGGTAAGAAAAACTGCGTAGCTTCATGCTTTAAATTTGTAATTAGCTTTTTTTGTGTTTCAGGTATAAATAGTCTTTTGGATTATATGTGAGTTTTTTAATATGTGATAAAATATTTGTGAATTAAAATTAAGTATAATTACTTTATGCGGCAGAAAGCAAAGTCCTTTAGAAATTAATTTTATTATTATATTATTAATTAAGATAGATTTTATTTAAATAAATACAAGATGAAAATATTATTGGTTTTTTATTTGACAATAAAGTAGTTCAGACGAATTAAACCGAGCGTAAAAGTCACGCGCAGGTGACTCGCCAAAGATACGCAAATACGGCTCATAAATGTTACGTTTTTGTCGTACACATTATGAACAGTTTATAGACACTAATACATAGAAAAGTCTTCGCTAATTTGTTTCACTTCTCATGTGACAAAAATATACTTTACGTACCACATCCGTACCGTTTTTGCGTAACGTTTGCGAATACTTTAGTAGAGCTGTCTTCGTAAACCGTACGTTAATGTTACGCCTGGCCTGGAGGGAAGCGTATCACAAACGTCAAATCTGTCAATAATTGTAAACAATTGATAAACTCGGCGTTTTTATTATAAAATATAAAAATTTAAACAAACAATTCATTGTGAATTAAGCTATTATATTTATTAATCTGGATATTTACGGGACATTTTAAATATGTTCTATCATGTAACTGCCTAAAAATAAATGAATAATCGAGTATAAATTTATTGCAATATTTAACCTAAAATATTTTACTAATTTCAGATATCATTAGAACACGAAATTTTATTACATCCTCGATATTTTGGCCCTCAATTACTAGATACTGTTAAACAAAAGCTATATACCGAAGTTGAAGGAACATGCACAGGGAAATATGGGTTTGTGATAGCGGTAACCACAATTGACAGCATTGGTTCTGGTATTATACAGCCCGGGCAAGGATTTGTAGTATACCCAGTCAAATATAAAGCAATTGTCTTTAGACCATTTAAAGGAGAAGTATTAGATGCCAATGTCACACAAATTAACAAAGTTGGAATGTTTGCAGATATTGGACCACTTTCATGTTTTGTATCTCATCACGTAATACATTTTTCTACAGGTTTAATAAGTTGTGGATAACATTTTTCATATTCTTAGTCTATTCCAGCCGACATGGAATTTTGCCCAGATGTAGTACCATGTTATAAATCAAAGAACGATGGTGTTGTAATACAAGCAGAGGATAAAATTCGATTAAAAATTGTCGGCACAAGAGTTGATGCAACTGGAATTTTCGCTATTGGTACTTTAATGGATGATTATCTCGGTCTGGTGAATTACTAAATCTTATTTAGTATTTTAGTCATAGATTTGTTTTATTATAATTTTGCTAAAATAAAATAGATTACATTAAGAAAATAAAATTTGCGAAAAATTTAATACAATAACTTTTTTAAAATTGGCTAACAAATAAAAATTATAATTACATATTGAGTTTTAATATTGTCCGGTTGTATAAACGTACATAAAGAAATTTTTTGAACAATTAGTTGAATGTATTAAATTTTTAAGTTTTACATTAATGTATAAATGCTTTAAAAATATCTCGATACTGTTCGATTACTTTGTGCTACATGTAGTCTTACTCTGAATTAAAGGCATTTCAGTTCAGTAAAACACCTTTTTCATTAATTCGTAAGATGCATTAATTAGTCCCCAACTAATAAAAGCACGATAAAAGTTTATACTGCATCCTTTATAGAAATTAACGATTTTACTATCACGTTCTCTATAGACATTTTTAAATAAAGTTACTATATTTATATAAGGACCACCCATGGTGCTCTGTGATGCAACCTTTAAAACGTTACATGGATAAAACAGGGTACTTAAAAATGCACCGATCAATGCACCGCACATAAAATGTTGCATGCCTTGATAAACTCCTTTCTGAAATGATAGAATTAGTAAATTTAAACAAAATAAGTGCTTTCTAAAATATTGAATCGAAAACTTAATTTTACCCTTTCAGGTAATCTGTGACTAGCTTCTTCTCTTAAAATAAAAAATATAGCATTTGAAGGGCCGTTTCTCAATAATATAGGTACTAAACCTCGATAGAACTCTATAAATCCATGATTTGTCCAAACATACCTAAAAGCAGAATTAAAAGGCCAATAAAATCAAATACCTATCGTAAGCTTACATACTTGAACGCTTCTTGAGTATTTCTAAAATATTTATGATAGGCTGAGTCGGCCAAAAGCGTTTGTATTCGTTCAAATGGCATGATAGCAGCTTCCACAGAACCAGAGACGAGACCTGCGATTGTTTTAGCAGCGTAAGGATTTACATGAAACTGTTCTTCTAGAGGACGTTTTGTTGCGTCAAACACTCCGAACATAACCGAAAGCGAAACTGTTTTTTGTGCCAGAGGTGGTAGCATACCCCGATATAAATACAAATAGCCCTCCCCAACAATTTGCTTAAATGCTTCGTTTGTCTTGACCCCATATAACATTTGTCTGAATATGACCTTATATATGGGATATGTTATAGTTATATTAATAAAAGCGGCACCCCAACCACAAGCAAACTCATTCCAATGAATTGAACTAGTGTACGATTTCTGATATTGTGGCAGATTTACCACTTGAACTTGTTGATCTGGCATCACAGCTCCAATTTAAAATCAGCTAAATCGTAAAATTTTATCGCATTTTCCTAAAACAAAATTAAATTAAAGAAACTGTTTCGTACATTTATCTATTATTATCATAAAAATTACATATTTTAGATAAACATTGGACTAGTAAGAGAACAAGAGTATGTCTTGTAATAATCCTTACATAAGTTTTAGAACCGCAAACACCACCAATACAAAACCCAAAGATTTCTTTTCAATTATTTAACAATTAACACGATTAACTTTTTTATTTAATTATTATAACAATAACAAAAATTTCATCATTTCTAAATATTCTAATTCTGTCAATACATTTATTTATTTGTTATATTCATTATCATATTTTTATAAAATTGCTACTGATATTAAATATCAATTTGAGATTTTGACAATTGGAAAAGAGACTAAAAATTGACTTTTAGTGGAGAGAGCTTTTGTACTAGATTTTGTAATGCGAACGAAAAATCGAAATATGTATTTTGCAAATTTTGTACAACCAACCCAAGAAACATTTTAATGGTCCTCCGAAGAATATGATTCACAGAGTGTAGCGGTTTTGGTGCATTGATATAAAGAATTCATATAAACACGTTTACATTTTTAACTGAAAATTTTCATTCAATTGTATGAAAGAGGAAGCATTTATTTTTTGTCGAAAAATCGAGTATCTACTCCAGTCCCCAATATGTTGACTAATGAACCAATTAATGACCGGTGAGTTATATATTTTTCTCAAATGACAAGTCGTTTAATTTTATAACAAGCAAGCCGATATGTCTACTTTAAATCGACTTTTAGGAAATATTTTAGTTTGTGCGAGTCTTCATCATTTTTAGGAAACATTTTAATTTGTCCGAATCTTCATCGTAGAATGGTGGAATCTCGTTAAAGTTTCTTACTATTTGATCGGGCGATACAATTTGGTGTTTTCTTTGGGGTTCTTATTAGTATTGTAATTGTTCTTTAAAACTCTTGAACATCCATTTTAAGTACTTTTTTTATTTCCACTTGTTTATAAAAGTATGATTTTTTTTTACATTAACTATTATGATTATCACTTATTAATTTTATTTATCTTAATTTACTTTATATTATGATTATCACTATAGTTTTTTAAAACTTTATATCTTCAAAAATAAATTTTTATTAAATTTCATCAATCAATTTTTTATTATTACGGATAACTATCTTCGGAGTTTTTAAGATAACTTACCAACTGCGCACCAACTTACAATATTCAATTCTTCAGAATTGAAAAAAAAAATGTTTTTATTATTATTTCAATTCACTTCAACACATTAAAATTAATTAACTTGCACGTACTGTTATAATAACTTATTAATGTAATTCACTTAAATTAATCTTCAGATTAATTTCATAATATTAACCGCGAATTCTTTAGAATCAAATTATTATGCAGCCAAACTCTTCGGAGTCATATATCCATTCTAGGATAAAATTTCGTTAAAACATTTTTACTTGGGTCATCAAACCCATCTTGGGATGTAGCTCGCATAGCAACTGAATTATTTGACGGTTTGATAAGGTTAAATATTCGTATAAGTTATGTGGTAATGTAGACTAGAAACTCCACAATTGTTACAAAAGGACGTTGAAAGATGGGAAACTAACGTAACATCGGCTTCAGAATTCAACATAATTATAAATTCTCGGCTACAT
The DNA here is from genome assembly GCA_947310385.1 of Nephrotoma appendiculata. Classification (NCBI taxonomy): domain Eukaryota; kingdom Metazoa; phylum Arthropoda; class Insecta; order Diptera; family Tipulidae; genus Nephrotoma; species Nephrotoma appendiculata. The sequence continues at coordinate 273,468,607 of OX371223.1, forward strand.
ATAATATTGAAAAAGATCGCTATGATAAATTTAGTTTCATAGAGATGTTGTATGGTAACGTTTCCAACGGACATTTCGGTTGCTTATCCGAAGGTGTTGAATCTGATCAACCGAAAATAGATAAGACTGAGTCAAAATATGATTAAGTTCTATATAATTCTTTTAACTCGTAAAGAGAACAGCATTGACCAAAAGAGAAGTGTTATAAAAACTGTTAAATCTTATCAATAGCAAGTGAGAATTATTAGCGGTACTAATTTCAGAACAGATATTAGAACTAAACGAGTTACTGCAAAATGTTAGCTTCATTTATCTAGATTTAGTGTATTAACTACTGAAGACGATATTTTGGATCTGGTGAATATAATCATTCTGTATCAATGGACTAACGTGATTTTTAAAGCAAAAACTAGTGGAGATCTTGATTATTTTGCTTAAAGTTGGAAATAAATGTTCTCAGGAATAATGCTCTAAATGCAAATCGTGCCCACTGGCATATAAACCATTTCTCAATTATGCAATTTATGAGACCGCAGGTATAGTGGTAAACCCATCATAAATTTAAATTTCACGTTCACATAAAAAGGCGAATCAAATTTAGATTATAACCTGGAAATTATTTATTTCATAAACTCTACTGTTATACCACTAATGCATGCTGATTAACAATTACCGGTTACCGGTAACTTCAACGTTTTGTATATTCATTGTTCTGTCGTAGATTTTGTTTTTATTTTTTATTTGTTTCCTCTTCTGTTAAAATGTACATTTAAATCGCATTTGAAACAGTCAATACAAAGGATTTAGTATTTTGTTGTGATGACCTTGCTTGATGCTCGAGTATTTACCATGCTCTAATATCGTTGAATATTTTGTTAATGGAAACCACACGTTTTCCTCCAATAATCTCTTTAATTTAGATTTTACGTCATGCTGGTTACATTTCTTTAAATCGGGTTTTTTTCCCATTATCAACAAATTTTTTAAAATTTTATTCATTGTGAATTAAATTTTTCAAATTTTACATAAACTGAGGTTTCTTTGTCTCAATGATGGCAAAAGATTAGCGACCCCACCCATCATCATTTTGAATGAAAACCTCCGTACCTGTGTTTCTTAAGATTCGAAATCGGATGATGTGAATAATTCATTCTTTGGTATGCAGGAACCTTAAAGACAGCCAACGCATTACCTAATTTGTTATTATGAATAATCTGACAGTTGTATTGACTAGAAGACATGGAAGAACGGAAAATCAAATTGATCTCGTCATCTCGAAGAAGCAAGATCGGAATAACTGAATTTAGATAAATAGAGGAACATATCATCCATCTTTAATAGATAAGCAAAGCAGACTGTGGGCTGGAATATCGGTACAAAATTATAATTCCGTGCACAGTCACCAATTGCCTGTCACTAAACATTTATTTCGGTATGATGAAAACCACGGCTAGGTATCCAGTCGGCCATAGCACAGAAGAGACAGAATAGACATAACGTTATTTTACTATGGAAAAAATTTGGACTCATTTTTGTGACCTCGGTTTTAAGGTAGGAAAATTGTTTGCAGAGTAACCAAAATTCTTTATTTTTGAGCTTTAAATTTAAAATAAAAAAAAATTGTAGCTCATAACACTTGTAGAACTGTTAAACTAATTAGTATTAATAATAATGATTCCATTAATATAATTACATTTCAGAGTCGTAAAAATAAGGTAGGAAAATAGTCGGTAGGTCATGTTTTTTTGGTCTACCCAATGACTCTTCTGGATAATATATCTTCTGTGGCCATAGTCGGCCGACTTAATTTTGCGCTCTTAAAAAATCTTGAAATTATTAATTAAATATGTTAATAAAATGGTTAGTGCATATTGTAGTAGTGCATCATTTAGTACTAAAAATTGAGAACTTGTTATTAAAATAAAGTGTTTTGTGGAAAACTGCCAAAACACATGTAAAAAATTATAAAATGGAATGTCTTACGATCTGTAAGTTTACCAAGTGTTTCTATTCTAAATATCAGAAAAAAATAAGAAACCAATTTTGGTTGTTGGCGTGGGGTGTTTTCTTTTTGTAAACATGTTATATAACAGTGTCGCATTTTTCTTATTACTACGTGCTTACTACGTACATATTACTACGTGCTTTACTTTTCATAATTACTTTTTATTTTTGAATATCATAATTATTAGTTTTATAGAAATAATATGAAAAACATATTTTGTTTTTTTTAGGATAAGCTTAATGTGAGGAATTAAAAATACAATAATTGAACCCAATTGGATTCGATGTACAAGATGTAAAATGTAAAAACGAGCAAAAATTAAATTATTTGCTCGTTACATTTTGAAAATAAATATTTTATTCCGCAGACAAAATAGAATCGGTGAATTATTTTAAGAAACGAGTCATTCTCCTGTTGGTTAACGAGCCAATGACTAAATTTTACGACAATGAAAGTAATATAGTTTAATAGGACCAATAACTATTTGGATATACACAGGTTTAAATCTACAATATATTGTACTTAAGGAAAAACCAAATATTTTTTTTTGTATTGGAAGAATCAAATTATAATTCAATTTACATATTTTTTTAATTTTAACTTCCTAACTTCATTGCATTCGGTCGAAAAAAAATTCTAAATAGTGCTCTGTTGATTTATTCGCTTTCTCTTTTATACTCCGAATTTGTGACGCTTGACAGATGCTTACCTTCATTCTATATATGTAATTTATTTCTATGGCTTTTAAGTAGAAAATCTCCGAGACGGAAGCTACGACCAAATTCCTATGACAAAAGAAGCGCGATTACGTGAGAGCTTGCATCGAAAATATCATCTTCCGAGCGAAAAACGGAAGCTAGATAGATTATTTAGTCAAGGCCAGAAATCTTACTACAGACTGCTATCTACATTGAACTCGAAGAAACCACACTTGTTTTCTGAAGTTAAAAATTAATCTTACAGAGCTCTCACAATAGAAAATATTTTCCTTTTACTTTATAAGTTTGTTTGAAAATAAAATTTGAGATAAAAAAAAATTGCGCTTTTACCTTAAGGAAAAGGTAACAAACTCTAAACTTTTGCTTTAAGAAAAGACTAATGTAGTTAGCTACATTTCAAAAGATTTTTGTTGTCATTTTCCAGACAAAACATGTTAAAAAGCAAATAAGAACTAATTTATCGGTTTAATATATCTTAAAATTTTAACTAATAATATAAAATACAATTTTAAAATTATCATTATTATGAAGATTAATAAAATGAAAGTTATAGTTCCAATGTAATTTTTTTTGCTCATTGTGAGAGATACTAACACTTAAAGGCGATGCCACATACACATTTCTACGGACGACATCTAAAAACAGATTTCGCATTTACGAATTAATTAGAGCATATTTTTGACTCAAATCAATGAGATAATATGTAAAATATCTCAAGTTAGTAGCTAAAATAATAAATTTGGAATTATTTAATAATTTTAATTGAAAAATTATCAATTTTCTATTTACCCGTTCCTAGAAACGATTTTTTCTCTGAATGGTATAATTTTACACGTGAACGAACGCACAAAAATCTAAAACGATTTCCGAACTCATCAAAAAATTTTAAACGATTTTTTTCTCTGTTGTCTGTGAACTTCAACAAATGTCAAAAAATTCCAAAACAAAATATATATTAATATAAATATGTATATACACTTATATAAATATATGCACTTTGGATAGAAATGGCGGTATAAACATTACAGCTGAAAACAAAATATAAAAAATTATTGTTGTAAAAATCGTGTGTATTTTTTTGGTATGTGGCGAGGCAAAATAAATTTACGCACGAATCGTCTGTTATTAAAGCGTTGCCACATACACATCTAATAACAGACGATTCGTGCGTAAATTTATTTTGCCTCGCCACATACCAAAAAAAATACAGACGATTTTTACAACAACAATTCTTTATATTTTGTTTTGAGCTGAATGTTTATACCGCCATTACTATCCAAAGTGTATATATTTATATAAGTGTATATATTTATATTAATATATATTTTGTTTTGGAATTTTTTGACATTTGTTGAAGTTCACAGACAACAGAGAAAAAAATCGTTTAAATTTTTTTGATGAGTTCGGAAATCGTTTTAGATTTTTGTGCGTTCGTTCACGTGTAAAATTATACCATTCAGAGAAAAAATCGTTTCTAGGAACGGGTAAATAGAAAATTGATAATTTTTTAATTAAAATTATTAAATAATTCCAAATTTATTATTTTAGCTACTAACTTGAGATATTTTACATAGTATCTCATTGATTTGAGTCAAAAATATGCTCTAATTAATTCGTAAATGCGAAATCTGTTTTTAGATGTCGTCCGTAGAAATGTGTATGTGGCATCGCCTTTAAAAGCGTTGCCACATACACATCTAATAACAGACGATTCGTGCGTAAATTTATTTTGCCTCGCCACATACCAAAAAAAATACAAACGATTTTTACAACAACAATTCTTTATATTTTGTTTTGAGCTGAATGTTTATACCGCCATTTCTATCCAAAGTGTATATATTTATATAAGTGTATATATTTATATTAATATATATTTTGTTTTGGAATTTTTTGACATTTGTTGAAGTTCACAGACAACAGAGAAAAAAATCGTTCAAAATTTTTTGATGAGTTCGGAAATCGTTTTAGATTTTTGTGCGTTCGTTCACGTGTAAAATTATACCATTCAGAGAAAAAATCGTTTCTAGGAACGGGTAAATAGAAAATTGATAATTTATCAATTAAAATTATTAAATAATTCCAAATTTATTATTTTAGCTACTAACTTGAGATATTTTACATATTATCTCATTGATTTGAGTCAAAAATATGCTCTAATTAATTCGTAAATGCGAAATCTGTTTTTAGATGTCGTCCGTAGAAATGTGTATGTGGCATCGCCTTAAAGCGTTGCCACATACACATCTAATAACAGACGATTCGTGCGTAAATTTATTTTGCCTCGCCACATACCAAAAAGAATACAGACGATTTTTACAACAACAATTCTTTATATTTTGTTTTGAGCTGAATGTTTATACCGCCATTTGTATCCAAAGTGTATATATTTATATAAGTGTATATATTTATATTAATATATAATTTTGTTTTGGAATTTTTTGACATTTGTTGAAGTTCACAGACAACAGAGAAAAAAATCGTTTAAAATTTTTTGATGAGTTCGGAAATCGTTTTAGATTTTTGTGCGTTCGTTCACGTGTAAAATTATACCATTCAGAGAAAATATCGTTTCTAGGAACGGGTAAATAGAAAATTGATAATTTTTCAATTAAAATTATTAAATAATTCCAAATTTATTATTTTAGCTACTAACTTGAGATATTTTACATATTATCTCATTGATTTGAGTCAAAAATATGCTCTAATTAATTCGTAAATGCGAAATCTGTTTTTAGATGTCGTCCGTAGAAATGTGTATGTGGCATCGCCTTTAGATGTGTATGTGGCAACGCTTAAAGGCAAAATGTTCTTCTATTGTGAGACTTATTACCGGACTTTTGGTAAAAACTCTATTGTACGAGTATAATCAAAAATCATGATTCCTACTTAAATTTCTGAAAAACAATCATGTACCGTACGTTTGTTGGAAATTCTATTTTTAAATTTATTCTAACCGGTATGAAAGTCCTTATAACTTCAAAAACTTCACATGCTATATGACTCTCAAGTGTCATTCTCTCTCTCTCTCTCTAGCTTTTACATCCCATGAAGGGATTTTGTCGCCTGCCTCAAATGTCATTGTGTTGTTAGAAACGAGTTGCGTTAGCTAAATACTAAACTAATGAGATTGATATAGACAATTAATTAGTTTCTCCATTAGAATATCCATTAAAATCTCCAAATGAATATACTAAATACATTTAAACTCATGGAATGCATAAAGAATTAAATCAATGTTATTTGGGTTTTAATTTGTAATTGTAATATAAAAATCTCTCGAAGTGTTTCACGAGATCTTTGACAGTTGCGTGGCACTAGCGTGGCCAATGTATATAGGCAATTAGATTTAAAAAAAAATAACTCGGTTCTTAAAATGCATCAATGATATTGAACTCGATATTGAATAGTCCGATTTTCTGGCGATCCGTGTACACTGTACGAAACCTAACAAATAAATCTGGTAATACAATTCAGAAATATGATCGAAAATACACCTATTTTCATCTATTTATAGTACATCTATTTTACTATTACAACTAATATAGTATATTAAAATAAATAAGACGTTAGAATATAAACACGTGGTTTGAGTATTTTTGTTTAGTATGTAGTTTATATTAAACTATTACAAGGGTCGTATACAAACATTCCTTTTACTGTTCGAAACACTGGTGGGAAATTGAAAACGTAATCGTTTGCTTGTAGGAAAATTTAACAAAATTAGTACAAAGATTTTCCATTTTCATTATTATTAGAACTAAATGAAAACTACAGAGAAAATGAGCTGTACATAAAATGTGCTAAAAATAAACATTTGAGAAGTGGGCAAGTATTTTCATTCGATTAAATAAAGTTATAAAAAAATTTAACTAAGTTTTATTTTCTAATTTATTTGTAGGGTCCACAAAATAAAATTAAATATTATTTAGATGTGATAAAGTAATAAAATAAATTAAACGTAAACAATAATGGTTAATTCTAGTTTAATATATGAAATTCTATTGTATTTAAATTCATTTTATTTTGGCATGTTTGCTACCTGTGAGTTGGGCATGGGAGTATTAAAAGCAGTCAATTTAAAATATGTCGGCGATAGTTTGTTGCAAGAAGCAATATTATTACTAGCATTAATAACATTAGAATCAGTTCGAATATATTTTGGTAGACATGGAAGTTTATCCGATCATGGTATGTACTTATTACATTTTCATTCCCCTTTGTATTTTTGTTATTTATGATTCTTTGTTTTCTATTTATCTTTTATAGGGTGGCGAGTAGTTTGTTCAGTTTTCCTAATTTTACCTTGTGCGGCAGGTGTCACATATTTATTAATATTTCAAGCACATAAGTTGCGTCTTGAATATATCCTATGTGCCTTAATGTTGGCCCTACATGTCACGGAAATGTTTTATGCAATCCTTTTTGTAGTTACTAGGTGCCGTCCAGTGTCATATGCATAACATTGATGTGATCCACATAATTCAAATTCATTATAAAAACATCATCTAACGATGCAATTTATTAAATATGTAATTACAACCGACTGAATAACAGAACCAAAAGAACTTTTCTATTTAAAACATACAACAACAATATCGCAAGGATCCATTTTCTTTATAATTATTACAAATTTTTTATTTTGATAAATTTAGATAATTTTTATAAAACTGGCACGTTACTTTCAATCGCATACACACTATTTTTTTTGTCGTAAGTTTAATTTATTAATAATAAACAAATCCTCATCGAATTTCATCACAATCGTTTTATTTAAAAAATAAAGAAAATGTATTTATTATTGTTTCTTGTTACTGTAAATATTTGTGTTCGGAATATGTATAAGGAAATCAAAATTTACTGCCATAAAAAATCGTATATTTATTATTATTTGAATATTACAAATAAGTTTTCAATGTAATAAATTATAATAAATGTAAATTTATCTGTAAATCAATATTTAATAATTTAACTATTGTATCTGGTGTTAAAATTAGGGTGGGGTAAAAGTTAGTTAATTAATGCATATCTCATCATCATCGTTTTTTTACAAATACATAACAAGGCATACATAAAAATCATAACACATAACATCATAACAATCCATACTAGTATATAACATGGTTGTCTGTATTTAATATGATAGACGATAGTAGCACATGGTACTATAATGATTTTGTAAGAAAGCTAATTGGGGTTCGTTCAATAACATACATACAGCGCATTATATTCCGTTTGGGATTGGAAATAATATTAAGATTTAAATTTTATTTAAAATTATTAGTTTTAGAAATTATTAATTATTATTATATTATTATTTATTATGTAACCAAAAAATTATAGTTAACTTTCTTTTAGTGATAAGTATTATAGTAAACAAAACTTATTTAGTAGACGCGGGTCTTTAACCTTTCGCAAAATTTATGTTGAAAGAATAATAGAAGATCTGACCAATAGTCTGTTCATCGATATTTATATTTGCACGGAAGTTTAAAGGGAGGATTTGACATGTAGATCTTAATTTTAAATAAAGAATCTTCATATAAATAAACATTGTTGTGCATTAATAGCTAGCTTTTAAAAGAACTGAACTGTAATTGCAAAACATTATTCACGTACAAAATATAAAATGTCACACCGATTATTAATATCAACTATTTGTTACACTCAAACTACGACTTTGTTTCTTTGGCAGTCAACAATTTCCAGTTTTTTGTGACATACAATATATGGTATCCTTATGAATAAATTTTTACATTTTTATGGTTGACTTGCAATCTGTAATGAAATCGAGCACATCAATAATCCTATCTGTCCTTATATTTGACGTTCTGATGACATGAACGTCTTAATTTTTTTTTAAATTATAAATACAAAAAATATTTAAACAAATTAAATTTAATTTAAGCTGTAACTATGCAAAGGCTATTCGCGGTTTGCAACAAAGTAGCTGACATCTGGTGAACAAAATGTAAATCGTAGTTTGCTATGAAACAAGGGTGATTAAAACTGTCATAACAATGAATTTGACAATTCTCATCCCCCTTGTAGACGTAGAAACCAACGCTATCTACATTCGGTGAAAATCGCCAATAGAAACATACAAAAATCATACGCTTTGGCCATAGAAACTATTTCCCACTTCCTATTGGATTGAAAAAAAGATAAATTAAATACCTATACCATCTAAATACCATCTACTTAGAATAAGGTTAGGAATATTTATTTATTTTGTTTTAATTATTATTTTTTAACGAAACATTCAATTTAGAATAGCTTCTTATAGATTTGTCTTTTGACCTAAGCGCAATGTATTTCATGAAAATCCGAGTTTTGATAATTTTCTGACAAACATTTATTATTGAAAGTTACAAGTTTTAAATAAAACATATCTTTAACATACATATAGTATATCACTCTGATGATAGTGTCCATAAATTTAAAACATAATATAAAATATGTGTTGTATAATTTATTCATAACCAAACAACTATAAGTTCAACCATAAAAATAGAAATATTTAATAGAAGATATTAGATTTATAGAAATATTTATAGTTATATGAATTTAACTCATTTTTGGTACCTGGCTATTTGGCGTGTGTACCAAACCAAATCATGCAACCCCCAACTGGCGGTGGCTACCGGTAACTACCCCGTAACAGGAATATGATAAGTATGTGGATATGTTGGTCCATATGGGATGTTGGTTTTCAAAGTTGGTCATTTTACACATATGTAACTACATAAAAACCAACAAATTTATGGTGTTACCATGACAGAGTTAACCGGGATTATCTCGGATTATCTCATCATGGAAACGAGTCGGATTTAGAGTTTTCGTCAAATTTCTTAATCCACCTTAACTCGACGAAAGTAGTTGGGTTAAATGAGATTCTATCTGTCAAAAGAAAAATTATAGTATTCAGAAAATATATATATAGTATTATTATAAAATATAGTATTATTATAAAGAAAAAATATAGTTAAAATAAATACGGGTTTAAATATTCACGAAACAGATTAAAATAGAGAAAAACTGACCAAAACAAAACACCGCCTGAACTGTCAAAACAAATTTAGCATGGAAACGATAGGGATAAACTTGCCATGTTATTAACTCGACGAAACTCAACGAAACGTAATAATTGACTCATTGACGTTTTGCAAACGTAATAATTGACTCATTTCAGACAAAATTGTTATATCCAGGGTGTTTGGCAGGTGGACCGACAACGTTTTTTGGCAGATTGAGGAGGTCATTTGGATGCTTTCATCCTATGGAACCGATGTCCTAAGTCTCAAGGTAACTGAGACATGATATTTTTAAGTTTTTTTTAAATTACCCAAAATCCCACCTTTAAATGGTCATAAATTTTTTGTTTGTAAACGTAAAGACACGAAATAACTTTTATTTTATTCTGCAACACTCAGAAAAAAAATATGATAAATACATGATTACATTTACCATATTATGATAACACTTAATCATTGTTATTATTAATGTCATCATTGTGTGTTAAATACAATCATTTAAATGATTGGTTTTATCATACTATTATATTCTTGATCATTTTCTTGATATTCTCCATCATAAGAATGATGATCACATGTGACCACTTGTGATCATCATTCTTATGATGAAGAAGATCAAGAAAATGATCAAGAATATAATAGTATGATAAAATAAATCATTTAAATGATTGTATTTAACACACAATGATGACATTAAAAATAACAATGATTAAGTGTTATCATAATATGGTAAATGTAATCATGTATTTATCATATTTTTTTCTGAGTGAATATGAGTTGATTCTAAATAAATCATTAGTTAATACAATCGGTTTAAGAAAAATGAGTTATGGGCTCCCAAATCCGAAAAATGTTTAAAGTATAAAAAATGTCTACCTTCTATATGCATTTAAAAAAAAAATAGCGATTGTTTTGAAATAACTTTTGTTTTAAAAACTTTTCTAGTTTATGCCCTTTCCAACGGTCTGCTACATGTTGTAGAAATCATTCAGTTTGTGGTCAACTTAAGAGATACTATTTCGCTGGGGCCAGGTTTAAGAATATACCTTTTAAGTTATTGATACATTTTTAATCAACTTTATTTATTAAATTTTGTTTTAAATGACCTCCTCCACTCCGTATGCATGCAAGGTACATTTTCTTATCTCCAAGGTTGTTGTGCGAGTTTTTTCATTTTTTTAAATGCGATGCTTATCATTTCAATTAAAATTTCTATTGTGGGTACTTTTTCTGCGTACAGTAATTGCTTAGCAGGTCCCCTAACGTAGAAATTCAAGGGGTGAGGTCTAAGGACCATGCGGGCTAAGGAATAGGTTACCCCTATTAGAGTTACCGTTATTTGATTAGTAAATAAATAAATAAATAAAGACCCCTACCAATATAAATTTGGGAATGAATCATCCAAGTATTCTCTTACCGTTCGTTGGTTATGTGCCGGATTTAAGTTAAATTGTTAAGAATTTTTTCTGTTTGGCAGTGCTAATTGCAATGCGCGTGAAGCGAGAAGAATTGAGAGTGATATCCTGATTAACGTTTACCGCACCACGAAACCTGCTCAACTACCTATCGACGTCTGAGGAAAAGCGGCAGTTTTCATTTTCACAAGTTTCGAGTGAATGTGAGGCAACATAATGTTGCAGTCGATAGTAGAATAATACAAAATTTTGACAAGGATTCCGCCGGGCACATAACCGACGAACGATAAGAGAATACTTAGATGATTTATTCTCAGTCTCATGGATTGGTAGAGGTGGCCCTGATTCTTGGCCCGCACGGTGATCAGACCTCACACCCTTGGATTTCTCCGTTAGGGGACCTGCTAAGCAATTACTGTACGCAACAAACGTACACACAATAGAAATTTTAATTGAAATGATAAGCGCTGCATTTAAAAAAAATGAAAAAACTCGCACAACAACCTTGGAGATAAGAAAATGTACATTGCATGCATACGGAGTGGAAAAAAGTTATGACCATTTAAAGGTGAGATTTTAGGTAATTTAAAAAAAACTTAAAAATATCATATCTCAGTTACCGTGAGACTTAGGACATCGGTTCCATAGGATGAAAGCTTCCAAATGACCTCCTCAATCTGCCAAAAAACGTTGTCGGTCCACCTGCCAAACACCCTGTATATCCAACATCCGGCAATCTAGTGTTAACGAGTTTGCGTTGGGCTTACAAACTAACGCAAAAAATACGATTCTTACCAAACTTGAATAGCCCTCGGATAATTAACTCGGATTTACAATAACGACCTCGGACTTGAAATAAGGAAATCCATTTAAAATTTGGAATATATTCGAAAAGATTTTTCTTGTTCAAAATTACGGGCCCAAAATTTTTAAGTCACGTAAATCAAAACTTACTAATATTTACAAAGCGCTAAAAAAATTAAATATTTACAAAGCGCTAATAATACCAAAAGTTAGCTATTTTTTTTATTGGTAACTATGCGATCTGTTTTGGGGCTCAAGGCTCACCCTGCTCTTCCGCGGTTATGCTTTTTACGTCCTTACTTTACGCCTCGCGGCCAACTTGAGGACGTACGGCTATAGGACCGATTTAAGACCATCTGCACATTGCAAGCTCCGCATGCCAGCCTATACTGGCATGGAATATCGGTCGGCCCATGGGTTTTGCACACCGACAGGGGGTCAAAGATGTGATACATTTCACCACAGATCGTAATATGTCGATGAAATTTCACTTTGCATCCTGCCCCTATCGGGATTTGAACCCGGTACCTCCCGATCCAAACGCCAAAGCTTTAACCACTATGCCTAATGGTCGGTCAAAAGTTAGTTACTTTTGGGAGCAATTATTTGGTACTAACAACATACAAAGCCAAAACTTGCTTTTTTTGAGCGCGAATTAGTTCGATTTATGCTAGGCACTATTAAGAAAGGAGAAATGTACCCGATGCGTCCAAATTTCCCGATCAGATATGATTTTTACAACATTGATATGGTTGGAATAATTAAATCAACAAAGCTGAGATAGCTCGATCATGTAGAAAACCTGCTCTGGACAAAGAGTTGAAAAAAATTAAAAAAAAACTCGGATGTGGGATTTTGGGATTTTTATCCATAGTTTGCATATAACTTTCATCAGAAAACGAAAGTATTAGATAGAATGAACGGACTGCGGTCTTCCAATTCTCCAGCAACTCTTCTTGGTCAAAATACATGCGATGAGATCGTATAAACTTGTTGCAACCGTAGAGCCTCCAAATTTAATCAATTCTGCGGGGATTCCATCGAGACCGGGTGCCTTTCCGTTTTTCAATCGACTAATCGCTGCGTCTACTTCCTCCACTGTGGGATATTCGACAAAGACCTCTTCACCTGGCGGAGCTATTGTTCTAATGGAGGTCACTTCGTCATTCCGATTTAGCAGATTTTGAAAGTAGGCCATACTGAGAGAACATCAGCCACGTTTGTTCTCAGCTCTCCATTCCCGTCTTTGATGGCTGAACTTTTTGGTAGGAAGAATTTAGTGAGATTCCTGGCGTTAGCAAAACAGTTCCTTGAGTTTCCTAGTTCCGCTTGGAAGCTGATGTTTTCGATGCATAATCTCATATGTTCGCGCTTCTTTTGTCGAAGGTATTTATTCGTGCTTCTGGTGTTGCGAGCCAACCATTTTTCACATTGATCATCGAACCAATCATTGCGGGGCCTCGGAGGTCTTCTTCCGATGGTATTTTGCGCCACGGTGGTTATGGCTGACTGTATAGCGTGCCACTGCTCCTGGATGTTAGGAGGAGCTTCTTCGTTGTTATGGGGCCGGTCTTAATAATTAGTGACAGCTGATTGGTAACTCTTTGCAGTGACGCTTGGTCTTTTAGAGCATCGATACTCCATCGAACAGGTCTTTTGTGCTTGTCTGTTAAACGTAGATGACAATTTGCACTTATACTTAAATATGACAAGCATATGATCGCTGTCCATGTCTGCACCTCTATAAGATCTAACGTCAGATATGCTAGTGGAGTGTCTCTTAGACACCATGGTGTGATCGATTTGGTTTTCCGTTCTTCCATCATTCGATTTCCACGTTACTTTGTGAATTCTCTTACGTGGGAAAAACGTACTTGATACAACTAAGTTGTACGTTATTGCTAGATCGGTGACGCGTTAGCCGTTGTTATTACTAGTTAGGTGCAGGCTGTTAGGATCGATATGCGATGTATTTTCTGCACTCCTACCGATTTTTGCATTAAAGTCGCACACGATGATTTTAATGTCGTGTTGCGATATGTTATTGATGACTTCCTCCAGCTCGAAAGAGAAGAGATCTTTGATATCATCTGATTTATTTTCGGTGGGTGCATGCACATTAATGATCGTGATGTTAAATTTCTTATTGCGAAGTCTGACCGTGCATATCCGCATGTTGATAGGGCGGAAATCGATGATGTGGTGCCTCACGCGCCGATGGATGAGGAAGCCAACTCAAAATTCTCCTTCGTTCTGATGGCTGCTGTAATGAAGAGTGTAACCATTGGTGATGTCATGGATCCCACTTCCAGACAGTCTAAGCTCTTGTAGTGCAAGTACGTCTAATGTGTAACTCTTTGTTTGGCTCGAAAGGTTCTGGAGATCTCCAAGTCTTAAGAGGCTAAGCACGTTCCATGTTCTCATTTTTAAAGCGTTGTCCGGGTACAATTTGCGAGGTCGAGTTTGTAATGAATCCGATATGGTAATCCGAGGCTTTTGATTAGGATTCATAACTTAACTATTTTTAGAAGGGAAGGTTGTTGACCTGCCACTCCACTCGCTTGTTACGTATGTGGGTCACGTACTGGTGAGAATCTTAAGGCATCCAGTCCTACCTTGAAACACATTTATATAGCGAGCCACTTGATACAAGACAGACGCCTGCTTCAGCCGCTCCTAACCTGGAGAACAGACGCTGGTTTGGTATTAGTTTTGAGGCGCCAATGGCCCGCCTTGACATGTAGTGTCCATGAATATAAACAGGATTTCCCCTGCTCGTCTCCACTACACCGCCTGATTCATTTAGCGTCACCCAGGAAGCACCGGCGAGGAGATATGAATCTAGGACTTTGCCCTCAAATTTCATGCGGCCGCCTTAAAAGTCCACAATCAAAAATAATGGAACATAATAGTAACATTTTGCTTAACACCAAAAACTAGAGCGTGTTTCAATTGGTTTAAATACCGCATAAAAAGTTAAAAAGTTAAAAATTGTGGTGAATAAAAATGTCAAAATTTTATCCGCTTCAAGAGCTGATACAATTTTTATATAGAAAACATTTGGCTGACAAAACTATTTTTTTGTTAACAAAAATTTTCCATGTAAAAATTTTGAGAAAAATTGTAATGATATATATGTAAACTGACCATAATTGACTAATATATATTTAAAAAGTATTTATTTTACATGTTTTCATATTTAAATTTGTTATATATGTATGTTCACAATTACACATAAAATAAGCAACCATGTTATTATCAACATTTTTAACCAGTTGAAAACTTGAAACAGATAAAAAGTTAAAAAAAATTTACCACAAATAAATTTTTAACTTTTTATGCGGTATTTAAACCAATTAAAACAGGACTCTAGACTTATGGACCTTAGACCCAGAGTGCGTTCACGAGAGTTACATTAGCACAATATTGTTAACAATGACAGCTCAAAATCGTTCATAAAATTAAATTGTAACAATGAACACGTGCGTTTTTCGTTCACGAACTCTACATTTTTCCAAACGTCATTCTCAAACCCTACTCGAGACTGCCTCTACAAATGTCGTTTTTAATGGTGTAGGTATCAAAAGGTTTGAAAAATAATTTAAAGAACAAAATTAAATTTTAAATATATTTATTTAAAAAAAAAAAAAAATGTGTTTAATGGATAAGGTAACTATTTTGATGCTCCATAATATGTTACTCTTTATGTTATATTAATACGTTAAAATGTTTTTTGTAAAATAAGAAATTAACTTTTGATTATTTTCATTTGTTTTGTCACTTGCGGCTATCTGCTGGAATGTTAACTATGTACTACGTTATTTCTACAATGACAGTTGTACCAATAAATTCACATTGTTAATCTCGTGAACGCACTCCCAATCTTTTATGCGTTAATTTTATTCACCACTCTTAAGTGAGTGGACGAGTTCATCATGTATCATCTAGTAGCGGACACTGGTACTACGTATTGATTATTTGATTTCCGTATTCTTTTCGAGACTTCTACATTTTTCATTCTTGTACAGACAGCAGAAGATTGTGGAAGTGTTTTATTTATTTTTAAATAAACATTATTATTAAAAGTGATAATTATATAAGGTAAAATGGACGGCGCAACAGAAGTTTTAAATGGCAATCCAATGCCACAAAGAAATCAAAATGGGCCGCAACAAGCAAATGCTGTACCAAATAATACTGGTGGTGCCAATAATATGAATAAGAATGTAAAAAATGAAAAAAATGATATGAAGAAAATCGCCGGCGTGGGCGGCGGTCCAGGCGAAAATCGTGTTGGTGGTGAAAATCGTTCTGGTGACAATCGTGCTGGTGACAATCGCGGGGCAGAAAATCGCTCTGGAGGTGGCAATCCAGGCCAAGGAGGTAATTTTGGAAACCGAGGTGGTGGCGGCGGCGGCCGTGGTGGCGGCCAAGGAAGAAATTTCGGTAATCGTGGCGGCGGAGGTGGAGGCCGTAATCAAAATCGAAATAATTCCTCGAATCAAAAGGGGGACCGTGATGTAAGTATAAGCGTTTATTTTATATTTCTAACTTGGGCTATTTAATATTAACAGCTTCGCAATAAATTATAATAATACCGTTGTTGCAATACTTAAAACTTACTATTTTGCAAGCGATTTTTGTAATATTTTAAGATTTAAGGTTTGGTTCGTAATGGCGGCTTAAAAATAGAAGCCACCATCCGCCATTTTGACACGTATTATTTTTATTTATGCACATGTAGATAAATTTCCTTTATTAAATAATTGGTCTTTGGAATTATTCTAGTTAGTTTTAAGTTTATACAAAATAATTAATTTAAAATGTTAAGTACGGACGTAATTAAGATTAAAGTATTTTCAGGGGGGGTATTCCCAAGATTTTCTTATAAATCAAAAATTGAAGCAAATGAGTGGACCAACTCATGAATTATCTACAGTGGAACCCGAGGAAATCAAATTTTCGGGAAGAAACCGTTTATACATCGGAAATTTGCCGAATGATATAAACGATGATGATTTGGTGGAATTATTTAAGCCATATGGAGAAATAAGTGAAGCTTTCATCAATAAAGAGAAAAATTTTGCTTTCCTTAAAGTCGATTTTCATATCAATGCTGAAAAGGCAAAACGTGAGTTGGATGGAACAATGAAAAAAAATCGTCCACTTCGCATCAGATTTGCACCAAATGCTACTACGATTCGCGTTAAAAATTTGACTCAGTACGTTACAAATGAATTGCTTTACAAAGGGTTTGAAATCTTTGGGTCAATTGAACGTGCTGTAATCATTGTCGATGACAGAGGAAAATCAACCGGTGAAGGAATAGTGGAATATGCACGTAAAGCCGGGGCATTAACTGCAATTAGATATTGCACAGAAAAATGCTACTTCATTACTTCGTAAGTACATATTCAATATATTATTTACGTTGATTTCGATTGAAGCTCAAATGTTTATAACTGATTATAAAAATCGTACCACAAATGCTGGGAACACTCCACTAGTAGAATTTTTTTTATCCAGGGTAATTTTGTCTATTCTATAAAACGAGGTTACTATTTTCAGAGTAGGGAACAATCATTCGAAATCAATAGTAATTAAACCCAGAACCGCCATACTAAATTTGATGTTATATATCAATTTTTAGTGCCATGATTCTGAAGGGTAGAATAAATAAAATAGTGCTTAGGAAGCGATGAAATTTTGTAATAATTTACTTCGTGCCGTATGCTTGCACTAACAATTTATGTATTTTTATTTTAATAATTATTTCTCTAAACATATTTTTGTTTACTATTCACAGATCTCTTCGACCATGTGTAGTTGAACCATTCGAACATATTGATGATACTGATGGTTATTCAGAAAAATCATTGAATAAGAAGAATCAAGACTTTTTTAAAGCCAGACAAAGCGGACCTCGATTTGCTGAAATTGGATCATTTGAACATGAATATGGTACAAGATGGAAACAATTACATGAGTTATACAAACAAAAGCACGAAGCTTTAAAACGGGAAATTCAACTAGAAGAAGAAAAATTGGAAGCTCAAATGGAGTATGCAAAATATGAGCATGAAACCGAACTTTTAAGAGAACGTAAGCTTTTTGTTATCATTTGTGTTCTTAATTTGATATAATAAATGTAAATAATTTTTGTAGAGCTAAGAATGAGGGAGCAGGATCGTGATAGACAAAAACACGAATGGGAAGTTAAAGAAAGAAGAGCAGAAGAGAACAGAACACGTGAAGAAGAGCAAGTGAGACGACAACAAGATGAAATGCAAATTCGAATGAGTCGCCAAGAAGAAGAATTGCGTAGAAGGCAGCAAGAAAATACCCTGTTTATGCAAGCGCAACAATTGAACTCAATGTTAGACCAACAAGAAATGAATCAAGGAAACCGTAATAAAAATATGAATAATTTTGTTGAGAATGTCGATAATCGGCGAGGTGGAAGCATTGGTAACAACTTTGATCTCATGAACCAAGGTAAATTTTTTGATTTATTTATATTTCAATCCCAGATCGCCACACTCTTTTTAATAGTCTATATTAATTATACGAGTGCCAAATTTAATATTTTTATGGGAATATTAATTTTGGATCATAGGAAGCAATTAAGACAATGTGGCTTAAATTGTGCCGTAGCTTGATTCAACATTATCATTGTACAATATATTGTATAATATGTAATTTCGTTTTATTCCGACTGAGTATGAATGCTATAATCCAAACAGATCCTTCTTTACTTGCAGGCGGTGGAAACAATCCTGGAGGAGGAATGGGAAATCAGGTAAAATTGATATAAATTCGCATAAATCACAAAATTCTTAACTATTTGGATTTAAATTTTATCTATTCAGAAACCTATAATTGTAGGTTACAGTTATGTGTTAACACTTAGTATTCAATTCAAATTTTTTTTCCAATCTCAGCTTGTATTTTCGGTGGTTCAATTCTCTAAGAATTTATAATTTGTTCGACTTAAATAAATTTCTAAAATACTATAAGAAATTAGTTGCGGATGCTGTGTAATCTATATACATATTTACACGTTAGTAATTTATACGTACTACTTTACCAGGTGTATTATTACGAGGACTCGCTAGAATGAATTTGTTCTATTTGTGTAGCTGGTAAATTATAAGAATTCTCCACAAACGAACCAAAACCGAAATGCACTGAGGAGCAAAGACGATCGTGTGAAAATTGTATAAATCTTTATACGTATTTTGAAACCAATCATTTTTCGTGAAAATGCATAAATCAAACAATTTACTTTCTAATCGATAATAATTTTTAATAAATGACATGTTTATATTACACTAGTTTTTATGATCTTAGAGATTTTTTACGCTGGCACAATGCTGTTCTGGCCAAACTGCATTGCTCTGGTTTATCAAATCTTTTCGTCTAAAGATAATGTACAAATGTTTTCTGTTATTTGATTTTTTAAGATATACCTCTACATATTTTGCAAAATAATTTTGATTATACATAGTTATATTATAATAGATCGTTATATTTATATATGTACACATACTATAGATACTACTTACTTCTTGAATAATGGAGGGAATTACATTCTCTCTTATGCGTATAAATCGTCTTACCAAATTATTGTCACATGTCAATTATTTTATATGGTTTGGATTGGGAGGGTAAATCGTTTGGTTACAAGTTTATTGTCTTGTATGTTATTTATTTATTGAGATTGAGTTTTTAAGAGACAATCGTCTAACTATTACATTTATTCTTTTTGTTTCTTTAATAATCCGACACGAATCCTGAATATTTTCGAATGTTTCTGAATATTTTATGGAATTAATACATATTCTATAATTCTTTTATACATTCAAATATTATTTTGTAAAATAATACTTATTTAAAAAAAATCCAAAACAATCCTTTTCCCTTCTGTTAGGATAATAAACCTGGATTTATGGATTTCAAACAGGGACAAAATAATAGGCAATCACGTTTTGATGATCAAGGTGGACAAGGTGGAAATAATGGCCCACGTGGCATTAATCGTCAATGGAGTGATCGTCGTGATGATTTCCAGAATAAGCGGCGTCGTTTTTAAATAATAAGGGAATGCATTCTAGTTAAAATTGACTTCATAAGTACATACTACATTTAAGAAACCGGAGTGTTTATAATAAGAAATTATAGATATATACTTTACACTATCGTCGATATCATCTAAAAAGTATATAAGTAATTTCAACAAATTTTTACACAATTTTACTTATTCAATTTAATAATTAGATTAATTTTTAGTTTTTTTAGCTAGAAACATTCGTTTCTATACATTATTTTATTCTTTAAACATAAATATTATGTTACATAAAACTTAGTTGATATTTGGCACTATATTTGAAAATTTATTTTACTCTGTATGAACAATAATATTTCATAAGTTATATAAATTATTTTTACAAAAACGCATCCAAAGTTTTAGTTTGGATTTATATTATAATTTACTTCAAACAATTACTTGAATTATTTATATCTAATCTATATACATAACATAAGTATATATTATCTCTTTATTAGATAATTATGTTGTCTACTATGTGTATTAAACAATTTATGCTAATAATTAACATTGTATTTATAAAATTTACATACACGTGTATCGTATATAAAAGTAATCAATTCTTGAATTATTATTTTATCTTGTAATTTTTGTGGTAAGTTGTGTATGTGTGCAGTGTGTTATTTGGTGGAATATGTGTAAATGAAAAGACTTGTATCTAAAACAGTATTTTAATTTTTATAGAAGCTGCGCTGTCAAAATATAACATTTCTTCAATAAAAATATTTATTCTGAGAAAAATATAATTTTAATGTTTACACAAACATATTTCTTTAAATTCACAATTGTATTTCGGTTGTGTTTCCAAAAGAAATAGAAATCAATTTTAATTTCGACTCTACTGGGGGTGAGATTCCCTTCAATCAATACATGTTACTGGGAAAATTTATCTGTTCTATTGGATAGGAATTATGTTAATTATAAAAAAATTCGATAAAAAAAGTAAATGCAACTCTCAACCAAGGCGGTTTTATTAAAATTTAAAAAAGTAATTTTGTCTTATTTATAATAAAACTGATATTCTTCAAAAATGATTATTAAAAATCATTCAATAACACTATACAAGAAATAAGAATATATATTTTGAAACAAGCATTCAATTCAAATTTATGGAAAGTTTACTCTACTCTACTACTAAACAATTCAAATGTTCTACAAATTATTGAAATACATTTCTTTTAAAAGGTAAGAAATACTGGTGACGAAATATGATATCCAAAAATTCGATACATAAAATTTAATTTGTATAGAAAAATGCAATTATATTTTAATAAGTTGGAAATTTTTGGATTCATTATAAAAAAAATATTTACATACTAAAACGACAATAATCGCACTCTTATTTATGGACGCGTGCTTGGTAATTACATATAATATTCTGCTCTTAGGAAGCAATTCACAATTCTAAAACATCAAGCAAACGTCAATTCTTTTTTAATTAAAAATTCCAAAATAATGAAAGCTACTTCAAATCAAGACGAATGATTAATAATTTCTAAACTAAACAAAAAAAAAAAAAAAAAGATACTGAAGAAAAAAAATACTTTCAAACTTGAAATTCAAAATATTTTACTAAACAGAAATTTGTATTTCCAGATGATTAGGTGTTGGATTTCATCTTATATTTGAAACATGTAATTGGAATAACTTTTGGGTAAGATTTTTTTTATTTTATTTATCAGCTTTTATTGTATTACTATTAAATATTCAATGATTATATTAATTATTACGGATCTAATTACCGAATGTGCTTGGGGACTAACAATAATTGATGAGATGATCATGAAAATATTAAAAAAATTTCAATCTATTTTCTAGTGTTTTAATTTTATTTTTTGTCATTAATTTCAGATTTTAAATTGCTAATGATGGAAATTTCAAAATGTTCCGCAGTTGTGATAAGGTGAGTTTTTTTTTCTTCAATTTAAAATACATAAGTACACAGTTCGTAAAAATGTTGTAATAAGGATGATAAAAATTACCGTTTGATTTTAAATTTTTTTTAAAATGATAATATCAAGCTGGCTGCTTTATTTGCTGAATTTATTTACATTTTTATTATTGTTATTAAGAATATTTTGTAAAGGGCGTTCTTTCATAAGCGTGAATGATTACTATATTATTCTCCCAATGAAATATGGTTCGTTTATCTGGAACGCCACAAACTCTGAAATGTAAATGGTTTAAGGAAGAAAACATGATTTTCTCGTTAGAGCTGCTTGCTCGCAAGTGTTTTGTTTGCATTTGCAAATTGTCCCATTTGCTTCAATTAAAAAGAGCCCAATATTTGCTTATTCAGCATAATGATGTACTTCTAAAATGAAAAGATGCAAAATATTCTTGGTAGACGTAATAATTATGGAATATTTACCGTTTATTACGTTTTTTAAAAATAATTTTAGATTATAATAAGTTCGTTTTTTCTCATTAATTTCAGGTTTCGATCGAGCTCAGGTTTGCGAAATCAACAGAGATAATTTGTTTGCATAGATAATAGGTAAGATATTTCTGTTCTTAATATGTTGTTAATTCCATACAATTTTTGCAAGATTGGTGTTATATTAGAGTGGTGTTAGTAGGGTATCTTTTTGATAAAATTTAAATATTTGTAATATTTAATTTTAGAATAATTTTTGAGACTATTGAGTCCGTAACATCAAATAATAACAGGCTCGGTCTCACAAAATATAATTTTGAAATATTACTTGTGCGATGTGTACAAAATTTGAATTTTTAGAACAAACATTTCTTCCATACTTTAATGTCGAGTTCACGTATGCGATCAAAAAATGATTCGCGAATCAAAGGAAAATTAAATCATTGAAAACATATACAAATTTCCCCGTCCGAGATGAAATAATTTTAACTTTGGGAAAATTTTGATCGGAAGCATCCAACACAATGAAAAAAATTGCAAATTATGAGTAATAATGCGAAATAATTACGCTCAAAGATTGGCTTGATTCGCGAATCATTTTTTGATCGCATACGTGAACTCGACATAAAGACATAAGAACACTTGATTTGACATTTTTTTTAATAGAACTCTGGCATTAAATTCCTTTGCGGCTCACAGAACTAATTTTGAAAGTATTTACGTAGTTTTGAATTTAGTTTCATGACAAATGAATAACAAACAAAATTTCCGTACAACAAACAATCATAGTTCATTAAGAGATTCGCAACAAATTATTGCACGATTAGAGTAAGGCATTTAGACTGCTTTTATTTTACAAATCGAAATGCGGCAGATTCCGTAAATATAGAATTCTTCTCAAAACGTGAAAAGTACTCGGCCGGTGTATTATTTTGCTTACTTATTGTAACGTCACCGGTCGTCAAGAGTTCTCTGCTTCAGAGTGACTCTAAAAATTGCTATTAAAGGACATAGTATTATAATAAGATCGGCTTTTTAACCAAGAAAAAACTTAATTTTAAATACAAAAATTTTAATTTTTATTTATTTTTTTACAATTATTGCGGTGTTATTTTGAGAAATTTACAACAACAATCCCGTATATGTAATTCCAAATTGGAATTGTTTTAAACTAACTTTCTTGCTGGTATAGAATAATTCTATTCTACCGGTTGTAAATTAGTTACGATTTGTAATAATCAATTATTCGATCATATTATTTAATTAGATTTATTTAGTTGTGCTTTCACGTTTTTTTTTAATTTCAAAATGCAATTACCATTATTATACTACAATTATCGTTTATTTATGTATGTATTGTTGTGTGTTTGATAGATTTGAGAAATATCACTGACTTCTTCGAATTTTTCATTTTTACCGGTCATTATAACTACATGATTATCATACTTAGTTGGTAAAAGTAATAAACTGGCTTATTTCTCGTTCCATGTAAATATTTGAAATATTTGGTCAATAATTGAAGATTGGGTAATTTGAAATGAAATTGAATTCAAATAATGGTTCGTTTTTGATGATTGTATTTTTGACAAATGTTTGAGTATTGGGCTAACTTACTACTTTCATTGCTCACTAATAATCGTGTCATCGGCTCCTTTATTCCCGATATGTTTATAGAATTCTGCTTCTATGCCTCCGGAAATTTTTTCTATATCTCCTCGGAGGCATAGCGAGGAAGAGCGCGGCGAAATCCTGCGTTCTCGATAAGAGTCCTCTAGGGCGTTAGTACCCCTATAATTTCGCCTTTTTAAAATGATCAGCTAATTTGATTTTATACACAAAATTAAATTGGATGAGGAATACTAAAGATGTTTCTACCTACACACACTTCCTACATAAATATTTTTAGTATTTTTATTTTTTATGTTCCTTATAGCTTAGCTATGTACATTCTAAGCACAGCAAATAATCAAACAATTTTATTCATGCATAAAAAATCATCTTCAATTTTGTCAAGCCAAAGAATTATTATTTTCTAGTTTTAAACTCAAATTTACTACTTTAACGGAAGGGGTTTGGTGATTATTCATAATTATCGGTAAAAGGGAATAATTTTGAAGAGTATCATATTTACATAGTTAGTAATTATGTATAATAAATATTAATCAAATTAACCGTAACAAAAGTGCAAAATCTTAAGATAGTAAGAGATATAAGAGTCAGGGTTTTTTTTATTATAAAACATGTAGAGCTGAAGCGAAAATTTAGTATGTTCTGAATTAGTTCAGATATACATTTTTTTTACAAACTTCAAAGAAATTGTATGGTTATGTCGTATCATTTGTTGGTAAATGGTCTATACAGAATGATGCCGTTCTAGCGTTTCTCAGAAAATTGGTACTTCAGTGATGTTTTGCTACATATACATATATTCAACAAAATCACTATTTTTTAGCTACTTTTCAGGGGACCAAATTTAACACGTTGCCGCACACTTTCAAATGTGTGTTTTGATAACTTTTGTAATTGCAATGATATTTCGTTGCGGAAAGGAATGTGTTGTTGAGAATTGAAAAATATGTCGGTATTCCTTAAAAAACGAAAAAATTGTATGACTGCTATAGCCGTTATTTGCGCTAATGAGTTAAAAAACGAAAAAGTTGTATGACGGCTATAGCCGTCATTTGCGCGAATGCGTTAATTATGGGATATAACTAAACTATTTTTGATCCATGGTATCAGAGTTTTTAAACTGCGTTTATTGACACCTTCAAGTACCTTGTACCATGCTCTGGGTTTTAGAAAAAACATCGAGTTAAGTAAATACCAAATGGAAAATTAAATTCAAAATAAAAACAATTTTTTTTTTTTTTTTTTATTATTTATTTGTTAGTTAAGAATTAACTATTTAAAATTATACATTTTACATTATTTCATAATTAAAAAAATAAACATTACCTACAAAAAAAAACAGAAGAACTATTCTTCTTTGACATGTTTTACAACTGCTTGTTTAAATCTGTAAAAATTGGCTTCTTTTCTTACGTTATCAGGTAATTCATTGAATAATTTCAAACTACATACATTAACATATTTTTTGCTTTCTCATTCCTAAACAATTGTAACCGAAAATTAGACATGTTTCTCACATTATAGTTATGTATGTCATTATTATAGACTAATCTATCACACAGATATTCAGGATATAAATTATGTTTCATTTTAAAGATTATTGTTAAGACATTTACTTTAATCCTTTGCCTAACGTTTAACCATTTTAGTGTATCTAACATACACTTTATTGAAGAATATCTGTTTACCCTTAAAATAATTCTAATGCCCTTATTTTGCAATTTTTGCAATCTATCTACCTAGCATTTCTTGATTTGACATAAATAAAATGGATGAACAATGTTCCAAATGAGGTTTAATCATAACATTATAAATTTTAATTGAATTTGATAATGACAGTGTTCTCCTGATTTTTGAAAAAAAAAAAATTTCTTAGCAACTTTTTTACAAACATAATCAACATGATTCTTAATTTTTTTTTTTTTTTAAATAAAATATGGCCAGATTTTGAAGCGTTTTCTTCTGAGTCTAATGTCAAGTATTCATGGATTGTTTAATCGACTCTCTAAGATCAATTAAAACCAATGAAAACTACGTAGAATTTCTAAATTTGTAATCCTCACATTCTTTAACAAAACTACGTAAAGCAATTGTTGGCGCACATGAAAGTTAACTATAAACAAATTGTAACGCTCTAAAACCTAAATTTATTGACGTACAAGTTGCATAAGTTGCAGCTTTAGGGACGCTTGACGTGTTATCAAAGTCAAATTAACATCAGCCTATTAAAGAATTTTACGATTTTTGTTGTTATCGAAAAAAATAAATACGTCCAGAATTTACCTCAAACGGAATTAGTTTCGACTATCTGATTTCCTAATCTGCCGTTCCACACTGATTCTTTCGTCGTGATTCTTTCCTCTTCTTCCACAAGCTGTTGTTAGTTTGTAGGTGAAGGGCAAGGAGACGAGGAAAGAATCAAAGTGTGGAATGGCGGAATTTAAACGAAAATACGATAAAACCGGCATCGTTTTTTTCTGACGCCAACATCGGAAACGTTTTTCTTTGAACTCGACTAATTATATTTAATTATAATTTAGGCAGACCTGGAGGTCTACTATAATTATTTTTCTATTTCGTAACATACGATCCGCCGTAAATTTTCCACTAATCCAGTTATATGTATCACGAATAACAACAGAAACGTCATAACGCTGGTTTTATATGGAAAAATATCGAATCATTTGTTTTGGCCTTGACTAGCCCGAAGGTTCATTTTTATCAACAATCATTATTTTTGTATATTAAAAATTCAAATAAACAATTACGGACGCAATGGCGTTTTGCCGGTCATTTAGTAGAGAAAGTAATTAAGATAAAATTGGCTATATTCATTTTTAAAATAGAAAACAAATTAATTGTTTGTAAACAAATAATTATATTTCTATTCTGTGGTTGTGTCCTTCATTGAGCGACCGACGAAATCTGTGTAAAACGTCCAAAATATATTAAAATCTAAGTGCTATTAGGTAACCGACATCGCAAAATACGAAATATCCCTTTTGTGTTCTACTAACACAATTGTGTAGGTATGGCAACAGTACCATGTCAAGAATTTATTTTTGTATGTGTTTTGACCCAACTTACACGTTTGTGTATTCCTTTTAAACTTATTTTCGTCTGAAAAAAAACACTAACTCTACACACAATTGTGTTGGGTTGTACTTCAAATGAAGCAAAATTTTTTTATCAAAAACGCCATTACATACTATGATTTTTTACTCATACATTTGTGTGGTTTGGATTTAAGTTGAGCCACTTTTTTTTTCTTGCTTGTAAAAGGGATATGTTTATGGTAATTATGGCAATAATAATTAATTGAATTTTTAGTAACAGGTTTTTAGTAACAAGGTACAACCACTTGGTAGTATTGAAAGTATGTGGAAGGTACCACTTGAAAGTATTTTATAAAAACAGTCAAACTTGAGATTAGTTGGATTATGCCGCAGCCACACGAATGCAAATACACACCAATATTGGCGTATTTTATATTTGGCAAATATTGGTAACAGATGCCATTCGTGTAGACGATTGTCCAATGTGCATACCAATGTTGGTAGTTTTTTTTGATATTTTTTGGAAAACTGCCTATTGAACGAATGTGCACCAATGTTGAAAAAATGTAACCTTGATTTGAATTTTTCATTTGTTTTGTGGCTACACGATTTGTTGTTTGGACAAATACGCCAATGTTGGTGTGTATTTGCATTCGTGTGGCTGCGGCATTAGGCTTATCCAGGGGGTCTATTATGAAATTTATCCGTCTCGGATTTTTCCGTTAACGGATATATCCGTGCTATTATGAAACTAAAAAGTAAAATCGAATCGGATTTTTCCGATCACACTACAAAAAATCCGGGGGTCTATTATGAAATTTATCCGTCTCGGATTTTTCCGTTAACGGATATATCCGATTCGACACGGATTTACCCTATTATGAAACTTGTATTATCGGATTGGTAATATAAACAAATTGAAGTAAGCTACATTATTTTTTTTTAAATAATTTGAGGTTACAAAAACAAAATCACATCTATCGGATACAAATACGTCAACTAAATAGCAGTCGGATTTTTTGTAGTATGAACGGAAAAATCCGATTCCATTTTACTTTTTAGTTTCATAATAGCACGGATATATCCGTTAACGGAAAAACCCGAGACGGATAAATTTCATAATAGATCCCCCGACTGGTATTTAGTTGACGTATTTGTATCCGATTGATGTCATTTTGTTTTTGTAACCTCAAATTATTTAAAAAAAAGTAATGTTGCTAACTTCAATTTGTTTATTACCAATCCGATAATACAAGTTTCATAATAGGGTAAATCCGTGTCGAATCGGATATATCCGTTAACGGAAAAATCCGAGACGGATAAATTTCATAATAGACCCCCAGTTTTGAAAATTGTTATACGATGTGACGTAGCAGTACTAGCTAGTAAACTATAAACAAACTTGGATAAAAAAGAAAAATTTTCGTATACTCTTGGAGGAGGAATCACAGAGGCCATAGTTAGCTAAATCCAATTAGTGTTAATCCTTTGTAGTTACTCGTGATCGTGATCTTTACCAATTTTCCTGCAAACGATTTATATATAATTTTTAGAATGCCCTCAAACAAAATTTTGTAGTTTATAAGAAAATAGAATTGTGTACTTATTCAAAATTTTAATTGAACTGTTTTGGTGTTTTTGCAGACTTGATGTTTTTTCAACCGAGTGGATTTCGGTTATTCACCTATATAAAACGGTAATTATAATCAAAAATTTCCAATTTATTTTTATTGTATTTTATGATGAAATTATTGGTCCGTGTTTATGAATTTTCATTGATTTTATCTTATTAACCAATACTGATTACATTTAATTTAATTCTTATGTCATTAACTAATTTATGTTATTGATTTATGTACTAATTTAAAATTGTTTTGATTCTAGTTTTGCCACGGAAGAATGGAAACTGACGCAGCTGGTAGCACATAAAGGTAATTTTGATGACTTTTAGAACACAAAATGTTTTGTGATGATATTATTTATCCATGTATATGAAATTTTCATTGATTTCATCCCATTACTGATTTTAAATAAAATGTTACTTTTAATTTTGATGATCGAATTTTCAAGAGCTAACGAAAGTATTCATATTATTTTTTATAGGCGAGAGAGACAAAGTATCAGCATATCCACGCCTACGAATTAGGTAATAATGGAAAGCGGCTTGGACTGGAGTTTCTGGATTAGTATCCTACCTAGTTTATGACAAATTCTTTATACCGTATGTTTAAATTATTATTATCATTAATTTTGATGACTTTTTTAGAACACAAAATATTTTGTGATGATTCATGTATTATATGAAATTTTGATTGATTTCATCCCATTACTGATTTTAAATAAAATGTTACTATTAATTTTGATGGCCGAAATTTCAAGTACTAACGAAAGTATTCATATTTTTTTATAGACGAAGGAGACAAAGTATCAGCATATCCACGCCTATGAATTAGGTAATAATGGAAAGCGGCTTGGACTGGAGTTTCTGCATTAGTATCCTACCTAGTTTATGACAAATTCTTTATACCGTATGTTTAAATTATAATTTTTATTATTATTTAGTTAGTTTACTTGATGATAACTTAATAACAAACAGGTCTTCTTTTCCCGACTGATTATTTTGATGATTTTTGTTTCTGATATCACTTAAATAAAAAATTTATTATTCTAAGAAATTATAATCTTATGTTGGTATTTTTTTTTATTTCAGCCTTTCTTCCTGTCATTTTAGTTGGAACGGTTGGAACAATTGCCTTTGTAACAATCCAGTTTGTGTTAAATCTAATATGATCTTTAAAAAAATACTTTTATTATGATATTAATAAAAATGAATAAAAATAAATCTGTATGTTGTTTTATTTTAAGCAATGGGGCCTAAGAGAAATGAGATTTGGATGTATTTAATTTGGGTCATCTAAAATTAGACAATTTTTAATTAAATCGAAATATGTTTTTTCCTACAAAGAAAATCGCCTCAATCATATGATTGTACCTAAAAACCGAAGTTATAAAAGGAAGTATCTTCGTATATCGAAATACTGTTTTTGTAATTTTTTCCTTGAATGAAAAAGGATAACGATATAGAAAGGAGGCGTTTGCGCTGTAAACGTTTTTACTTTTTTGGGGAGCGGCTAAATATATTTTCTTGAATAAAATGTTAGTCTTTTATTGATATTTTGGAATATCAGTGAGTCCCTTGACAAATTTGCAACAAAATTTTGATGAATTAAAATATATTTTTTTTTGAGTTTTTTTTTAATTTAAAATTTATTTTTATTTAATACATTACCACTGAAAGTGACTTAACATTAAATATGTAATAATAAAAGTAACTAGTGAAATAAATTGAGTCCATTATTATGTAAATTTCCCATTTGTATAAAATATGTCCTTTCTTGAAATTTAATAGACATATTGTATTTACGAGTTTTTTATTTTAGTTTTGGAATGATTTAAATATATTTGTGTGACAAAAATTGTACGCAACATTTCAAAAGAATAGTTAAATGTCGTAATATGAATTGAGAATCTAGTTATAATAAAATATGATTTAAAATAGTGGTTTCGATTAAAAAAAATGTTTTGTTAAATATTAATTATGTACCTACATAATATGAAAAATATGCTGTTTTTATAATACTACCGATAATGAATTATTGATTTTTTTCAACACATAACAAAAGCAAAAATAAAAGTAAAAGAATTGTACGATTATCTGATTCTGTATATAATCGATATTTTTTTTTAATACGTACACATAATTATTATAAAAGTAAAATTAACATCAATATACGAGGTTTTCCAATAATAATAAGAATTAAAACTAGTTCAATAAAATTGGGAATATATAAATAAACAATCGAATATTTAACATTGATGGATATTCAACAGTAAATTTTTTACAAAGAAGACGGATGAATATTCTTGTAAAATTTTTCATTGACAGGGATGTTGTTCTTGTCACATTTAGTAGTTCTAAAAAAATCGAGAGAGTTGTTTACTTTTGACAATGAGGAGTGGCAGCTCAGAACTTCTTCTCGATCAACAGCAACAAGAAATAAGACAGCGACGTTTAAAGGAATTGGTACCGAAAAAGAAAGTTGTTAATGTAAAGAAGCGCACAATACGCGAACGCATTAAATTTTATGGTACATCAGTATTAGCATTTTTTAGTGTGACAGCTGGTGCATCACTATTATTTTTAGTTCCATTATATGTTGATCCAGCCATTTCAACACTAGTATCGAATTTTATTGATCAACCGACTACATGTACAACGACGCGACGAGAGGAAATGACTGGTTTATTTAATTGTTCGTGGAGTTCATGTCGCGAGGGATGCACATCCGATATGTATAAATGTACTCATATATATGTTACGTATATTGAAATAAATTCAACGCAACCAGTAAATATGACCGATGAAGCAATGCTTTTAGTGAATATAAAAGGTTGCGGCTATCCACCGAGTGTTACGTGTAAAAATTTTACGGATTTTTATGGATACGAGGGAGCAACCTTTCCATGTTATTATTCGCAATTAAATAAAACCGTTGTTATAACGACCTACAATCGTGAAGATCAAGTATCAATGATTGTGAACTTTTTTGCTATTCCATTTTTTATAACACTAGTGTCATCTATTGGACTGTGTATTATGCATTGTGATTGTCGTTGTCAAAAAGAAATTCATCAGCGTCGGAGGCATCACAGACGGAGACCACGGATAGAAAATTTAAGGTACCTAATTTTAGAATTTTCAATACATACTGTATTTTTTGTTTTGCTTAGGTCATACGGCCACTTTATTCCACATGCAAGCAGATTGTAGGAATGACCATTGTCCACATTTAACATCAATAATATTCGAAACAAAATTAATTTCTCTTGCCACGCGATATTCTAATTCTTTTATGTATTTTTGAACATCGTTAATTTACGTATGTATATGTAGTGCTAAATGAAATCACATGTAAGATATTTAAAAATTTAGTTGTGTTATTTTAATTTTAATTAATATTTGGATTTATTTTAAAGGTCCATGAGAGGATATTTTATCTGTCTAGTGTCGATAGTAATCTAATAAGAATTCGATTTAAATATATTTTATGTTGTAGATTGTAGTTCACAACACAACGTTTACCCATATCGACGAATCGTTGGTAGTTGGCACATCGTTGATTATATCGCTCATTAAGTTATAACAATGCGGATTTGGTTTCAAATTTCAACAATTTGTATATTAAAAAGCAATTGAGGAATTATATAGTGTTGACTTCGACATCGTGTTGGAGGGATTACGTACTCCCTCAGAAAATCCGTAGGGACTTTTTAATATAAATACTAACTCACATTGCATAGGTGAAATACAAATATTTACTGCATTGTTTACTGCATCACAGCGAATGCTATACAAATGCTTAAATTCGTCTTTGGTCTAAATGTTTTTAAATTATTTTTCTCGAACTTTGTTAAATAGAAATCAAATTTCGTTTCATTAGTTCGAAACCAAACTTCCTAATGTCCTGGTGTAACATCACCTCGATGTAAATCAAATAAGTCTTATATATTTTTGACAGACTCGATTAAGCAAAAAATATTTATAACATGATCTAGTTTGTAATGCAAATCTATTCCTTTTCAGTACTGAAGAAATGTAAATTGCAATGTCAAGTTAAATCGTTATCCTTTGTTTCATTCGCCAACTTCAATTATATACATATGTGATACCAGACGCTATTTGTCTGGCTTGCGATTTGGTACAATCCGAAATCCTTATACATATTACTTTTCAGCTTTGCTTATCAGACTCGCGAATCAATCGCTCGCTCGTTCACCTTTTATATTTCATTTGTGCAAAATGTATCACCACTATTTTCTCTTTGTTATTTTTGGGTTGGGATTGGGACATTCAAATTATTATAAATGAGTCGTTATCTTGATTTGTATTAACTCCACTAGTCAAGTTTAATAATTTCCCAAACAATTTAATTGGTTATCATCTGTTTGAAAATTTACAATAGTTTTTTTTATTTGCGGCCCAATAAAGAAACAAACAACAATACTTCCGAGGTCATATAGATATTGTAACACAGCGTTCCACTTCTAAATCGTTTGCCTGGGTATATTAAGTGTCCATTGTAGGCTGGTGGAGTCAGGACCCCTTGCTATAGGTACTGCTTGAATTAATTCGAAATTGTTGTTATTAAAAGCACACTTTATATTTATATAGGGCATCCAAAAATATGCACTTAATCCGGTTTTAAGCGCTTAAAATACGCCATAAAAATATAATTTTATGCATTTAAATTGTGCTCTAAAAACAAAATAACATGTTCGGAAAATTACTTTTCTTCGTAAAATTGTATAACAACAAAAAAAAGAATACCATAAATTTGAGAAGTAGAACTATAGTTCTCGCTTTAGAATATAAAATAATATTGAATTTAAATTTTGGTTACTATAAATGACGAAAATTTCACTTTAGGTTTTCAAACAAGAAGCTCTCATGGAGAAGCTTCTCGACGCCAACCGAATTGATTGGTGCATATTTAAATGATAATATCTCTTCAACTGTATATTCCATTTGGCAATTTTGTACTGATGTGCCAATCATGCTCGCCGAAATATTAGATAATACTGTAAATCCCCGATTTTTTTTGAATAATTTTTTAAAATTGCATGCTAATTTGTTTGCACAGCAAGTGCCCGTGCATTTCCCGGAACGACCATTACAAACATAGAAATTGTAATGGTCGTTTCGGGAAATCCAAAGTTAGCTGAAATAATGATCAAATCTGATCAGATTGTGCTGTCACGTAATAACTAAAAAAGAAGGGGTATCGTTACAGTGTATTGGAACTGTTATAATGACCTTGTATTTTTTCCATGGCTTTGTTAAAGTCTTCGAAACTGAGAAGTTCATTCGCCCCGAGGCAGGTTGATGTGTCTCTAAATAGGTCATGGTTAAATCTCTGGAAATAAATTGGTTTATAAAGAAGAAATTTATTGAAAGTCTGTTAAAGATTAGAAACAGGTCGATGGGGCATTTAGTGGTTCCATTGCGCCTTGTTGGGTATGCTTTAAGCGGAAGCTGTCGACGGGGATAGGACTTGATTTTTTTACTTGTTCTAGGCCTTGTCTGTGTTACACGATCCTTTTATTAGGCCAATCAATCGGGTTCAGATGAAAAATTATCTTTAATATTTAATTTTCTCAAATAGAATGTCCTAAATGGCATCGTTGGATACAAAATCACTGCTATGCAATTAAGGAAAGTAACTTTTTTGCAGAGTAATCTAGGGATATCGAATTGAGTTCTTTCTATTAGCGATCAGATGTCGGCGATATGTACTTGTTTTGAATACCCTCTAAATTAAATATATTGGTGCTACTATTGCATGCTAGACTGAAGGATCCTGCAGTAGAAAAATGGATTTTGTCCAAATGGACAGATGTAGTTTATGATCTTGTCGGCAGTTCACAACGAACAAATGCAAAATAATAAAATTGGCGATTCCTTTCTACTATGGTAAATGGTTTATACGATTTGCATTGTCTCGAAGTTATTCTATAGTATACGTGGGGCCTTATTTTGCATTATGGTTTGATTGTTTAATAAATAAATATAGATAGATGCTAGATCTTGTTAGTTATTGACCTGTGAATAACGAAAATTAAGATATATGTTTTTACAACTCTTACTTGCATGTCATTTTTCTGTTTTCTTTACTATAAAACAAAGCATCTTGAACATTTCAAAATGATGTATGATGGTTCTTCTCGAACCTAATTTCCATAAGCGTATTGTACTCGTATTACGAGTATGTTTTACTAAAACACAAACATATACTAATCTTCTATGTTTGACAAAAAACGGTTACATCTGGTAGATTTTTAATTCCTAATGTACACGCTACCTAAGTATGTTAGAAAAGTTTGTTTTACTACGTATGATTTGTGTTGTTTATCTAATAAATATTAAATAATTGTTTAAACAAAGGTGTACAGAGTACTCAGCTGGCAATATACAGTCCATTAATCCAACACCAATTAACCCAACAATTAGTCTATTATATGTAAAGTTCGTTTAAAAGAATTGTAACCAAACTCATATAACCGATTGAATACCCCTAGTCTTTGACGGGTTGTTTTATCTCGCGATACATGCGAGTTTTCTGTTAACTCAGCAAATTTATTGGGCTCAAATATTTAAATTAGACTACGGTAGAATTTTTGATTTCAGTAACAGCGACTGTACCCACTCGATCCGTTCACGATACGGGCTTTGATATTCGCCTGGATGTCCTTTCCTGATCGTATCTAGCAGTCAAAATTCTTCAACACGTATCGTTTTACTTCTGCTTTTGCTAGAAAACTCTCCGTGAGATTACGAATTTAGTCTACGGTAAGACAACACATTTCTTGATTTTTTGTGTGCGAAGAACAAGTGTTGAAAGTAAATTCAAAATTTTTTTTTTCCTTAAACGAAAATTACAACAAAACATTAATTAAATTTTGTTTTATACTTAAATATATTTTTGACATTAATTTTGATTTCATTTTCGGATTTAACAAAGATTTAATAAATTTTGTATCGCTTTGATACCCGGATAATCTGCACACCCCAGAATTTAGCCTGGCTTAGGAAAATTCAGTTCCGGGATTATGTGCATCTCCCTGTCATACGTCGCCTGTTTTCTAGAAGAGGTGTGAGATTGTTTCCTAAATGAAAATTTATCAAAGAGAACCAGGGGCCCTATTTCAGAATACGATACGAAAATGTATTCGATGCGAAAATGATATTCGTTACGAAAATACTTTGGTATTTCTGAATACGATCGTACGTAATTGTTTGGTGTGTGTCCTTGCTACAAGGGAAATTTATTTTAAATCGTTTTACCTGCAATAAAATTGTACAACTTGGACACTATTTTGAGTTTTGACGTTTGAATTTGTACTTGAAATGGATGTAATAAATTTTTCTTCTAGGTTTTCAAATAAGCATCACTTATGATTTGGGGATTCTTTTAAGTTGTAATACATATAAATACAAATAAATAGTGAAATAAAATTATAGTTTTGTGGAAGTAAAATATTTTGTATTTTTGAGTGGCCGACAAAATTGTTAGGATCGAAAATAAAATTCACCCACCAAATAATTTCTTGTGGGTGATAGTGCCCTATTAGGCGTTTTGCAACTCCAACCTCTTAAGTTTAAATTGTATGGTTTTATAACTAAATATAAATTAATTGTGTTATTAAATATTTCAATATCATTTTTGGATTATGGTCCCGGGTTTTTCAACAGTGCTCTCTACCCCGTTCTATATTCGGTCATTTACGCTGTTACTATGAAAGCCGCAATTCGTTTCAGTAATTTTCATCCTTTTCTTGGCTTGAGGAATGGCATTCCCCACTATAGTACGTGCTAAATACATACTACGAATAATTCATAAATAATTATATTCTTATTTAAATTGACGTAAACAAATTATAAGGCCATGTTTACGTTTTAAAATCAAAGATTTTCTTTAAAATTATTTTAAATTAATGTTTTTTATGTGAAACTCAAATAAATTTTTGATTTTTTTATGGAGTCGTTAACTAAATATTCATCGTACATAAATTCGTTCATGAACGTACAAAAATTGTTCGTATTCGTATTGTCAAATAAGGGAAATTTGTGAACGTATCAAGTAGGTACGAATTCGTGTTACAATTGCACGAATTCGTATTCAAAAATACCAATTATACGAATTCGTACAATTTTTGTTCGTATTCGTATTCAAAAATAGGGGCCCTGATAATCCTGTAGTTTCTCGTGATTCTAGATCGAAACGATTAGAGGCCGAGTGCCTGGTCGGTCGTTTAACAATGCAATCCCTCAAGTGTGCCCGTCTCTTTTGACGAAGTTTAGTTGCCCCCTTTAGAATGGATCCTAATGCAAGACTAATGCACCCGCTCTGTAAAGTCGTGAATTGCGAGTAGAAATACAGGGTTGTTATCATGGAAATAATAATAATCACCTGCGGCGCTATTCTGGTTTTCCCTCTGAATAGAGAATTGAGAAAAATATTTTCAAACCATTTTTGTCTAAATTTTATTTTTCTGGCCTACTGAGGGAATAAGTTTGGTGTAAATATTTTCGAAACAAAGATATATTGGGAATTATTTTTCCCTATAAAAATTTTGTGGAACAAAAGTTTCCCAATTAACTTTGTTTTGAAATTTTTTGCCTTTAGTAGGCCAGAAAAATACAATTTAGACAAAACCGCTATGAAAATATTTTTCCCAATTCCTTATTCCCAGGGAAAGCCAGAATAGTGCCACTGGGCCCTATTCTTAAAACCGGTGGAAACTTTCGTAATCGACATACAATTTATTATGCAATTCTTTATATGACCAAAAAAAGGGATTTCTCTCTCTAGCTTCACATCCCATGAAGGGATTTTCCCGCTCGCACTATGGTTCTCCATCCGTCTCGGTCCATCGCTCTCGTCCTCCAGTTTCGACATCGTAGTGTATGTAGATCTTGTCCGACGTCGTCACGCCAGCGCAGGCGGGGTCTTCCTCTACGACGCACATCAGCTGGTTATTGATGGGACACTATTGGTCATCCGTTGTTGTGGGGTTGAACACTGTTGGTCATCTGTTGTTGTGGGGTTGTCATCCCTTGTAATCTTACTGATAAAAAAGGGATTATCTATTTTAAAAATAATAATTGTAGCCATCTGGTCCACATTAGTTTTATTTAGTATAACGGTTGCTGCCCAGCAATTGATCCTGGATTGTTTCTCGTCCCATGTATGTCGAGAGGCAGTCGAAATAGTTGACCCTAGAATCCTAGCTTGCAAAAAACTTAGGTAAGCGAATGGCTCACAGCCAACATTAACAATTTTAAGGAAGGAAGAGCCTCGAAACCTCGCGTCACTGCCTCTAAACTAAAGAGATTATGTTTAACATTTCTCCATGTACTAAGTTAGGAGATTTCTCTGCAATAAGAACTGTTGCCACACATTAGCAGAATTAAGCTTATTATTCGAAATAAAAATATACGTTTTGATGTTAGTGGACCCTTCTTACTCTTTCTATCGTATAATCGGAATTCAATTGAGATACCACACGATCAATACCGCACCGTCCACGATTCTTGGTTGAAGCATATATAGCTACAGAAAGCAGGTACGATTGGAATTCAAAGGATTATGATTTGCTGTGTTCATCAGCTCATCTGTAGCCCACTACAATCATTGACATTGAAAATTATATATTAAAATAATCATTATTTTAAACCAAGGCCTTTGAATGACTCTTAAGTGGACCTTATCAAGGACATATCAAAGGGACGATCCAATCCAGGAGGGCTATTATGGTATTTTCGATAGGTTTTTTTCTCGATATTATCGAAACTGAGGTTATTATGAAAATTTTCGATTGAGTTTATTTTCGATAATATCGACAGTTTACGACTGCTCTTTATATGGCGAACAAAGACGAACCACGTCGATTATAGAATCCTCAAGAACGAATCGAATGCGGATTGGAAAATACATATAATTAACATGGAAAACAATTGCACAACAATTTATTAAGTTATAAATAAACACATTTTAAGCACTTACATTTTTGAATATTTTAATTAAAATTTTAGGAGTAGGAAAAAGAAATAAAATTAGGAGACAAAAAAACGGCATTAAAAATTGATCTATTGATCGTCCCAACCTTCTGTTGTTTATACGGCAAAAATTAATAATAAAAAGTTTTATCGAGTCATCGACTCATTAGCAAAATTCAAGGTACATTGAAGTACATTTAATTACCCAACATATCAGTCATATTATTAGGAGCGTGAGAATAGAACAGGGCAGGATCCGTAATTGGTGAGATTAAATGTACTTCGATGTACATACTTCATTACATTTAAACTATGCCTACCCTTCCTATTGAAAAAATGATATTCATTTTTTTCTGGACGTACGATATTTATGTGCGTGCCTGCCATCCACACAGCCCATGACGCCTTGAAACTCATATTTATTTAAGTAATATTCCTTCGATTTCATTTTTCCCTAGTCAGATTGTTGAAAATTTATGGATTTATTACATAAATTAGATTCCAATATCTGTAATGTTTCTGCCATCACTACGGATACGGTAGATTGAGCCATTGCGATAAAAAAATCTTGTCCAACCGTCCGCTGATATGATCCTTCTGCTAAAAAACGTAAAATGCTCGAAAGCTTTAAAATTATTCTTTTTGGCTGAGGAAAATGAGGTTCAACTTCACTCAGAATTTCTCTGAACAATTGCTTCGATATTCTGAATAATTTGATTAAACTAAAAATATACAAAAATGATTGTTAGAAATGGATTAATTATGACGATTGTTATTATATTTATTACCTTTTATTTGGCATGTCGAACATGTTTGAACTACCACGAAATCGTTTTATAAGCCCCCAGTCGGAACATATATGCAATCTCTGTAATTTTTGTAATTTGGCTAGTACATTTTAAAGGTCCCTGTGTTAGTGAGCCTAGAGCCCCTGGCTTTGATCACTTGGTACTCCATAAAAAATGAAAAGCCGTTCTCCAACTGTTAACTCTGCCTTAAATTTTAGAAATCGAAAACCCTACATCGTTTCTATTAGGGGACAATTTATTTCAAACTTCAATATATGAAGTTACGTAAGCTGGTGGTGTAGTGAGATGAAACTAAGTAATAATCGGTTTTATAAATATGCCCACACCATCAGTTTGTTACCGGGTAGTCAATTTTTGACAGTCTCTGCTCATTGCGTGTACATTTCCTATAAGTTCCTGTGTTAATGTTTAGGTATATTACCATGAGCCCAAATAGAGTATACAAAATTCGGGAATCTGTGTCTAAATCCTAATTTTTCGGCCTGGAGATGAATGCCATAAATAATGCCATAATGCCAAAAATTGTTATTTAAAATAAACTAAATACTTTAACGTATTTTATACAGGTTATAGCCGATTTTTTTCGTCTGAGCTGAAATTATCTAGTTCAAATATCACTTTGGCTATTATGGCGTCCCATGAGACTGCTGAAAAATTACTTTAGAAATTAAATTTGTTGATGACGGTCTATTGATTAATCTTTAGTTACTTGATAAAAGCGGTTAAGTTTTAGTTTGTAATGCTGTCAGAATGAAATCGGCCTAGATATTTCTGCGATACGTTTGGGATATTACTTAATTTAAAAAAATGCGGGTAACATATCGAACTTTATTTTCTCTTCTTTGTACATTTTCAATAATAAGTACTATACCTAATTTCTTACATGTACAAGTTCACGTCTTATTTATTCTTCCATTTAACAGAAGAACAATGAAGAAAACTTATGTTGAATATTTTTTTATGTATATAATCGTATAGTGAAATGAAAATGACGTTAAATTTCATGACTAACAAGAAAACTACACTATGTCACCATGCGATGACCTTGTTTTTAACAATATATTTAAACTTTATGTTACTTTTATCAAGTTCAAATTTTGCAGTATAAGTGTGTGTACATGAAAGCAGAACCCCACTTAATTATTTCTGCGAAACTATAGAAATATAAAAAATAGTTTATATTTGTATTCTCCTGCCTACGGGCATCTAGAAAAGGGAAACTATTTGAAAATAATAATTTATTGCACGAATGCGACATAATTATGAATATGTACTTAACTGTATAATTCACTTTTTTTAATGCGGTTTATGATAAACTAGTTAGTCACCAAAAGTGTTTTAAATTTTATTCGAAGTTAGTTTTATTTTCGAGTATGGATTTCCCAGGTGACATTACGAACGGTATTGCGATTTTTCAGTTGCGGATTTGTTTTTAATTGTTCATATAAGTTGCAAGGTTTCTTACAGCGATTTCAACTTGGGACCATTGTACGTAAATTATAATTAAGCACGACTTAAAGTTACAGAAGTCACGAATTAAAGAAAGTAACAAATTTAGCGGGAAAAGGGGTCAAATTTAATCTGGTTTAGGTATACTTGAACGTTTGGGTATTTATTTTAAACAGAGAAAATATTCGCGAGACGGTGTGTAGAGTGGTTTCTTAACTCTCATATTGCCTTGGGAATGAGACCGCTCAGTGCAAATATCAGATGTCCTTGTATTTAGAATTTTGAATTCAGATGCCCTTGTTAAATTCACGTTAAAATCTTAATCCAGATGTGCATATTTGTTGCGAAATCGCCTACTTACGAGTACATCAGCAAGGCCTAATTCCGGACCTTCGTTCAAAATTCAAGTAAGAATTCAAATCCAATTCTGCATACCAAATTTGACAATTATTGGTTAAGGAATAGTCAATGAGCATGGCCAAATTCCTAAAATTTTTGAATAATGCAAATCACATCTTATATGTAATTTGAAGATCAACCAAAAAATAGCCAATTTTCTAATAAAAATCTAGGTAAAAAATATTTTAATATTTTTTTTTTTTTTTATTATTTATTTAAATAGTACAATCGTATCAAATGATAATTTATTACTAAAGATAATAACGCACTTATTTGAAACTAATAAGTGGAGCGAGTGTGGGTTTACAGAAATCAGTATTCTGCTCCCAATAATGAAACTTTATTTATTAGATGACTAGCTCAAGCGGTTTAATTCTTTTAAGGCGTCTCAGTTCTTGTGTTATGTCAAGAAGTTGTATTGCTTCACTGTTGGTATGTTGCAGTAACCTTCTTTCATGTTTGATTGCAAATTCCTGGATCACTTCATCAATCCATTTGACATTTAGGTCTTTGTGTAATTCTTCGTTGGTTACGTAGCGGTAAGCATTCGTTATTGTACGTAGACATTTGTTTTGATAACGTTGAATAATTAAACGATTTGATTGTTTAGTACAGCCCCAGAGCTGGATACCATACGTCCAAATTGGTCTAATTATTGTTACGTAGATCAGGCGTTTACAGTACAGGCTAAGCTAAGAATGTCTTCCTATTAGCCAGTACATCTCACGTTGTTTCATTTTCATTTGCTCTGCTTTTTGTCTAACGTGATATTTCCAGTTCAATCTTGAATCGAGATGCAATCCGAGATATTTTGCGGATTCAGCTTGGGGAATTTGTACCCCATTGAGAAATGTATGGATGTTGCTATTTTTGTGCCGCAACGTGTATGTTACATGTACTGATTTCAGCTCGTTAAGCTTTATTTTCCAATCCCTGGTCCATTGGCTGATTTTATCGAGTGCGTGCTGTAAGTATTCTACTGCTTGCTTCTGCGATTCGCTTGATGCCAATACTGCGGTATCATCAGCAAAAGTTCCAATGAAGGTTGTTTCCGTTGTCGGTATATCAGAAGTGTAAAGTAGATATAGGATGGGTCCTAATACGCTACCCTGGGGCACCCCTGCTATGGCTGGGTAAAAGTTGGAGTATGTCACTTCATGTGATACTCTAAATATTCGTTTGGAGAGATACGACTCGAGCAATTGGCAGTAATTTTTTGGCACTAATTTACTTATCTTGTAGATAAGACCCTCATGCCACACTCTATCGAAAGCCTGTGATACATCTAGAAATACGGCAGGGCAATATTTCTTCTCTTCAAGTGCTTGTTCTATCTTTGCAGTCACGCGATGAACTTGATCAATTGTCGAATGTTTATTCCTGAATCCAAACTGGAAGTCAAGTATAATGATCATTGGTCTTAGTCGTTTCAATAACAACTTCTCAAACAATTTTGAAATAGTAGTAACAAAGAGATCGGCCTGTATGAGCCCATTTGCTCGGCTGGTTTGTCTGGTTTTTTTATCATGATTATTTGTGCAACCTTAAAACACTCAGGCACATATGTAAGTCGAAAGCAAGCATTATATATATATATATATATATATGTTAACATAGTCACTGCTCTCTTTGATAACTCCTTAAGCATCCTTGGCGAAATGTCATCAATTCCAGGTGACTTTTTGGGATTCAGATTCATGTCAATTTCAAGTGGGGTGACACTTCTGATATTTGCTGGAGATCTATAGACTGGTTTAGGATCAATCCTAGATTGTATGTCGTGTGGTTGAAATACTGATGCCAAATGTTGTGCAAATAGTTCTGCTTTATCTTCGTTACGTCGCACCCATTCTCCATTTATGTTCCTTATAGGTGGCACTTGGATTATTGGTCTCTTGAATCTTTTAGTAGCTTTCCAAAGAGAATAATTTTTGTCAGCTTCAGGACCCAGTCCTTTCAAATAATATTCAGTACAAGCTTCTTTATGTTCTTTAATTAATCGGTTAACTTTATTACTTACCCGATTAAATTCTCTTTTGTCATTAATGTTTCTGGTTTTATGCCATACGCGCCTTTTCCTACGCCTTTCTTTTATCAGTTCCCGAATCGCCAGGGGGTAGTTGATCTCTTGTACGACTTTCTCACCTAATGGAGTTAATAAATTGTTTAGTTTGTAATTCAAGTTCTTGTTTAGTTTTAAGACTAACTTTTAACTCAATTAGAGTATCCAGTTTCTCTCTAAATAATTCCCAATGAGTAAATTTATTAGTAAGGTTAAGTTTGGTTTTCTTTCTTACTAATGTACTCAGAGTCATTAAGACCGGTGTATTATCGGAAGTAAGGTCGTCAATGCCTTCAACTTCAATGTAATTTGAGGCTATTCCTTTCGAGATATAAAAGTCAATCAAATCAGGAATTTTGTTTATGTCTGTAGGCCAATAGGTAGGTTTACGCGATGAGTGATATTCACATCCTGACATTTCTATTGCACTTAGGAGTTCTTTTCCTTTTCCTGGTGTTATGAGTCGAGATCCCCACGCAGTATGTTTCACGTTGTAGTCACCTCCTATAATAAACCTTGCTCCAAGTTTATTAAAAATGTTGACATATTGATTTCTTACGATATTATGTCTTGGTGGGCAGTAGATCGCCCCTAAACTTAGTTCAGCACCACCATGGTTAATCGTTATTACGGTTGCTTGCATAAATGGTTCCTTAATTTCTTCTTGGTTGGAAATGTAGGATATTTTGTTTGATTAAGATTGCTGTCCCTCCTCGAGCACGACCACTAGGATGCAATGTCCAATAGGCTCTATATCCTGTAATTTTGATAAAGTTTTTCTCCGTAAAGTGCGTCTCTGATATTAAAGCTACATCTATGTTGTTGGTTCTTAGAAATACTTCTAGTTCTTGAGCTCTTGCATTAAGCCCGTTAGCATTCCAGGTAATTATACGTAGGAATGTTACAGTCATTTACTTTTTATGTTTTAGCGGTTTGTTTGGTGGTTTGGAATTATCTTCCAGTTTATCCACCCTGTTAGTAAGCTGGCTGAAATTTTGTCTCATTTCTGCCTGAAATTCGGTAAGCATTTTCATTATATTACTAATGGTTGGCTCGTTGGGCACAGGCTTCTGCCTGCTTACTTGATTTGAA
Source organism: Nephrotoma appendiculata (assembly GCA_947310385.1). Taxonomy (NCBI): domain Eukaryota; kingdom Metazoa; phylum Arthropoda; class Insecta; order Diptera; family Tipulidae; genus Nephrotoma; species Nephrotoma appendiculata. The sequence goes on from OX371223.1 coordinate 273,513,178, forward strand.
TTGTTATTTGAGGTTTTGGTCACCTGGGCGTAGGAAACCCCCTCTCTAATTGTATCATATGGTTGGTTTGGCTTTTGCTGTAGGCGATCTGCTACTGTAATTTTTCTCGGTAGCTGAGCATTTAGTTTTTTCTGATACACCAGGCATCCTTTTTAGCTAGCCGGATGACCTTTTTCTCCGCACAGTGCACAAGTTGGTATAACATTTCGGGGCTTTTGACATTTTAATATGTCAAATGGAACAACATTTTAATATGTCTTGATTCTCTTAATCTTTGAATTGGGTTTTGAATAATTATGCGGATTGAGAATACATCTCGGATGAGCTGAATTATAATAATTGGTATGTGGGTGTAGTGTCGGATGTTGTAGAATATCAGTACCATAAAGTTCAGAGGAATATTCACCGGTAAGTGTGTTTGTGTATCTGTTTTTGTTAGTGTGTATATGTAGGGAGGATGTGATATCTTACACGGATGCTTAGATATGTTTGTCTTGCATGCAGTGAACTGATGCGAGTGACTTATGCTTTAAGATTCTCGTCGATTGAATTGGGTGAGTATCCGGTAGAGGTGATATACAGAATATGAGTTTATAGCGTTTTGACTGATTGTTGAAGATGTGTGTATTTAAGTTAGATGTGCGAGGTTTTGTAAGAGGTTGTGTGAGCTTTTTTTTGCTGCGGGTTTGTGGGATGCTCTCGTGTGTTTTGAAAAATTTTGCTATAGACTTGTTTCTTCAGTGGGTCAGGGGAATGCGCGGTTTGGATAGGAAATATATGGGGGTGTTTTTCCCGGTTCCCTATTCGGAGGGGGGGGGGGGGGTAGGGGGAGCAGAATGGTGTCAAGAGTAGTTTATCGGTGGTTGTTTTGAGTGTTGTGATTGAAAACATATATTTACTAGCGGGGGGTTAGTTTTAGGTTTTTTGTTCTATGTTTTGTGGGCGCAGTATTGTTTACTTCGGGATGTAATTGTGTTCAGTTTTGGTTATGTGATTGGTGATTTTGGGTTGACCACAGGATTGAGCTGAGTTGTGGTGCATGTTCAGTGATATATTAATGGGAGCACTTTGTGGGACGTTAGTGAAAAAGAGTTTAATAATTGTTTAAACACACATTGTTGAATGTGTACCTTGTCAGTTGCATTGGTGAGGTGTGCTCGTGAAATAATCATTAAACACATAATGGCCTTAATTAATGCCACAAACCTCATTGGTTTCGCTTTCCTTACTGATTGCGTTCTATTGTTTGTCAAGTTGTTCGTAAGGAAGTCAATCCACAGTGGGTGCGCTTTCATGCTTCTTGTCGCTCTTCTGGCCGAATATATGGTGTCATCGAATGGCAAAGGGCACAAATTTCTTATCGAGTGTTTTGTAATACCATTCTTATGTTTTACTGATATCACTCTGACATTACCATCATCACCTGGATGAACCTCCACCCCCTTTCCCATTGGCCATGTACTGGGATAACCTTCTTTGTTTTTTTATTAGTATAATTCGATCCTTGGCAATATTTGATTGCACTTGCTTGTTTCCATTTGTATCGTTGTTGAAGTGAGTTCAAATAGTCCGTGTGCCAGTGCTTCCAGAAATTTTGCTTCTGTTGTTGTAGAAACTCCCATCTAGTTAATGTAATAATTGTCTTCTAGCACCGTTAGCAATGATCTCCCAATTAGAAAGTGGGCCGGTGTCAAAATTAAATGTGTGCTTTCACCCGAAATTATAGAGAGAGGCCGCGAGTTCAAGCATGCCTCTATTTGACTACATAGCGTTGATAATTCCTCAAATTTTAAATGTTTATCGCCTATAACTCTTTTCAGGTGATATTTTGCCGATTTCATTCCCGTTTCCCACAAACCACCAAAATGTGGTGTTCCAGGCGGTATAAAATGCCAATTTGTACCTTGGTACGCCGTTTTTTCTATTAGTTGGGCTTGGAGCAGTTTATTGAATAGCTCATTTATTTTTCGGTTGGCTCCAACGAAGGTTGTACCGTTATCTGAATAGATGTGGGTACACACTCCTCTTCGTGATGAGAATCGACGGTATGCGGCAACAAATGCTTCCATTGTTTGGTCGCTAACTATCTCAATATGGCAGGCTTTTGTCGTAAAACACACAAGGATGGCTATATACCCTTTGTATGTTTGTTTTGACCTACCTTTCGATGTTTTAATAGAGATGGCATTGACGCCGTTACTCGTTCTCAAGGTAGTGGCGCTATTAACTGATGGTTTGAGTTTTTTCTGTATCGACAGCATTTAAAACACATTTGTTATTGCTGATCTTGCGCTTGTAATCCAATACTTTTGTCGTAAGAATTTGACAAGTAAAGTTCTTCCTCCATGTAGGGTAATACGATGAGCATCCTTGATTATCAGGATGGTTAATTGGCTATTCTTCGGCAAGATGATTGGATGTCTCTGATCATATGGGACTAATGACTTTTCGATTCTGCCGCCAACTCGCAGTATGTTTTTATCATCCAAGAAGGGATTCAATGATAATAACTTACTGCCTTTATGCAATTGTTCTCCTGTTTGCAATCGTTTGATTTCTTCATTGAATTCCTCATTTTGCGTCATCTTAATAGCGATTTCATTTGCTTTTTTAAATTCAGCAGCATTGTTCTCCACTGTTCTTGGTATTTTTAAGTTTTTGCATTTGCCAATGAACCTCAGCGAATAAGCTATAACTCTAATTAATTTTCTATATTCTAATCGCTGTAGAAATGGGTGCTCTATTTTCACGTTTAATGATATTATCTGTTTCAACTCCGTTTTCGTGTCAGACACAATATCTTCAGGCCATATTCCTTTATTTAAGCGTGTTGGTCCATTCCACCAAAGTTTGCAACCTTTAAGTCTCCTCTGTGTAATTCCTCTTGAGGCGATGTCAGCAGGGTTTTCTTCAGATGGTACATGACTCCATAGAAAGCAGTTTTCTCATTGCAGACACTATTTGATACCCATGGTTTATAGTTATTTACATTGCCCTTAATCCAACTTAACGCGATTGTTGAATCTGTCCAACAATACACTTTTGCATCGGCTTCTTGTATTGACTCACGAATATGGTTTACTAGCTTCACTAGTAGTAAAGTTGCATTGAGTTCAAGCCTTGGGATAGTAGTCAGAAGAGCAGACAAGGCAGGAATCATAATGGCTATCTGGTTGCTAATAAAATTGATATTTCAGAGGATATTTGACTTTTTGAAATTACAGTTAGCTTGGAAGCTACAGAGTAATTTTGAAATGCAGTTAAATATTGCTGTACTTAGATAGTTTTCCAAGGATCGTGGCATTTCTTTTTTCTAGATTTTTTCGGGAGACTGTGAGGGTTTTTGAATTTAGTTAATACTAATCAGAGCATTACATTTATGGTATTCAAGTAATAATTTGACTCATAATAATGACATTTTATTTCTTTTTTTTTTTTTTTTTTTTTTATTGGTAACTATGCGATCTGTTTTGGGGCTCAAGGCTCAACCTGCTCTTCCGCGGTTATGCTTTTTACGTCCTTACTTTACGCCTTCCGGCCAACTCGAGGACGTACGGCTATAGGACCGATTTAAGACCATCTGCACATTGCAAGCTCCATGCCAGCCTATACCGGCATGGAAGATGGGTCGGCCCATGGGTTTATTTATTTCTTGAAATTTACTGTAATTTAATTAATTATAAATTTTTTTAGGATGCTGATTGCTGAATATTTAAATAAAAAAAACAAAAATAATTGTGTTGTCTTGTGCTAACCTTCTTATATTACATTTCAACTAACAATTTACTAACTATTGACTACTTAGGTGTCTGAAACCGGGTCAATTTCCATAATAATTAATAAACCTTTCCTATCCATCCATCTTGTTATATGTAAAAGAGTGTGCGGATGGGCCCGGCGTCAACCGGGAATCTTACTTAGGTTTGGTCGCACATTCCAATCAATCAATCAATCAAATTGAGTTCAAGCCTTGGGATAGTAATTTTATTCGCTATGGGTGCAACTTTGGTTTTGGCCATTATTAGGCTTGTTTTCACCTTCTCATCAATAACTTCAACGTTTTTGCTTTTAATTGGGTTCACCCATCTTGGTATGACGATGGAATCAATGTTGTTCAATTCATCTTTATATTTTGCCCATCGTTTGTCGATTTCTGTGGGCAATTTGTCATCCCAACCAATTCCACTTATCCAGACATCTTGCATTAACAGCTTGCTGCTGATTGTAATTAGAGAAAGCCAACCCATTGGGTCAAAAATCTTTGATGAATCCGACAGCACTGCTCTTTTAGTTGAGATGCTTGTAGTAGAAAGCTGTAAACGTTGCGTGTTGAATTGAACATTGTCATCTCCTGGATTGTATAAAATTCCCAACGTTTTAATTATTAGAATCTTCTCTCCAAACAGTTCTCTGATAGTTTTGCTACTTTTCATCTATCCAAACTTGTCTAAACATTTTCTCCACGTCTGCCGCTATACCATATCTATGTTCTCTCCATCTTAGAATTAGCTTATCCAAGTCATCCAAGAATTTTTGGGCCGTTTAACATTATATCATTTAAACTTAAACCGTTTGTTGTTTTAGCTGGCGCATCAAATACGACCCTCAGTTTGGTGGTGCTGCTATCCTCATTTACTATGCCATGATGTGGGATATAGTAGATTTTGCTGGATTCATTCTTGTGACCCGTGGATGGTTGGTTCACTGGTGCCATATGTTTTAATTTCAGGTATTCTCTCATAAATTCTACATATCTATGTTTAAAGTTTACGTCTCTAGAGAACCGTCTTTCTAGTTGAATTAGTCTGGCAATGGCCTTTTTTCGTGATTTTCCTAGCGTTGGAACGTTTTCTTCCAAGGGTAAGTTTACAATATACCTGCCCATTGGAATCATGTCGAATCACGTCTTCCGTTCGTGTTGTTCCATCAGCTATGCCCTCGTTCTCTATGAGTAACTGTAGTTGTTCACTGATCGCTTTTGTTGACTCCAAGCTAGTTTTAGTTGCTTGATTAGCCGATATCATGCATCCGATTATTATCCCACCAAGCTCGGTCTCTTGCGCCATGGGTTCTCGTTCATTCCCCTTTATTATGTTGTTCAACACAATTGCTGGATAATAGTTAGCTCCTATTATAATGTCGATTTGATTTGGTTCATTAAATTTTGGATCTGCTAATTTTATGTTATGTAGATGCTTAAATTCGTTTGTGTTAAATTTAGCCTCTGGCAGGTGATGCGTCAGTTGATCGAACACCATTGCTTCCATTTGAACCGAAAATTTACTGTCAAATCTCGGAGCTACGTCGAATTCTATTATGTATTTACAAACTCCAGCTTTGACTCCACCCATTCCTGATATGGCAATATTTGTTTTCTTCTTCCTTACGTTGAGTAAATTTGCAGGATTGTTATGGTTCCCATTGCAAACGTTACATTTCTCGCCACGTTTGCAAGTTGTAGTGTTATGTTTCTCAAAGCAAATTCTACATAACGTTAGGAGTTGGATAAGCTGTGTTCTTTCGTGTACGCTTAATGCTTTGAAATTCACACTGACTTAGCTTATGATTTCCATCGCAGTGTCGACAATTACTTCTTATAGTATTCTCTTTATTGATGTGTAAGTTCTTAACAATTTTATGTTGCGTTGCACGTACTTCATAAGGTTTGTTGTTTGTGGTAAATTTTTTATTTGTTTCAAGTGAGAGAAACCGTTGTTCCAAAAATCGGAGAAAATCTTTGAGATCCTCGACCTTTCTGGGATCCTCTAACTGCATTTCATACAGTTTGCTGGTTTCGCTATCAACCTTCTTTAGTAATATATGCGTTATGAATAAGTCCCAGGTAGGTGTATCGAATCCTAATCCTTTTAATGCTTCTCCTGATTCCTGGAATAGCTTAGGTAACCGTTAAAAAATGTCAACTGCTTGTGAGCAAGTAGCCTTTTATTTTCGTACCTATCATTTAGCAGCTGCCATGCTATGTTGTAGTTGTCGTTTGTTATCTCCAGGTTACTTATTATTTTTGCCGCAGAGCCACCAATACATGTTTTTAAATACGAGATTTTAACTGCGTTCGGTATTTGTTCGGTAGGTGAAGTAATATGATTTCCCAATTGCCTCATTTTTAATAGATTTTACGCAAATCTTGTCATGAAGGTTTGTGATTTTATCCATTAAAATACGCAACTCCTCGTACGTACTTTCCAGTGTGGCCTTTGGTGAATGTTCTTGTAGCAATTCTTCAACATTTGCTATCTCGTCATTCATTTTTCGGATTCTTACTATGTGCAGGTCTAGGATTTCATCTTCTTCAGGAACCTCAGGTGATCGTTCTCCGGATGAGGATTGTTCATCATTATGGTGATTCATCTCATTCAAACAACGTGAAATCTGTTTTTATGATTTCGATTACGTGTACATACGAGCGCGGCTGTTCTTTAACACTTTCGTTCACTTTTTTCGTTGTATGGTTTGTTCTAACACTTTAATTTTTTAGGCTCGAAGGACCATGTTAGTTCAGCCTCTGCTTGAACCAGAATATTCTTTCCTTTTATTATGAGCGGACCACTGGTGGGGGCTAGTACCGGAAAAAACTTAGTAAAAGAATGCGAGTAAGGTTTTTGAGTACTAACTTTTTTATTAACTGAATATCGATTTATATACAATAATTGTTTTCGAGATGGTAGTGGGAGTGAGCTGGCTTGAAGAATTATGAAGGAGTCGAGAATATATATAATGTTGTACATGCAGTATTGTTTTGATAGGATCACATCCTTACCGTGTGTAAATATGTACATAGGTATATATGTATACTGATAGTGAATATGTCATATGCGTATGTGAATATATGTGTATGTATATACATGTACATATATGGTATATCATCTATGTTTGTAGGTGGAGGGGATTGGATGTGTTTTTTTTAACAGGCAGGTTTTGCGTAACCTGGGGTCGGAAGTTGGGAGTGTTGACCTGAAGTGGTCGCATATGGCGGGGTTTTTGGCGCGGCGGGGCCTGTGGTATTCTGGGTCAGCTTTGCTGAGTGATGTCGTTTTGTGTCGACGGTCCCAATTTATGACTGCAGATGTAGGTTTGATTAGTTGAGGGGGCTAATTTTTTTTTGTGTAGCGCCGTTCGTGGTTCGGAGGGGGTTGAATTTTAGATTGAAAAGCGGCTGTGAATTGTAGTTCGGGGTTTTATTGGCCAATAGTTCTTTGTATTATTGCAGGGGTATTCATTTCGCGTTTCATTGGGCAGCTGTGTGCCTCGTGGGATGACATGGCCCCTGGACGCGATTTATTGGTTATTCCAGTCATTGATGATTGATGACGATGGAGACATCGATAGGTTTATCGAAAGGTAAAACATAAAAATCTGCCCCTCCTCATCTTTAAGGTGCCTGGAAGGATGGATTAAGCAACCCAACAAACAAAGACTTCTTATGTCTAATTCATCTTCATGGTGATAAAAAGATACCAAGCTAGAAAGTTACTTATCCTTATTAACAAACTAACTGCTTTTTCATACACCATGAACGGTCAAAATATTAACGGATATTAGAAAACTGGTAATTGGTAATTATAGAAGAAGAAAAAATCGAACTAGATGGGGTACGTTGCATAACGGCAGTTTGCTCTTGTAGTTCTTCTATTATTAGAACCTATAACATATCCTAAAGCTGTAGAATTAGAGAACCTCGTAGGATTAGGATACCTAGTCAGTTCAGTCACCGAATCTTGTCTCAGGTTGATACAATTCTTGGGTGATTAAATGATACACTGTGCTAGTTGCAAAATGTGACAAGCTGGGCACCCGGGGGGTAAACCTAATTCGACTATGCTGAATTCATTGGTGCTAGTCCCATTTCAAAGTTAGTCCCCATTTTTGAGATATCGCTTTCGACATATTTTGCCTCTGAGACAAATATTTGTCAAAATATACACTCATATTCACGTTGATAGCTCCTGAACCATTAAGATTTTCGTTATGCTTTCTTCAGCAAAATGGTTGCGCAAGCCAAGACCAACAACTTTGCTGAACATATCAAGGCCGAAAAACAACATCTACAATCACATTTTTGTGTTATTTTATTTTTTTGCGTTTCAAAAAATAAAATAACACAAAAATGTGATTGTAGATGTCGTTTTTCGGTCTTGATATGTTCAGCAAAGTTGTTGGTCTTGGCTTGCGCAACAACTTTGCTGAAGAAAGCATAACGAAAATCTTAATGGTTCAGGAGCTATCAACGTGAATATGAGTGTATATTTTGACAAATATTTGTCTCGACGAAAAACATGTTTTTTATCATTTTTTGTCCATTTATTGAATTTAAATTGATCGAATAAACACCTCATCGACAAATATAGATACAATAGAAACTATTTAACAGAAAATTAGATTGATTCAGTTGATTTTATTGTGATTTTTCTCAATTTTTTCCTAAATAATTTACATTTTTCTTAACTTTTAATTTTAATTTTCTGATTTGTTCGTGTCGTCTTCGGGTTCTTCTTCCTCTTGCAAATTCCAACAAATGTCACACAAGAGTGTATCTAGCTTTTTGCCGCTGTACCAATGTTCGAGCCTTGCCGTCACTTGGTGAAAACGCTCGCCGTGCTCATCGGATTCGGCTGGTGATTGTTCGGCGAACTTTTCCACATGACAATGCAAAAAATGTATTTTCAGTGACATTCTAACGTTTATATTATGAAAAGCTGTCAGCATATTTTCAATATATCTGCGCCAATCATCGGCTCGGTTAATTCCGAGAACATTCTTAATAACTTCTTTTACACATTTCCATGCCACAACCTCTCGTTCACTAAAAGCATTTTCAAATGCATCATCTTTCATCAGACGACGAATATCTGGTCCATTAAGTATTCCTGTAATAAAAAACAAGATGTGAGATGAAATTTCATTTGATCAAAACTTAGATTCGGGTAGATTTAAACACCAACCTTCTTTTATTTTCATTCCACTTAACCGTGGAAAAATGCGACGCAATTCGGCGAACGCATTTCCATCTGGATTCAGCGCTTTTATAAAATTTTTAACTACTCCAAGCTTGATATGAAGTGGTGGTAGCAATATTTTTTTAATTGGCACAAGTGGAGCCTCAACGATGCTGTCGTATCGCAATCTAATGTTCTCACAATAGCCCAGTTCCGTTCGTTGTACTGGTCGCCTTTAAAACGAGTATCCCATAAGCACATAAAATACATGTTTTTAGTGTAACCCAATTGCATGCCACTTAAAAGAGCTATCACTTTTAAATCTGCACAAACTTTCCATTGATGGTCATTGTATTTAATCAAATCGATGATTTTTTTCATTGATGCATAGGTTTCCTTTGTGTTTGTGCTGAGTGCAATTGGAATGGAATTCTTTGAGTTGGTAACGTGAAGGAGAACTGCCTTCAAGCTGCTTTTAGAGGAATCGATGAACAATCGCCAATCTTCAGGATTATATGCATTGTGCATTGTGGATACCAAACCTCGGATATCAGTGCAAAAAGCGAGTGAATTATTCTCAATTGATTTGAAAAAATTCGTAAAATGACGATGACGATTTATTGCTCCATATATCCGAACATTTGGAGCCAAAATGTTCACTTGTTTTAAATCCTTTGACAAAAGAATGGCTTGCCGCTGAGATAGTTTCAGGCGTCGTACCATAATATCCAAATGACTTTGCGAGATTTCAATGTGATTGCATGGCGCAGTGACATTTGATGGTTGATATATTGATGCAGATGTTTCTACGGTTTCACCTGATTCAAATGTTGTTGGTAAATAATCCTCGGTTGGGTTTGATCTTTCCGGAACAGGCATTTCATCTGAATGCGGCAGCGGTAGATGTGTATTTCTCGTTGCAGTGTATGTCAAAGAACCACTTTTGTTTCTGTTTGTACCGAGAATATAATTCATGCACCCATAACATTGAACTGCATCATGTCCTTGTGGATCGACCCATATCATCGGGACACCAAATGGCATTGCGGCTCCAGTGTTTTGCAGATGGATCTATGCAGATGGAAAATGCATGTTGTACAAACAATAGACGGCGTCCAATTTACACCACTAATAACAGTTTGTGAAAAGTATAGTCGATATAAATCAGCGGTTTCATCACTTATTTTGCGGCGATTGCTCATAATTGTAAATTTTCCACACACATAACAAAAGCACTTGAGTTTATAACACCTATCCATATTATTTATTTCACCAGATTCACAAGACGATTTTCACTTTATTTTTTGTATTCTTTTGTCACTTTATATATTTAGATGAATAACTTTTATTTCTTCTTTTATCTCTTTATTTCTTCTTGCACTTATGTTTACTTTAGATAACTTCCTATACTCGTGTCCGGCACTATCATACAGAAGGCATAAGTATTTGGGCGTGTCCAGTGTGACCAGCCTTTCAGATCTCGCTGAATGTGGAGTGCGAGATTGCGGTACGTACGTAGCTCCGAATGGTTTTGAACAGGGGTAAAGGGGAAATAGGTTCCTGTGGTATCACAACGGGGCACTCCTGGTCTAATTGTGCGGAAGTGCCACTCCAAGCTCACCTTGGCCTAAGTAAAACACACATATATGGAAAAATAACACAAAAATGTGAATGTAGATGTCGTTTTTCGGTCTTGATATGTTCAGCAAAGTTGTTGGTCTTGGCTTGCGCAACAACTTTGCCGAAGAAAGCATAACGAAAATCTTAATGGTTCAGGAGCTATCAACGTGAATATGAGTGTATATTTTGACAAATATTTGTCTCAGAGGCAAAATATGTCGAAAGCGATATTTCAAAAATGGGGACTAACTTTGAAATGAGACTAGCACCAATGAATTAAGCATAGTCGAATTAGATTTACCCCCCGGGTACCCAGCTTGTCACGCAAAAAAAGTTTGAAATTCAAGCACAGTGAATCGATAACTTATTACATTAGTGGCAACTACTTATCTTAATTTATTTCTAATTTATTTATTGAATTAACTTATAGGTGTGCAGCAACATTTTAGCGATTCATCAACTTGAAATTGGCAAAAAATAGAATTTTGATATTTTTAAGCTGAAGAAAAGTATTTTTTCCGAAACACGGCAGGGGATTTAGATTTCTTAACGTTATTACTTAACGAATTCCACATGCTAACTCCCCTCACAAAAAATGATGAATTCATCAGATTAGATTTGTTAATAGCCGGAGTCAAAAGATGAATGCGACGATTAGAAGACGAAACTAATTTCCCTACAATATAGATGGGTTGTTTATACTTTAAGAACTTGAAAATGTATAAACAAACTCGAAACTCATAGAATTCAGCAAGAGAACAACCAAATAATGAATTAGTAAAATTCGAGATGTGGTCGTACTTTCTTCGCCCGTATACGTATCTCACACAAGAATTAAATATCAATCGAAGTTCATTAAAGTACTTCTTCTTTAATTCAAAGAAGACTATATCTCCGTACAAAAAATGTGGAAGGATGTAAGATTTCACCAATTGGAGTCTAATATTGGTATTAAAACACTTCGGGGTAGCCCATAACATTCCTAATAAAGAAATTACTCGATTACAAACTGTTTCGATGTGGTAACTCCAGCATAGGCACTTGTCAAAAGTTAAGCCTAAATTATTCACAGTTAAGAGATTTGGTTTTTCCACTATTAAGTTCAAGATTATTTTCTATATACCATTTTGTAATCAATTGAATATCGAAATTAACAGTTCCGATAGAATTTGTTATCTCGTTGGGTCTACAAAATCTATAAATTTGCAGGTCGTCCGCGAAAAGATGATACTTGCATTGAGTGGTAACTGCAGGCAGGTCGTTTGTATACATCATGAATAGAAAAGGATCTAATACCGATCCCTATGGAACACCGCAATTAGTATAACAAGAGTGTGAGATTTCTGAACTAGTTCTAACCAATTGTGATCGATTTGATAGATATGACAAAACCAAACGACAAGCCGACATTGAGAATTTAAAACTGTTACGAAGTTTGTTAACCAAAATTGAATGATCGGTCTTAAGTTAGTCAATTTGGAGGTTTGACATCACAATCCTATCACCAGGTTGACCACTACCTAGTAAAACATCATAAATTAGACTTTCGTGTGACTCGAAGTCATAAGGCCCCATATATTGATTTTTCTTATGACTATATAAAAATTAGATTTTTTAGTTTCGAATAACATTATTCAAAAATGTTTAGAACGTCACAAAGTGGTCATTATACTGGTCGGTATAATTTTAAAAGTCGTATATTGGTTTTGTTCTTGATACATAGTCATAGTGAACCATACATCAACTTTTTGAATTATAAACAATTAGTTTGATTTATTTATTTGTTTTATTTACGTGTCTAATAATGTCATCAAAATATGGTTTATTGTAATTTAATGTTCTAGAATTTTAAATTTGATTATTCACTATATTTTTAACATTTCACACTTGATAAAATGGATAAATCTCAAAAAATTTATTTAATTGGAAAAAATTAGAACAAAGTGATACCTATCGAAGACGCTACAGAAAATTATCTGCGGAAAATTTGAAAATATTCAACAAAAGGTTTGAATCTATGATTAACATTTAATCAAAATCAGAGCCAAAAGCAATGCAATTTGGAAAGCGAAATCTCATCAACCCATGGTCCACAACATCGGGGTTAAGTAAAATGTCCAATCAGCCAACATCACTACATTTAATTAATGACTCTGGCCATATGAATAATCACACGAATTTTCCTAGTGGTGATTGTGGCAGCGATAGCACAACTTGTTACGATAGTTATTTTAATTCAAATGAAAGTATTACAGACGATTTGGGAGTGCAAATTTACCGATTTTTCAATTTACCGGTAAATGGTAAATTTTGTGTAAGGTCGGTAATTTATCGAAAATTTACCGGTAAATTGAATTTAATTGTTTATATGTATACAATATGTTTGGCGAGTGGACCGACAACATTTGTTGACGTATTGGAAGGGGGGAGGGGTCATTTGAATGTATTCTGCAATGTAATGATTTTATTCTAAATGAATCATTATGTAATACAATTGGTTTTAGAAAAATGACTTACTTATGGACTTCCAAATCTTAAAAAATTTATAGAAGTATGAAAAATGTCACCATCTAAATTCATTTAAAAAAAAGTAATGGTTATTTTGAAATTAGCTTTTTTTAAGTTTCTAGCTAGTTTATACCCTTTTCAATGTATCCTGACATTTCATAGAAATCCCCCATTTCGTGGTAAAATAAGAGATATCAGGGTTAAGAAAATACCTTTTAAGATATTAATAAATTTGAAATCAACTTCATTTATTAGATTTTGTTCAAAATGACCTCTTCAATTTCGTATATGCATGCACGGGATCTTTTTTTAATCTCCTCGGTTGTTGTGCGAAGTTCCATTTCATTTTTATTATTTTTTTTTCAAATGCGGCGCTTATCGTTTCAATTAAAATTTCTCTTGTGTATACCTTTGTTGCGTACACCAGCTCCTAAGCACGTCCCCAGACATCCAAGGGTGTGAGGTCTCAGGACTGCGTGGGCCAATAAATATGACAACCCCTACCAATCAACACATCTTCTAAAACTGGTAAAATTAGCTTAGGTAGCTCGTTCTGAACAAATTCGAGATACATATTTTCGGAAATGGGTTCTGGCACATAATATGGACCCATAAGGTTTCGAACAATAACACCAGCCAAAATATTAACGCTGAATTTCCTTTGGGAAGAATCCTGCCTTTTCTTGTGTGGATTTTGTCCTTTACTGCCCCAATGAAGCAGATTATGTAAATTCACAATTCCCTCCCAATTGTTGTTGACTCATTTGTCCACAAAATTCATAAATCTACAAAACTTCAGCCGTCTAGCATAATCACCCTTTTCGTGAGATGAAACAATTAACAATTTAACAAGAACAAAGTGAAACACAGTTTACTTATTTGTATCAATAACTTAAAAAACATTTTCTTAACCTTGGCACAAATAACTCTGACAAAATAATATCTCATATTTTGACCACAAAATGAGTGATTTCTATGACATGTCAGGTTTTTAAAGCAAAACTAGTTTCAAAATAACCATTCGTTTTTTTAAATGAATTTAGATGGTGACGTTTTTCAAAAAATGTACACATTTTTATGGATTTTTGGAAGTCCATAAGTCATTTTTCTAAAACCAATTGTATTACATAATGATTCATTTAGCATAAAATCATTACATTGCAAAATACAATAAAAGTTATTTCGTGTCTCTACGACTATACAAACAGAAAAGTTATTTATAGGCGAGATTTTTGTTATTTAAAACAAACTTAAAATATTATATTTCATTTATCGGGCTACTTAGAACATTGAAAGCTTCCAAATGACCATCCCCCCCTTTCCAATCTGTCAAAAAATGTTGTCAGTTCAGAGGCCAGCCCTGTATAAGTTCATTTCATTTCAGTAATTAAAATTCATTACATAAATCTTCGGTAGGTATACCCACATTCTTCTACATAATAATTACTGAGTGTATTCTATACTTTATATAAATCCTTTGTTCGTGTAAAATATGCTCTCCATTTTTTTTTTGATTGAAATGCGCCCTGTTATATACTGGCACGGAATTGTGCCCTGTTATATACTGGCACTGAATTGCGCCCTATTAATTATAAATATAGTTTTACCAAAAAAACCGGTAAATTTGTAAAAATTTACCGATAAATCGTAAATATATTTTGTACGGTAAACACAATGAATAGGTAAATCGGTAAACGGTAATGCACTCCCTAGACGATGAACTTGAAAATACCGATACCAAAAACGTCTTCTCTAATTCGTTTGTCAGTGCTGAAGAAAATATACCGCTGAATGAATTTTTGAAATTCTGGACACATCAATATAATATAAACCAAGCTGCATTAAAGCCTTTGATAAATTATTTGATTACAAATTTCCAAACAAAACAACAAAGTCACCCAAGAACTGTAACGCAAACTCCTCGTAACACAGGCCAATTGTTAATCAAAATAGAAGATGGGGAATATTGGCATCAGGGACTTGAGGAATGTTTAAGATTATACTTTATAAATCGTAAAGATACTATTTCGATATATTTAAACATAAATATAGATAGATTACCAATTTTTCAAAGCTCAAAAGCAGAATTTTGGCCAATTCGTTTTAATATATATATGAAATACCAGAATTTGAACCTATGATAATCGGGGTATTTTATAAAACAACAAAACCAAAGAATTTTTATCGCCATTTGTAGACGAAATAATTATAGAAATATAGAATGGGCGGTTGCCACTAGTTCAACTAGCAAATCGACTTTCTGAAGCTACGAAACGTGTCGTACCCGTGGTTTCCAAAAACAATTATACAAATTTTCATATCACCTTTAACACCTAATGAACTAAACTGCAATAATTTTTTATGTGTAAAACTAAAAAATAATTTAGTTTTAAAAAATACATTTGAAAATAGTTAACAAATACATTTTTTTCAATTATATTTTATATACTTTAAAGTCATATTTAGATCATTTATAAGACCGAAATAATACTTATACCATATCTTTGATGTAAAAGTGTGATATATGACTTGTCTTAAATTGATCATTAATTTGTCACAATAAAACTCATATTAGTTATAAGCAAGGTTGATTTAAAGTTTCTAGTCATATAAGAAGTCATACGGATGTTAATATGATTCTTGTACAACCATTGTATGACCGCATTTTGATCACACAAACATCAGAAAGTAGTAAATTATGATGTTTATATGATTTTGTTATATGACTGCACATCATAAAACAAATC
The DNA here is from genome assembly GCA_947310385.1 of Nephrotoma appendiculata. Lineage (NCBI taxonomy): Eukaryota > Metazoa > Arthropoda > Insecta > Diptera > Tipulidae > Nephrotoma > Nephrotoma appendiculata. The sequence goes on from OX371223.1 coordinate 273,529,007, forward strand.
ATATAAACTTATATATGACCGATTTATTCACTACTTATATGATTTGTGGTTTCCTGGGCTTAATCCGGGTTTGTCGGGATTTTTTAAGATTTTAATAAAATCTCGATTTTAACAAGCAGGATGTTAAAAAGCGAGATTTTTAAAAAAGTTAGAATTTTGATAAATTTTGTAATTCGGGATTTTGTGATTCGAGCTTTCTTAACTGAAGTCATTGCTGAGATTCCAAATTAATCCGACGCTTATATTGATGTTCGTAACAATTTGTTTTTCATGGTTTTGGGTATTTGTCTAATGGAAACCTCGAAATGAGCTGGCCCTCACCATTAGCTCCCTTTTCAAGAAGAAGGTATCTTAGGCTGCCGCAGGAAGGTTCGTGTGAATATTTTATTTTTCAAATCCCATGCAGGCTTTATTATTATTTATTAATATTTCAAATTAAACCGCTCGTATAATCGTAATATATTAATTTGCAAAGTTCAATTAAACTTCAAACTTGGACTTTTACTTCATAAAGAAGAAATTAGTTTTAAGCGGTTTCTACTGTACGAGTACGAGTGTATTATACATATGATGTGTATACTACGTACAATGGTTTATAAATTAAATAATGTTGCATGACTCATTTACGGTAAAAAAAAAATAAATTTTATACAATTAACATACAACTATATTACGTTGTACACATCACTTATAACCTATACATATTTTTGTTTCGTTTGAAAAATTACCAACCAGCCAAATTACAGTGAGAATTTTCCTAATGGGTTTTTTTCATGTGTGTTCCTTTTCTACCAACATATTACATAACATATGTACAAATATGTAATAATATGTTTATTTAAAAAAAACCAACAAATTGTCATACTCATTTTTATTAATTAATTAAATTTAACAAAATAAATAATGAATTCTTATACCAAATAAAATACAAATCGTTCAACTAGGAATTATACAATTCTAAGGAAATTTTTACGGAATAATTAAAATTTTATACAAATGGAAATGTAATTATGAATATGATCTCATTTTAAACTACATATATAGCTAAATATCCGAATCAATTTGATAAACGTAGCATATTTAACAATTTGACATATTCTAGGGAAAACCATCACGATGCTACGAGGATGACTATATTTCCTATATAACATTTTATATGACTAATGGTGATTCGGTTCAAACTACTTCATTTTAATGATTTTTTTGAACTTGATGAACATTTTGAACTTACTCATCATATACTTTAATAATTGTGGTATTAGTTTTACCTTTACAGTCTGAAATCAGTTGAATATTTTAATTCTCTTACTATTTTATTTTAATATGTATACAGATTTTGAAAAAGGGAACAGATTTCCTATAATAAACTTTATTTGATATTTTGACCTATGATTCGATTGGTTAAATCATATGTAACCTACCATTAGCCTGTTTTTTTATAGTGTATTAAACGTTATCCTACTGATATATAAAAAAATAATTCTGTATATGTATCCAGGATGTCTCGAAATTGGAAGATCAAACGAAGCAGGGTGATAGAGGAGTTCATTTCGAACAAAAACATGTAACTGGTTGACCTGGGTCAGTTGTACCGTGAGGTTGCATACAAATTTTTCTTAAGGTAGCGCATACCAGTCGGGAGGGTTCCGTTAACCCGCGTATACACGGCCAACTTACAAAAATCATATTCATTGTGTGTGCCACAAATAAAAATCTAAATCAAACAAAATGAACTTACACAAATAGAAGTTTAAATATTTTTGCACCACTGCGCGCTTTCAACACCCCATCAATACCACATCATTGCGATGTTTAACCAATCCTTAGAAAAAACATAAACCGCGATTGAGTTAGGTGTGGAAATGGTGATTAACAATCGTCACTAGATCACTTCCAAGTTAGATATTATAATGGAATTCCACCAAGAAATATGTAAACATTTCAACACAAAAAACTTAGCTTTTACAAAAGTTTTGCGAAAAGGAAAGGCAAATTTAGAAGTAAATTTATTTGCGGCATCGCTTAGAGGTTAACAATGTTTCTTCAACCAATGTTTCTTGGTCTAGTCCGTAAATTGTACCGGTTAGCATATATTTTATAGGATTCAAGAAGTTTTTGCTTTATCTGATCATGAATAATGGCTATACGATCAGGCGCTTTCTTCCAGTCTAATGAGGTTTCTTCTACCATATTTATTTCTCGAAGTAGTTTGTAATCTCCAGCATGATATATTTTATGATAACCGAACATTGCAAAATGAGGGGATTGTCCAATAGATTCGTGAATTGAGGAAGTGTGATTATCTTTTATGAAAGCTCTGATGGCCACTATAATTGAGCGATTCACTCGCTCGGACGCATTACTTTGTGGTGAATATAATTCAGTTGGAACATGTATTATTCCATATTCTTTCATTAAGGCAGTAAACTCTTTACCAACAAATTGGGCACCACTATCGCTATGAACTGTTTCTGGGACACTGAATAGCGGGAATAACTCATATCGAAATACATCCACTATTTTGCTAGCAGTAGCCTTAGCTAATGTTTTTAAATAAATATATTTCGTTAGGTTATCCAAAATAATTAAAATGACAGTTTTACCTGATTTTGACCTAGGATAAGGGCCAAGAAGATCTACGTATATCTTTTGCCACGGTCTGTCTGAGATGGTAATATTCCCTAACGGCGGGCGTAAGCATTGATTGGTTGACTTACTCTGTTTACAAATTTCACAGTTTGAGATATAATCATGAACTTGGACAGCCATTTTCGGCCAGTAATATAAACGACGCAATCGTTCGAGGGTTTTCTTGATTCCCCCGTAAGCTCCATTTGGACTGTCGTGCTCCTTTTTTATTAGTGCTTTTCGTGTACATTCAGGAATCCACGATTTCCACGACGGGAGATCAGAAAGTGGTATATGTTTTGTAGGTTCAAATCTGATAAAAATTTTCTTTCTTCTCATCTTGCGAGGCGGCCACTAAGGTCCTTCGGCGACATCAACCATTTCAAGCTCGCGTGGTCCGTAATAATTGTAAAACAGTAACCCTTGATGTATGCTCGGAATTTTTTAACACTTACCACCGCCGCCAAGCACTCAAGTTCAGTAATAGTGTAGTTCTTTTGAGCGGAATTCAGTTTTTGGGACATAAAAGCAATGGGCTTTTCTGTACCTTCTTCATCAGTTTAAAACAATACACTACCAATCCCTTGGGTGCTGGCATCACATCTGATGAAAAATGGTTTACTGAAGTCGGAGTTGTGTAATACTGGAGCATTCGTTAATAGGTGTTTCAGTTTTTCAAAAGCGAGGTTGGCATCTTCGGTCCATTCGAATTTTTTACCCTTACGCAAACGGTGATGAAGAATTTCCTAAAACATTCCTAAAACTAAAACGTTTGATTGTATTAGTAAATCATTCAACAATTGACTATAAACAGGCATTCAATCAAATTATTGAAAATGAACATCAATATTGATTTGATAATAAGAGAAACAAGACACAAGAAAAATTTAAGTTCCAAACAATAAATAATTAAGAAATTACCAGCATAAAATTTAAAATAAAAAATTTTTTCGCATCAATTATAAAAATTTAATTTATTAAACAAACGGTTTATTTGTCGCATTGTAAACTTGAAATTAATATTTATTTACTTACGCGCGATCAATACTTCATTTCCACAAATCTTAATCCAGGCCGGGTCATCCATGTGGCTAATATTTTTAAAAAGCACTAGGCCCATTTAATCCTTAGCCAAAGTATAAAAATATTCTATTTGGGCTATCGGGGATAAATGTGACGAGGAAGCCATACATTGAACGTTTATTTATTCACTTGAGTGCGATCAATACTTCGATTCCACAAATCTTATTCCAGGCCGGGTCATCCATGTGGCTAATATTTTTAGGGAGAACTAGGTCCATTTAATCCTTAGCAAAAGTATAAAAATATTTTATTTTGGGCCATCGGGGATAAATGTGACGAGGAAGCCATACATTGAACGTTTATTTATTCAATTGAGCGCGATCAATACTTCGATTCCACAAATCTTATTCCAGGGCGGGTCATCCATGTGGCTAATATTTTTAGGGAGCACTAGGTCCATTTAATCCTTAGCCAAAGTATAAAAATATTCTAATTGGGCTATCGGGGATAAATGTGACGAGGAAGCCATACATTGAACGTTTATTTATTCACTTGAGTGCGATCAATACTTCGATTCCACAAATCTTATTCCAGGGCGAGTCATCCATGTGGCTTATATTTTTTGAGGGAGCACTAGGTCCATTTAATCCTTAGCCAAAGTAGAAAAATATTCTATTTGGGCTATCGGGGATAAATGTGACGAGGAAGCCATACATAGAACGTTTATTTATTCACTTGAGTGCGATCAATACTTCGATTCCACAAATCTTATTCCAGGGCGGGTCATCCATGTGGCTAATATTTTTAGGGAGCACTAGGTTCATTTAATTCTTAGCCAAAGTATAAAAATATTCTATTTGGGCTATCGGGGATAAATGTGACGAGGAAGCCATACATTGAACGTTTATTTATTCACTTGAGTGCGATCAATACTTCGATTCCACAAATCTTATTCCAGGCCGGGTCATCCATGTGGCTAATATTTTTAGGGAGAACTAGGTCCATTTAATCCTTAGCAAAAGTATAAAAATATTTTATTTTGGGCCATCGGGGATAAATGTGACGAGGAAGCCATACATTGAACGTTTATTTATTCAATTGAGCGCGATCAATACTTCGATTCCACAAATCTTATTCCAGGGCGGGTCATCCATGTGGCTAATATTTTTAGGGAGCACTAGGTCCATTTAATCCTTAGCCAAAGTATAAAAATATTCTAATTGGGCTATCGGGGATAAATGTGACGAGGAAGCCATACATTGAACGTTTATTTATTCACTTGAGTGCGATCAATACTTCGATTCCACAAATCTTATTCCAGGGCGAGTCATCCATGTGGCTTATATTTTTTGAGGGAGCACTAGGTCCATTTAATCCTTAGCCAAAGTAGAAAAATATTCTATTTGGGCTATCGGGGATAAATGTGACGAGGAAGCCATACATAGAACGTTTATTTATTCACTTGAGTGCGATCAATACTTCGATTCCACAAATCTTATTCCAGGGCGGGTCATCCATGTGGCTAATATTTTTAGGGAGCACTAGGTTCATTTAATTCTTAGCCAAAGTATAAAAATATTCTATTTGGGCTATCGGGGATAAATGTGACGAGGAAGCCATACATTGAACGTTTATTTATTCACTTGAGTGCGATCAATACTTCGATTCCACAAATCTTATTCCAGGCCGGGTCATCCATGTGGCTAATATTTTTAGGGAGAACTAGGTCCATTTAATCCTTAGCAAAAGTATAAAAATATTTTATTTTGGGCCATCGGGGATAAATGTGACGAGGAAGCCATACATTGAACGTTTATTTATTCAATTGAGCGCGATCAATACTTCGATTCCACAAATCTTATTCCAGGGCGGGTCATCCATGTGGCTAATATTTTTAGGGAGCACTAGGTCCATTTAATCCTTAGCCAAAGTATAAAAATATTCTAATTGGGCTATCGGGGATAAATGTGACGAGGAAGCCATACATTGAACGTTTATTTATTCACTTGAGTGCGATCAATACTTCGATTCCACAAATCTTATTCCAGGGCGAGTCATCCATGTGGCTTATATTTTTTGAGGGAGCACTAGGTCCATTTAATCCTTAGCCAAAGTAGAAAAATATTCTATTTGGGCTATCGGGGATAAATGTGACGAGGAAGCCATACATAGAACGTTTATTTATTCACTTGAGTGCGATCAATACTTCGATTCCACAAATCTTATTCCAGGGCGGGTCATCCATGTGGCTAATATTTTTAGGGAGCACTAGGTCCATTTAATTCTTAGCCAAAGTATAAAAATATTCTATTTGGACTATCGCGGATAAATGTGACGAGGAAGCCATACATTGAACGTTTATTTATTCACTTGAGTGCGATCAATACTTCGATTCCACTAATCTTATTCCAGGGCGGGTCATCCATGTGACTAATATTTTTAGGGAGCACTAGGTCCATTTAATCCTTAGCCAAAGTATAAAAATATTCTATTTGGGCTATCGGGGATAAATGTGACGAGGAAGCCATACATTGAACGTTTATTTATTCACTTGAGTGCGATCAATACTTCGATTCCACAAATCTTATTCCAGGGCGGGTCATCCATGTGGCTAATATTTTGAGGGAGCACTAGGTCCATTTAATCCTTAGCCAAAGTATAAAAATATTCTAATTGGGCTATCGGGGATAAATGTGACGAGGAAGCCATACATTGAACGTTTATTTATTCACTTGAGTGCGATCAATACTTCGATTCCACAAATCTTATTCCAGGGCGAGTCATCCATGTGGCTTATATTTTTTGAGGGAGCACTAGGTCCATTTAATCCTTAGCCAAAGTAGAAAAATATTCTATTTGGGCTATCGGGGATAAATGTGATGAGGAAGCCATACATAGAACGTTTATTTATTCACTTGAGTGCGATCAATACTTCGATTCCACAAATCTTATTCCAGGGCGGGTCATCCATGTGGCTAATATTTTTGGGGAGCACTAGGTACATTTAATCCTTAGCCAAAGTATAAAAATATTCTATTTGGACTATCGCGGATAAATGTGACGAGGAAGCCATACATAGAACGTTTATTTATTCACTTGAGTGCGATCAATACTTCGATTCCACAAATCTTATTCCAGGGCGGGTCATCCATGTGGCTAATATTTTTAGGGAGCACTAGGTTCATTTAATTCTTAGCCAAAGTATAAAAATATTCTATTTGGGCTATCGCGGATAAATGTGACGAGGAAGCCATACATAGAACGTTTATTTATTCACTTGAGTGCGATCAATACTTCGATTCCACAAATCTTATTCCAGGGCGGGTCATCCATGTGGTTAATATTTTTAGTAAGCACTAGGTCCATTTAATCCTTAGCCAAAGTATAAAAATATTCTATTTGGGCTGTCGGGGATAAATGTGACGAGGAAGCCATACATTGAACGTTTATTTATTCACTTGAGTGCGATCAATACTTCGATTCCACAAATCTTATTCCAGGGCGAGTCATCCATGTGGCTTATATTTTTTGAGGGAGCACTAGGTCCATTTAATCCTTAGCCAAAGTAGAAAAATATTCTATTTGGGCTATCGGGGATAAATGTGATGAGGAAGCCATACATAGAACGTTTATTTATTCACTTGAGTGCGATCAATACTTCGATTCCACAAATCTTATTCCAGGGCGGGTCATCCATGTGGCTAATATTTTTGGGGAGCACTAGGTACATTTAATCCTTAGCCAAAGTATAAAAATATTCTATTTGGACTATCGCGGATAAATGTGACGAGGAAGCCATACATAGAACGTTTATTTATTCACTTGAGTGCGATCAATACTTCGATTCCACAAATCTTATTCCAGGGCGGGTCATCCATGTGGCTAATATTTTTAGGGAGCACTAGGTTCATTTAATTCTTAGCCAAAGTATAAAAATATTCTATTTGGGCTATCGCGGATAAATGTGACGAGGAAGCCATACATAGAACGTTTATTTATTCACTTGAGTGCGATCAATACTTCGATTCCACAAATCTTATTCCAGGGCGGGTCATCCATGTGGTTAATATTTTTAGTAAGCACTAGGTCCATTTAATCCTTAGCCAAAGTATAAAAATATTCTATTTGGGCTGTCGGGGATAAATGTGACGAGGAAGCCATACATTGAACGTTTATTTATTCACTTGAGTGCGATCAATACTTCGATTCCACAAATCTTATTCCAGGCCGGGTCATCTATGTGGCTAATATTTTTAGGGTGACCCGCACATGCATGTGGTTAATATAAATTTTCACATAGCTTTGTGGTACATATGTTGAAAGAAAGTTGTAAGTTGTTGTGTTAGAATCGTAGGTCTTTCATCACGAATTTTGTTTATTTCCTCTTTGCTTTTCGAAAATAGATTAATTGGCGCAAATCGATTATTACTAAAGATAACGGACTTTTGAATCGCCGGTTAATTTAGTTGTCATCTAAATTCATTGTAACATATTCCATGTTACCTCTCCCTCGCATTGCCTTATTCACTTGGAGTTACCCAGGGAGCACCACGAGGAGGTATGAATATCGGACTTTGCTCCCCACTTCCAAATAAGACCAAATATATCTTAACAAGTTCCAGAAATGTGATGGTATACAAAAATTTGTTCTAATTACTTAATGATGAACAAACTTGGTCGATATTTGGAAGGAATGAAACGGAACGGATGGACGGACAAAATGACGAACGGACTGATTTAACTACATATATAAGAGATTAGACTGGGAATCGTTGGAAAGTGAATAACAATAAAATTGAAATTAAAATACTATTTGTTATGAAAGAAAAGCAAAAAAGAAAGAAATAAAAATATAAAGTTATGCTCAACAATTTCAAAGCTTTTTCATACATAAAAAAGTGTTTTTGTGGGTAGATACCTAAGTGCTATCATTAACTAATTGTACCACACTTTTATATAAGTTCAAAAAGACCAATGTTAACATATTTATGCAGCGAATTCATTTTTTTTTTTTGTTTTTTTTTTTTTTTAATTTTTTTATATTTTTTTTTTTTTTTTTTATGTATATAACATTTTGATTAATTGCAAAACAAACATTTTGCCATTGAAATAATATTGTGTACATTACAATGTACATGGATTTTACGTTTGCAAATTTAGCAGCCAAGGGTCGAGTCTTCTGGTTTCAAGGCATCGAAACAAATTAGACAATTATTTATAACGGTTTCCGAATTATCTATAATAATATTTTGGAGGAGTTTTCGATACTTTTTCAATCCCAATTCGTACTCCTGATCTACTTCAGAATGTATTTTGGATTGATATTTGTTTAATGACTCCATTTCAATCCCGTAAATTATTAATGGACCGCAATTAAAACTATCACGCTGTAATGGAAAATTATAACGAGGTTTAATTCGGAATTTTTTTTTGTGCAAATTTAACTCTTTCCTAAATTCGTCCACAAAATATTGCGCTTTTTTAACTATATTGGAATCAATTTTCCCTGGACATAAAGGATCATAACTACTTATAAACTCGTCGTCCATGTTAATTATTATAAGTATCCAGTGATTATTAGCCCAATTAGAATTGATAGCCCAAATAGAATATTTTTATACTTTGGCTAAGAATTAAATGGACCTAGTGCTCCCTAAATATATTAGCCACATGGATGACCCGCCCTGGAATAAGATTTGTGGAATCGAAGTATTGATTGCACTCAAGTGAATAAATAAACGTTCAATGTATGGCTTCCTCGTCACATTTATCCCCGATAGCCCAAAATAGAATATTTTTATACTTTTGCTAAGGATTAAATGGACCTAGTTCTCCCTAAAAATATTAGCCACATGGATGACCCGGCCTGGAATAAGATTTGTGGAATCGAAGTATTGACCGCACTCAAGTGAATAAATAAACGTTCAATGTATGGCTTCCTCGTCACATTTATCCCCGATAGCCCAAATAGAATATTTTTCTACTTTGGCTAAGGATTAAATGGACCTAGTGCTCCCTCAAAAAATATAAGCCACATGGATGACCCGCCCTGGAATAAGATTTGTGGAATCGAAGTATTGATCGCACTCAAGTGAATAAATAAACGTTCTATGTATGGCTTCCTCGTCACATTTATCCCCGATAGCCCAAATAGAATATTTTTATACTTTTGCTAAGGATTAAATGGACCTAGTGCTCCCTAAAAATATTAGCCACATGGATGACCCGCCCTGGAATAAGATTTGTGGAATCGAAGTATTGATCGCACTCAAGTGAATAAATAAACGTTCTATGTATGGCTTCCTCGTCACATTTATCCCCGATAGCCCAAATAGAATATTTTTATACTTTGGCTAAGAATTAAATGAACCTAGTGCTCCCTAAAAATATTAGCCACATGGATGACTCGCCCTGGAATAAGATTTGTGGAATCGAAGTATTGATCGCACTCAAGTGAATAAATAAACGTTCTATGTATGGCTTCCTCGTCACATTTATCCGCGATAGCCCAAATAGAATATTTTTATACTTTGGCTAAGAATTAAATGAACCTAGTGCTCCCTAAAAATATTAGCCACATGGATGACTCGCCCTGGAATAAGATTTGTGGAATCGAAGTATTGATCGCACTCAAGTGAATAAATAAACGTTCTATGTATGGCTTCCTCGTCACATTTATCCCCGATAGCCCAAATAGAATATTTTTATACTTTGGCTAAGAATTAAATGGACCTAGTGCTCCCTAAAAATATTAGCCACATGGATGACCCGCCCTGGAATAAGATTTGTGGAATCGAAGTATTGATCGCACTCAAGTGAATAAATAAACGTTCTATGTATGGCTTCCTCGTCACATTTATCCGCGATAGTCCAAATAGAATATTTTTATACTTTGGCTAAGAATTAAATGAACCTAGTGCTCCCTAAAAATATTAGCCACATGGATGACTCGCCCTGGAATAAGATTTGTGGAATCGAAGTATTGATCGCACTCAAGTGAATAAATAAACGTTCTATGTATGGCTTCCTCGTCACATTTATCCCCGATAGCCCAAATAGAATATTTTTATACTTTGGCTAAGAATTAAATGGACCTAGTGCTCCCTAAAAATATTAGCCAAATGGATGACCCGCCCTGGAATAAGATTTGTGGAATCGAAGTATTGATCGCACTCAAGTGAATAAATACACGTTCAATGTATGGCTTCCTCGTCACATTTATCCCCGATAGCCCAAATAGAATATTTTTATACTTTGGCTAAGAATTAAATGAACCTAGTGCTCCCTAAAAATATTAGCCACATGGATGACTCGCCCTGGAATAAGATTTGTGAAATCGAAGTATTGATCGCACTCAAGTGAATAAATAAACGTTCTATGTATGGCTTCCTCGTCACATTTATCCCCGATAGCCCAAATAGAATATTTTTATACTTTAGCTAAGAATTAAATGGACCTAGTGCTCCCTAAAAACATTAGCCACATGGATGACCCGGCCTGGAATAAGATTTGTGGAATCGAAGTATTGATCGCACTCAAGTGAATAAATACACGTTCAATGTATGGCTTCCTCGTCACATTCATCCCCGATAGCCCAAATAGAATATTTTTATACTTTGGCTAAGAATTAAATGAACCTAGTGCTCCCTAAAAATATTAGCCACATGGATGACCCGCCCTGGAATAAGATTTGTGGAATCGAAGTATTGATCGCACTCAAGTGAATAAATAAACGTTCTATGTATGGCTTCCTCGTCACATTTATCCCCGATAGCCCAAATAGAATATTTTTATACTTTGGCTAAGGATTAAATGGACCTAGTGCTCTCTTAAAATATTAGCCACATAATAATATTAGCCACCCGGCCTGGAATAAGATTTGTGGAATCGAAGTATTGATCGCGCTCAGGTGAATAAATAAACGCTCAATGGGTGGTTTTTATTTATCATATATTACCTATAGTCGTTGCACCAGTAATCAATTTGCAATGTTTTTAGTAATAACAACCAACGCAATAAGAATTTAATGAAGTATAAACATATTTATAAAAGGGAACCACGCACCACTGAGAGATATTTCTAGCGAAAACAAATATACAATCGCAGTCGATCCCTGTTACTCCGGTTACATTTTGACCAATTTTTTGACTAGAAAATCTTTCGAGTGGTTTTTGAAACTCAAATAAAAATCAAAAAAACATTCATTCTATTTGTTGTTCATATTAATATCTTAGATATAAATTAAATTAATAAGATAGATTATATAGAGAAAAGAAATTGCATTGATAATATGTTTTATTGTTCAATATTGGATCAATTATTTGATCGTGCAGTTCATCTTTTTTTTATATATTATTCACTAATACTTAGACATATTCTCAGTTTTAGGAAAAAATTCACGTTACTATATAGGCGTGTGAAGTATTTCCTAAACTATTCCTAATTTTTTGTTTTTGTTTTTAGGAAATATTTAGGAAAAAGTTCACGCGCATAAGATTTCCTAACCATTTTGAAATATTAGCTATTTCTTCTAAATGTTTTCCTGGATAAAAAAAATTGTATTTTTTTCTAAAATAAATGATGAGATGATTGATTTGTTATGTGTCGGTTTAATATCGATGTTAGTTTGAGTTTCGTAATCTAGACATGTGCACATCTTACTCGGCCTTGGAGTCTTTGAGTAGTTTTCTGATGATGGAAAATGCAATAAACCTCCATTTGAATCGCACTATCTTTCTAAGGTTTTCGGAGTGCGATAAGTACAACAAATTAGCTTTGACATCACTAACCTCGAATATTGAAACCATAGTTGAAGTCTTTAAGTTGGTTGGCAATGGTTTGTTGTATTAAAAAAAACTAATGATTTTTTGGGAACTCAAATTCCTTGATGAAAGTCCATTTGGCTAAGCATCAGAATTAATCATAGAATCAAAGTGTAAGTGACGCACTGATTCGATATGAAACGTTTAAATTTACAATTTGAAATATTATTTCATATAAATTTCTTAAATTGTTCATCAGACTGACTTGTGAATTCTACTGATAAATATCCTTCTTCTTGGTTTGACCACACTAATTATTAAGTTTAATTAAGAGAGGTAATAAATATTTTTGACAGTACAATTATTTCCTATAGTTTTCACATTAATAAATAAAATCTCGCAGCTATTTATTACAGACTGTAGACAAAAAAAATCAAATAGTCGAAACGTTTATTAAAGAGGATTCCATAAGCACGTGGGATTAGCAATACATAACCACTACACCAATGATGGAGAATTTAACTTTAAAGGTATCAAAGAACTTAACTTATTGATTTTACACAATTTCATTGTAAAGAAAAACTGGATTTTCCCTGTGCAAATGTTATAGCTGTATGTATATATGTGTATGTCGGTATAAGTAGTATGTATAGTATTCACGGTCCTTCAAATTCATGTTTGGCTGTAAATGTTAAACATGACGTGTTCCAAATTGTATGTCTTTGCGTGCAAACTAAATTTTTATAATAATCAGCAACAACAACAACAACAAACTACCAAATTAAGAACAGACGGAAAAATAAAATTAATATGTCAGTTTATTTAGTGGGAAAAGTCTCCGTAAAAAATGTTTTATCTATTACCGAAAACTAATAAAATATTACACCAATGTGAATATACTCTAAAACCAACAAAATAATGCAAACAAATAATCAAAGGGAAATTTATTAATGGCACAAAATGAAAAATCAATTTGATTACATGATAATTGTTTCAATGATGGGCTTGTTTGATATTTCTTAAATATATGTATATTTGGTTTATTGGGCTGCACCACTAATTGGCAACGCGATGCCTACCTGCGATGAGTGTTAGTTTTGGTGTCCGAGTGTGGGGAGTGGTGGTAATTTTGGCAGTGTGCAATTATCTCTGCCCTGCGACTTTACTACTTCAACTTGCTTTCTACATTCTACAGCCCACTTGTTAAAATGGCAGCTAAGAGCTACTCCTCCTTCCTCCAATTGCTAGCCGATAGATCCGTCTTCGTAGGCTCTGTCAATGACGACCCCAACTAAAGGCTCGTTTAGCACCTTATTGAACGGTACAGTTACTTATATTCTAGTCCTCCTTGTATTCTTCTGTAATTTCGGCTCTGGTCTCTGTCTTTTGTATAGAGAGCCTTCAGATGAAGCTTTATGCTTTATTACGATTAACGTTGCATGTATAACATTCAGCACAAACCATAATAACACCATTTGGACTTTTTAGAACATACGAGCACAACGAGATGTTGTAGAAATAAAACAAAGTGCTAAAAAATTTGCGAGAAGGATGGGCTAATAATTGTGGTGGAAAAATGCTTTATTTTTGCGAACTGTGCCCACAAATGCCAGTCTTTTCACAATCAATGATTCGGCCAAAGTATATATAGAAAATAAGTTATTGGCGTGTATGGTAGGGCCAGTATTAAAATGTATTTCAACCAACTCCAAAACAATTCTCTCTCTTGTTGATAGATTAGACCTTTTAAAGAGTAATTGATTTTGAATCGCATGCTCACTATATTTTAATGCCTTTTTTTGGCTGCTTTGGATGATATATCCTGAGTAAAGGATCATTACATTAAGAACATAAATCTACTGTCTTTCTCTGCTTCTTCCTTACGACAATTAAACATATTTATATTTGACAACGCTACCAAACAATATCTTGAAGAACCGACCACAAAACATCAGTTTGGCTTCGATGGAAATAATCTAGTGCAACTGTGTGAAGACACGAACACATTTATTACCCCAAACAGATATATATTTGTTCATCGGGTACGGTAATTATGTTAGATCGTCAGACTTACAACTCGTTAAACAATATATATATTAAAACAAACATAAAGATGCTGGATATTACAAATATGCAAGGTGTACCTGGATGTGGTAAATCATGGGCACTGATCTTGTTCTGTGTGCTACAAAAGAAGGACTTGCTGATATTAAATTAAAAGTAACATCTCGTTGCGAGCACAAAAAACACTAACTTTAATAACATCAAATTGAACTACAAAACGATTGCCTCGTATCTAAGAAATAGTAACCGAACCTACGATACGGTCTTTATTGATGAGTACATGAAGGTGCATGCTGGATATATAGGACTTATGGTTATCAAAAGTAAATGTTCTAAAATAAATCTTCTGGGTGATAAAAACCAAATACCATATATTGACAGATTACAGCATGTCAATATGAAATTTACTGATGCAAGTGCTTTCGTAACAAAGACTGAATACTTGAATGAAATGTATAGATGCCCAGCTGATGTTACTTCTGCTCTCAAAGAATACTACTCTAACATCACTAGTATGAACACAGTGGAAACTTCCATCTACCTGTGTTAGAGAACGCTTTCTATCTAATTTTTACCAGAGCTGATAAATAATTAATCTCTCAGCTTAAGATACCAGAAACCAGTAAAGTCTTGACGATCCATGAAGCACAAGATTTAACCTCACCTAATGTAATATGTATAAGAACCAATTCTCAACCTCTTGAGCTGTTCGATAGTGTACCGCATGCCATAGTTGCAATCTTTAGACACACACAATCATTTAAATATTTATCACTGGTGGTGAATGATAGACTACACTCACTTTTAATGAAAGCTCGAAGTTATATACTATTACTCAAAAGGGAAATCAACCCATAAAGTCCAAGGAAACAATGTGCAATTTACTATCAAAACGTAAACAAAATGGCATCAAAAGCATCTAAATTCTACAACTTCGTTTTAAAATCAAACTACCTTATTTATGTAATTTGTGAAACTTCAATAAAACCCGGCATAAGGAGCATCGAATTTTTTGGCCATGATTACGTTGTTTATAGATGCGTTCGGTCTCCTGAAACTAGTTCAAAGAAATCGGGTGGTGGCGTACTAATAGCAGTACGTTCTAAACTCTGGAATGCTCCAGTAACTTTAGCCCCATCTGTAATGTGGGTTTATATCAAACAACGTGTTTAGGCTGAATAATGTATTTCATTTTCTTATTCTCGCTACTCACTACAATCCGATACAATATTGATTGTGCGTACATATTGATACATATTGATACATACATATTGATACATAAATATTGATTGTGCGTTATACTTAATTGACATAAGTTGACACAACAACATAACACAACTCGTTATGTTGTTACATCTCCCCGTTTTTGTTTTAACACAGATCATACAAATATACTTCTCTCTTTCTCCCCGGTTTTGTTTTTTTTTATACGTGTGCATGCATGATTCTATTTTAAAACATAAACGTTTACAAAAAACTTATACATAAATAATGACAAAAATATATTTATTTTATTATTGCAATTCAATTTTAAGTAGATACTGAATATTTCTACAAGTTAAGTTTATTAACTGGCTTAATTAGTCTTCCAAAACTAGAAGTTTTAACATTATTATTTGTTCCCGCATTTGAGTGAGAGATGTTCTTAGTCACATGATGTGGTTGATCTGAGTGGATTGATTCGTTTTGTGTTGATGGCGGTAAGAGTGTAACAAACGAATTTCTCTTTTGGGGAATGAATGCTCTCGTTTTGCTTAAATGGTAAGTATTTCGTCTAAATATTTGGTCACGTTCTGTTTTTACATAAACTGATTTGCGAGCTTCTGCGTTTCTAACTACTGTTCCTGATATCCACTGTCTCGGTCCAGTCTGTAGTCTAACTTCGTCATTAATGTTTAGTTGAGGTGCTATTCTTGCTCCTCTATCAGCATATTGTCTTTGTTTGTTGCGTAGTGTTTGTAAATTCTCTTGTACATCTTGAACTGGTTTTGGTTTCAGTTGATTTCGTTTTACTGGTAACTGTGATCGTGTGAGTCTACTTAGTAGTCTTGCATTAGGTGATCCTAACTCTTCATTACGTGGTGTATTTCTCCAATTTTGTAGAGCTTTATATATGTTAGTTTTATCTATGAAACATTTTTTTAGCAATAGTTTTGCTGTTTGGACACCATGTTCTGCTAATCCATTTGATCTGGGATATTTTGGACTTGATGTCTGATGTTTAAAATACCATTCCATTGAAAAATTTCGGAATTCATGTGACGAAAACTGCGGCCCGTTGTCGGTTTCAAGTACCTCAGGAGTACGGTGAACTGCAAACCACTTTTGTAACTGATTTATAATCTGTAGTGAATGGTATTCGTCATTTTTTCAAAATCTAGAAATCCTGAGTAGCTATCAATTATTAATAAGTATTCATCTCCGTTGAACGTAAACAAATCCGACCCAACTATTTGGAAGGGTAACTCAGGAACAGGTTTTGGTGTTATAACTTCTTTTATGTTATTGCGTTGTGTTTGTTGACACACAGCACATTTATCAACTAGTTTTTGTCTAACCAATCTCGTAGTGCTTTGTATTCCAATGTGACCACTGTGAGCGATGTTGAGTATCTTCGAGATTTGTTTTTTAGGGATCACTATTTTCTCTCCTTTAGTGATTATATCATTTTACAATGACAATTCTTCTTTGAACGTAGAGAAATGTTTGAGATTCAAAGGTATCCGTTTTTCGTCTGGCCATCCATTCAATATACAATTTTTTAGAATTTGGAGGTCAACGTCGTTTTTCGTATCCTCGATTAATTCCGCTAATGCATGTTCTGAGAAAGGTACTACTAGATGTATTTGAAGTTCTTCTTCTTCAATTTCATCATTCCTGTTTTTGATATCACGACTTAGAGCATCAGCTATGGGTATTTCTGTGCCCTTTATGTAAATTATTTTCGGTGAGTACATCATAACATCAAACAGAATTCGTTGGAGTCTCGGTGGAGCTGAAGTTATTGGTTTCTTAAATATTGAGTCCAATGGCTTGTGGTCGCTCTCTATTGTTAATTGTTTCCCATAAATATATTCATGGAATTTCATTCATTTGCATGCAAACCTTATAGCCGTGGCTTCTTTTTCAATTCGGGGATAATTGATCTCTGCAGGCGTCAACGATCTCGATGCATAGGCTATTGGGTGATCGTCCTGGAGAAGAACTGCTCCTAATGCTGTTTTACTTGCATCCGCTGATAGTTTGACTGCCTTTTTTGTGTCATAAAATTTTAATACCGGTGCGGTAGTTAGTGCTCTTTTTATTTTCTCGAACGCTTGTTCCTGTTCGAAGTCCCATATGAATGTACTATCTTTTTTGATCAACTTTCTTAATGGCTCCGTTAATTCTGAACAATTTGGGATGAACTTTGCAACGTAGGTGACCATTCCTAGCAATCTTTGTACTTGCTTTGATGAAGTTGGTGTTTCCATATTGTGAATTGTTGATACTTTCTCACTGTCTAATTCCAATCCCCTTTCAGTGATCATATGACCCAAGAATTTTAGAGTTGTTTTATTGTATTGGCATTTCTCTTTGTTCCGTTTTAATCCTGCACTGCTTATTAACTCTATTACTCGTTTGGTAATTTTTTCACATTCTTTTCGTGTTTCTGCATGCACTAGGATATCATCCATTGAACATTCCACATTTGGTATGCTGTCCAAAAGATTGTTCATTATCTGCTGGAATATATCTGGCGCTGATGCCAATCCAAAAGGCATTCTTAAACAGGTATATCTTCCCCAAGGGGTTGCAAAAGCAAGATATTTTTGTGTTCTCTCCGAAACTCTAATTTGCCAAAAGCCCTTCTTACAGTCTAAGAGTGTGAAGAACTTTTATTTGTTTATCCTAGCCGATATTTCTTCCAATGTTTGAAGAGGATAATGTCTTCTTAATATGTTTTTGTTCACATTCGGTGGGTCTAAACAAATTCTTATTTTGTCTCGTTGTTTAACTACTACCATCGGTGAGACTGCTGGAGTAGGCTCAGTTATTTTTTTAATCACCTGCATTTTTTCCATTTTATCGAGCTCGTCTTTAATTTGTGCTCGAGTCGAGTGCGCTATTCGTCTTGGTGGATAGATTTCGAAAGTAGGGTTGTCTATTAAGTCTATGTCGTATTCATAGTTTTTAAGGTTACCTAATCCCTCGTAAATTGTATCATCTATGTCAAGCGAATAAATTTTGTCCTCGTTCGTTCTCCGTATTAAATTAAGTTCCTGGCAAATTGCTTTTCCTAGTAGTGGTGTTACATTACCTTCGATTATTTTAAAAACTACATTAACTAACTTGTTCTGTATTTCGCATTTTATGTTTGATTCGCCTAGTACCCTTATTTTGTGGCCGCTATACGTTACTAGATTTTTTGTCATCGTCTTGTCAACCTTCAGATTTAACTGTACTATAATATTTTACTACGTGTTGCCCCGTTGCATTCAGCCCCCGTATCTAATTTACAATTGACAAGTGACTTATTAATTTTTACTTTTTCGTACCAGCTGTCTTTATTGTTTTCGATATTTAGCGAATCAATATATAACTCTTCGCCCTCATTTTCAGACTCATTTATTTCGTCAACTTTGTAGTTTGACCTTTTGACATCGCGATTGTTTTTTAATCTGCATGCTTCCGAAAAATGATTTTTCCTTTTACAGATTGAACACACCACACCATATGCCGGACAACACCTCGCACCATGTTTGGTTTTACAACGTTTGCAATAAAATATTTTTATTTCATTTTTACTATAATTGCTATCATTATTACTATTATTTTGATTTTTATTGTTTTTAGTATTTTTAATATTAACTACGTTAACTTCTTTTTCTACTTTCACTGCTTGCATCTGTAAGGATGCTATCTCGTTTGCTTTACAAATATTGATGACGTCATCTAACGTTTTTGTATCATCATTGATTAATTTTTCGCGAATTTCATCCTTACAGATACCCAGTATTAGCCTATCCTTTACGATTTCATCAACCGTTATCTTTTCGAAACTACATTTTAACGATTGTAATTTAATTCTAGTTAAATACTCTTCGAATTTCTCACCAACTGTTTGTGTGAGATTGTTAAATACAAATCGTTCGTACGTTAAATTAATTTTCGGTTTGAAATGATTATCGAATCTTTGTACAAGCAACTCATACTTGATATCTTCTTCTTTTATATTAAATGATTCAAAATTTTTACCTGCATCCTGACCGATTGAGGTCATGAAAATTGCTGCTTGAATATTTTCCTCCTTTTTATTAAACTCCGTCGCTGTTGCGTAGAACTTGAAGGTCCTGATCTAGTCTAACCAATTGTTGCAGACGTCTCCACCCGTGCATACCAAGGGTTTTGGTGGTCGAATTCCCCCTTCACTCATTTTAATATTTTCGAATTTTTTAATATCGATTATAATATAATGATATCTCGACAATTTCTCGTTTCTTAGTATCGATTATAATGTTCGATTTATTTTCTGAAATTATGCCGCTTGTAATACGTGTCGTAGAGAGCTTTCCTTTATTCAACAAAATGGCGTCTCTTTATTTTTATTTTTATATCACTTTTTCGTAGGATGAATTTAATACAACACTATTACTATTCCACACTGCGTTAACTATTATAATTAAATTATATTTTGATTTATTTTTAATATTTTAACTTTATTTTTAATTTATTTTATTTTTTTACTTCTGACACCATGTAATGTGGGTTTATATCAAACAACGTGTTTAGGCTGAATAATGTATTTCATTTTCTTATTCTCGCTATACTCACTACAATCCGATACAATATTGATTGTGCGTACATATTGATACATATTGATACATACATATTGATACATAAATATTGATTGTGCGTTATACTTAATTGACATAAGTTGACACAACAACATAACACAACTCGTTATGTTGTTACACCATCGAGAGTCGAACAGATCGCTGTAAAAATGAAAATCAACCAAACCAATCTAATCATCTACGCAGCATATATACCACCTCAATCAAATAGTGATCATTATGCAACTTGCATTGATGCGATTGATGAAGTTATTAATACAACAGACTCGTCAGATTTAGTTCTTGTGCTTGGTGATCTTAATCTTCCAAATATAACTTGGAATTTGGACTCAGAACTAAACTGTATTTTACCTTGCAATATAACAACAGATGCGGAATCTTTATTTGTGGACGCCATGCTTGGTTATAATTTGAACCGAATAAACACAAATGCTAATAATCGTGATAGATACAGAACACCTACAACCAATCAAATACAACTTTAAAAAAACTGACCATGTGGGGCTACAAATTAAATTGTTTAATGAGCTTGTAAGTTTAAAATATTAAAATAACGGTTATTTAGCTCTTTTAGTATTTTATTTATTACTACTTAAGCTTCCGGAACCGTTTCGGTTCCATTCTCAAAAGTATGTAAATCAATTTAACAAAAAAAAAAAATATTTTCTATACAAAATAAAATAAACGTGTGACTAACATTATTAAAGATAACTGGAGGAGTATTAAACAAAATTCAAATACTAAATTGACTAAAGTTCAATTTATATCGGCATTGCAAATAGTTTTGAATAACTCTGATTTTTCTTTTGGCAATAAAATTTACAAACAAACTTTTGGTTCTCCAATGGGTTCTCCTATTAGTCCCATAATCGCAAATTTAATGATGGAATTTTTGGAAAAAATGAGATTAAACTCTTTGGATTTTCAACCTTTATTTTATTTTCGTTATGTAGATGACATTATAATGGCAATCCCTGAAGACAAAATTGAAATTTTTCTGGATGTTTTTAACTCTTTGGGTAATAGAATAAAATTTACTGTTGAAAAAGAAAGTGACCACAAAATTTCATTTTTAGATTTACTTTTAATTCATGAACCGGATGGTAAAATTTCTTTTGGCTGGTACCATAAAAATACTTGGTCCGGTCGTTATCTAAATTTTATTTCTTGGCTTCCTATTTCTTACAAAATTAATACAATCAAAATTTTAACTCAAAAAATTCGAAAATTATCCGATACTAAATTTCATTACAACAATTTCAAACTTTTGGAAAACACTTTGGTAAATAATCAGTATCCTAAAAAATTAATTAATAAAGTGATTTGGAAACAAAGAAGTTATCAAAATTGTACATTAAATCCTTTAAATGAAAGTACAAATTATTTATCTTTACCTTACATAAAAATTCTTTTCGAAAAATTAAAACATTTATTTAAAAATTATAATTTCAAAATTATTGGTCGTTCAGTTATGAGTTTAAATGATATTTTGTTTTCAAAATTAAAAGATCCGATACCATTAAAGAAAGAATCTAATCTTGTCTATAGGATTAAATGTAATGATTGTAACCTAATTTACACCGGACAAACTAAACAGTTTTTGCGGGAGCGGTTCTTTCAACATTTACATGGTGCTTCGGGAAATTCAAATTCAAATCAAATAAGTGCACTTTCGGAACATATTAGAGATACCAACCATAATATTATTTTTGAAGATGTAGACATTTTGGAAAAACAATCTAATTACAGAAAAATATCTATTTTGGAAATGTTACATATAAAATCTAGTTCAAATTCTCTTAACAAAATTAACGATTTCGCGTACATTGGCAATTCATATGATCTATTTTTATAATTTGATTTTTTGCTTTTACACAATTTAAATATTATTTGTGATGGATAAAATTGTTTTTAATTTATGTTTTTAGTCAAATTTTATTTTGTTAAGTGATTTTTCTGTAGATATCAATTTTTGTTGCTTTGCTAAAATAAAGAATATTGTTACGGTGACACCTAGAATAGAATAGAATAAGTTAATTTCATTAATTGTTCAATTACATTTATAATTTTTAAACAACATTTAGGCGTCATTTCTATACTAACATATTTGCTGCGCATTTAGGATTATTCTAGAAACAAATATTGTGGTATATAAAGGCGCGCGTTGACGTGGAATGCTGAGTATTATTTTAAACGTGATACAGTGAAGGTTAAATAGAAAGATTATTAAAGTGATTATTAAAGTGATAATTAAAAAGTGTGTTATAATTATAATAATTAATTGTGAATTTTGTGTTGTATAATAAATTGTGTTGTGTAAATAAATTGTGTGAGTTCAAATTTGAAGCAGTGTATTTATTCACAATCCAGTGATTCGAACCTTGATTGACAAGGCAAAATCGTAACAATTGGTGACAGCGGTGGGATTGTGAATAATAAGAAAAATGATTCTCTACGAATTAAAGCTTGCGCAATTAAAGGAGCAACTGAAACAGCGAGGTTTGGCCAGTGAAGGCACAAAAGCTAGTTTGGTGGAGCGACTACGTGAGGCCATGGAGAAGGACGGTTTAAATCCAGATGTGTATGATTTCGTCGAGGACAACACGGATGAGATCAGTGTGGACAAGAAAGAAAAGGAAGAACAAACGATGGTCGGAACAACACAAAACCCATCTGGAAGTTTCGATTTATCGCAGTTGATGGCTGCTATGAATCAAATGATGGGACAACAGTTGGAGGGAATAAAACAATCGAACGAGGGAATGAAACAACAGACGGAGCAACAAGGAGCGGACATTAAACATCAAATGAAACAGCAGATGTTACAAGTGGAGCAACAAGGGGCGGACATTAAACAATCGAACCAGGACATTAAAAACCAAATAGAAGATGGCCAAAAGAAAATGGACGAGAGGTTTCTGGAGTTATCTTCTACACTACACGGTAAAGTGGAAAAACTGCAAACAGAAGTACACGCAGAAATTCAAAATGTTAAAGGGACGGTTCAACAAAAATTTGAGTCGGTTGAACAAGATTTTAAACGTCTCGAGAAGGAGCTCAAAGATGTCAAGGCGAATGGAACGACACAGCAAGTGATTCAGACGGTTAATGCAGTTAAGATAAAACCACCAACATTTGATGGAACAACATCCTTCAGTATTTTTAAGTTCCAATTCGAAACGGCCATCAAGCAAAATCAGTGGACTGAAGAACAATGTGTTGCAGCGTTAATTGTGGCTCTTAAAGGCGAAGCGGCGGAAACACTACAAATCATTCCGATATTCGGCTCATGCAAGCGCTACCTGAGGAGGAATGGACTGATGAAATGATCAAGAAGGAGCAATTACGAGATGCTGACCTGTCATTCATCATGGAACATAAGGAAAAGTAACACCGGCCCACATGGAGTGAGATAGCTGACAAAACGCCCATTTTAAAAGCATATTGGGCTTAATGGGATAGCCTCCACATAGAAAATGGATGTTTAAAACGAAAGTGGGAAAGCACGGATGGTAAAGTAAAACAATTGTTGGTAGTGGTGCCAAAAGATCGGATAGCGGAAATCCTCAAGGAGTATCATGGAGGAGCAAGTGGAGGTCACCTAGGGATTAATAAAACATTGGCCAAAATTCGACAACGTTTCTACTGGTCCGGATGTAGACAGTCAGTAGTAGAATGGTGTCGAAGAGATGACCAATGTGCGGCAGTAAAGGGACCAGCACGAAAAAGCCGAGGAACCATGAAACAATATAATGTCGGGGCACCATTTGAGAGAATTGCAATGGACGTGGCGGGGCCATTTCCGACCACCGAGAGCGGAAATAAATATGTGCTAGTAATAATGGATTATTTTAGCAAATGGCCGGAGGTGTACCCCATACCCAATCAGGAGACAACAACAATAGCTGATGCCGTGGTTAACAATTGGATTAGCAGATTTGGTGTACCTATGGAAATTCACACGGATCAAGGAAGGAATTTCGAATCGGTGGCATTTCAGGAGATATGTCAGATGCTTGGAATCAATAAAACAAGAACGACGCCTTTACACCCACAATCGGACGGTATGGGGGAAAGATTCAATGGCACATTGGAGGAATATCTAGCAAAGGTTGTGGAAAGGAACCAACGTAACTGGGATCGACATATACCGATGTTCCTGATGGCCTACCGATCAGCGGTACATGACACAACAGGAGTGACACCAGCTAAAACCATATTTGGGAACAATCTGCGATTACCGGGAGATTTAAAATTTGAAGCTGTTCCATCAGCAGCTCTATGCGGACAGGATTATGTCGACCGAATGAAAGAGGAACTCAATGAAATACATCAATTTGTACGGGAGAAAATTCGGATAACAAGTGATCGAATGAAAGCTCGATATGACATACGAGCAAATAATCAAGGCTTCGAGGAAGGGCAATTAATATGGCTTCACAACCCGCAACGGCAGAAGGGATTATCACCGAAGTTGCAACCCACATGGGAAGGCCCTTACACTGCCATTAAAAGGTTGAACGACGTGGTTTATCGCATACAGAAAGGACGGAAAGGTAAACCAAAGGTGGTGCATTTGGAGCGTTTGGCGCTCTACAGAGGAGGTGATCTGGATCCTGTTCGGGACGAACAGGCTTAGGTGGGGGGTAGTGTTACGGTGACACCTAGAATAGAATAGAATAAGTTAATTTCATTAATTGTTCAATTACATTTATAATTTATAAAAAACATTTAGGCGTCATTTCTATACTAACATATTTGCTGCGCATTTAGGATTATTCTAGAAACAAATATTTTGGTATATAAAGGCGCGCGTTGACGTGGAATGCTGAGTCTTATTTTAAACGTGATACAGTGAAGGTTAAATAGAAAGATTATTAAAGTGATTATTAAAGCAATTATTAAAGTGATAATTAAAAAGTGTGTTATAATTATAATAATTAATTGTGAATTTTGTGTTGTATAATAAATTGCGTTGTGTAAATAAATTATGTGAGTTCAAATTTGAAGCAGTGTATTTATTCCCAATCCAGTGATTCGAACCTTGATTGACAAGGCAAAATCGTAACAATATATTTTTTCTAGTAGCGAGCGATATCTACAGGAAAATAGCTACGTTTTAGTTAGCCTTGATTTCGATTTTATTTTATTTTGTATAGAAAATATTTTTTTTTGTTAAATTGATTTACATATTTTTTGAGGCTACAAAGTTACCTAGAATCCATCAACTGGCAAATACTCTCAATTCCAATGATATAAACGAAAATGTGGGCAAATTTAATGACATCATACTTCAAGGCTTCGAACTGTATGTACCTATGTGCTGTAAACAACAAAATGCTCACCCTCATTGGTTTGATGATAGACTAGTTAACTTAAAAAATCGGATGTCGAAAGCGTATGCCAAAATGTTGAAAAGCGGGTTAGAAGCAGACAAAACTGCGTTTCTACAACATAGTAGTGAATTTGAAATTTATTTCAAATCAAAATACAGGTCGTTTTGATCAAATTCAAGACAAAATCAAAGTAAATTCAAAACAATTTTGGAAAAGCTTTAGGAATAAACGCGAAATTGAAGAATAACCTGCTAATATGACGTACAACAATACCTGGTCTTCAAACGCCAAAGATATAGCTAACATGTTCGGGTCATTTTTTCAATCAGTCTATAGACCAAGCGTTACTAGTGGATTGTACGAACAACCCAGCAACAACAACACATCAATAACTCCTCCTATTATTTTTGAGGACAACATTTTATCGGCTTTAAGGGGGTTTGGAGATGGCTGCGGTCTTGACGATATACGTTCTTCTATTCTGTTATCTATTCAATCATTCCTTAAGCACCGGCGTGTTTCCCGAAAAATAGAAAATTTCAAAAATTACTCCGATTTTTAAATCGGGTAAACGTGATGATATCTCATGCTACAGAGGAATATCAACCACATCATCAATTCCAAAATTATTTGAGTTTGTATTATGCAACAGCTTTAAATCCACAGTTCCACGTCATATATCAATAAACCAGCATGGGTTTATGCGTGGCCGATCCACATCGACTAATCTGGTTGAATTCACCAGTAAACTAATTAACGAGATAGAAAAACACCGTCAAGTTGATGTAGCGTACACGGATTTTAGTAAAGCATTTGATTCTATCTGTCATCATAAAGCACTCCAGGGAGGCTATTATGAAATTTTTTTCGATTTCGTAAAATACGAAATCGTAAATTCGATCCTCCGCGAATATTCCTATTATGAAACCGTTTCTGGTCGTAAAATTTAAGACCATGAAGTTTGCTGTTTTTGTCTTGTTTTAGCTAAAATTTCAACCATCAACAGATTTTTTAGATGGGCCGACTGAATTTAATTCGTTTTTGTAATTTCACTCCAAAAATGTTGGGTAGTCTCTTTATTTACAGGTGCATTTAAAAAAACGTTTGACTATGCCAACATTTTTTCCATAAAAGAAATTAAAATGTGAAAGTGGCGACCATTGGAAATTGGCCTACAAAAAACACAATAATAAAGTTTCAAATAAATTAAACTAGTCCATTTTTATAAAATAATTGAGTAACTTACGTTTTAAAAAATAATTAAAGTATTTTATTTTATTAAAAAAATATTAAGTATACGCTATTGTTTTCGTAAATACGATATTCGTCACCTATAGAGCAGTCGAATTTTGACATTTGATTTTCGTAAAATTCGATTTCGTTTTTTTTTTTTTGGTTCATAATAGGGTGGATTTACGATTTTCGGATTTTACGAAAAGCAAAAAATATTTCATAATACGAATTTTCGCGGCAAATCGAATTTTACGAAATCGAAAAAATTTCATAATCGGTCCCCAGATTTTATTCAATTTTGGGTTCTCTCTCGATTACATAAATTGGTTCTAGTCATTTCTATCAAACCGGCGACAATTTGTAATAATGGGAAATAAGAAATCAAACGTTATTAAAGTTACATCTGGTGTTCCCCAAGGATCAAACCTTGGGCCTTGGATTTTTATTGTTTTCATAGACCGAATAACCGAGATAATCAAAAACTCAGACTTGCTCATATTTGCAGATGATTTGAAAATTTTTCGTACTATTAATGGATTGTTAGATACGGAGAAACTTCAAGAAGACTTAGATAGATTAAGTGAGTGGTGTGATCGAAACTCACTATACTTAAATATTAAGAAATGCAAAATCATGTCTTTCCATCGTAAAAGAAATCCGGTAATTACTTCATACAAAGTCAACAACGAAGTACTGCATGTTGAAATATTAACTTTTAAAGCGTTAACATCTTTGCAGTGGTTCACGTGTTTTACTATCAACAGAAACTACTAATTATCTTTTTAAATTATTTATTAAAAAAACAAGTTATAAAGTGTATTTTATAACTTGTTTTCCATACGCTCGGCTTTGTTCTTCTAGAATGAAAGAATCGTCTACACAATAATGACAGTTACCCATCAAACCAAGTTATACGAATACACAACCAATTCCTAATACTATAAACACTTAGTTGATAAGTACAATATTTCAACATTTCCCCTTAATTATAAACTAAGTAGTTTTTCTATTTAATTCAATTATTTCCCCCTAAATTATAATTCAATTATTTCCCCTTAAATTATAATTACAAAAACATTATTAACAGTATTTTTTTTAACTAAGTTAAGATCTGATTTTTAAATTTAACAAATTTAGTATATCCTAATGGTTTTAGTTAATATATCTGCCATCTGCATTTCAGATTTACAATACTTGATTTTAATCAAACCATCTTTTACCTTTTCGTTTATAAAATGATATTTGACATCTATGTGTTTACTTCTTCTGTTGACAATCCCGTTTTGAATCATTTTTATTGCACTTTGATTATCAAGAAAAAGCTTCACCTCTATCTTTTGATCATCGAGTAGTTCTTCTATGAGTGTTTTAAGACATAACAATTCACGACAGCATTCAGCAGCAGCAATGTACTCTGCTTCCGTACTAGAAAGTGCTACAATGTTCTGTTTTCTAGAACACCAACATATTGGCCCACCACGAAAATAAACTACATAACCAGTAGTACTTTTACGTGTATCCATATCTCCAGCAAAATCGGAATCACAATAGGCTATTAAGTCTAATGTACTGTTGCAATTAAATTCAATTCCATTACTAATGGTACCATTTAAATATCTAAAAATTCGTTTTACGTTTGTTACATGTTGAGTGTTGGATTTTTCTAGATAGCGGCTTGCAAATCCTACAGAAAATGCCAAATCCGGTCTAGTCTTATTTGATAAATATAGTAGACTACCTACTGCTTCTCGATAAGGGTATCCTTCTTCAATGTCTTGTTCTGGAATTTGTTCCTTATTCGGTAGGAGTGGCGTCTCCACTGTTTTAGTTTCTTGCATTTGAAATTTGATCAACATTTTCTTTGAATAATTTTCTTGTTTTAATTTTAACCCATCTGGTGTTTTTAAAACTTCGATACCACGAAAAATGTCAGGATTTGTGCTTGATGTCATATCAAATTTAACCTTCAGCTGGTCTAATAGATTTTCCACTTCTTGTTGATTATTTCCAATTAACAATCCGTCATCAACATAAATTGCTAGAATTATTGAGGCACTTTTATTTTTGAATATACACCTTTCTAATTTTAATGGTTCAAGTCCTTGGTTCATTAAGAACTTGGTAAATGTTATATTCCAATTTAAAGGAGCTTGCTTAAGTCCATAGAGTGCTTTTTGGAGTTTACAAATTTTGTTACCCATGTTGTAACCTTCTGGCGGTTGCATGTATATGTTCTCATCAAGATATCCATATAGAAAAGCTGATTTAATATCGAATTTCATAATTTTCATGCTTTGTATCGATGCTATAGCAAACAGAATTCTTAAAGAACTTATATTTACTACTGGACTGAATGTGTCTTCAAAATTTACACCATATTGTTGTTCACATCCTCTAATGACTAGTCTAGCCTTATATTTTCCGTCATCTTTGATTCTGAATATCCAATGACTGCTTAATACCTTTTACTTTTCGGCTTCTTCACGATTTACAAGCGACCATGTTTGGTTGTCGCTTAAGGCTTTCTTTTCCTCTTCTATAGCTGGTATCCATTTATTCTTTTCTGGTCCATTGATTGCCTCATATGTAAGCAATACGTAGTCTTTGAATGTTTCCGGTAATTTCTTACTTCTTATACTACGTCGCAATTCGGTTGATTCGATTGACGATAGTTCATGGTCAGTTACAGTGGAATATTGATTATTACTTTGATAATCAGTTTTATCCTCTTCTTTGATGTTTTCATTTAAACAGCTGTCATTTGTATTTACATAGCTATCATTTGAATTCATTTTACCGTGACAATCAAATATTACATCCCTTGATTGCACAATTTTTTCTTTAACTGGATCCCATAGTCTATATGAGTTTGTAGCATAACCCACGAATATACACTTTTGACTACGATCGTCAAGTTTTCTTAAATGACCTTGAATTTTTGCATATGCGATGGATCCAAAAATTTGAAGTCTAGCAAGATTACGTACTCTGTTATACCAAGCTTGCGCAGGTGTTACTTCCATGTTTCTGGTTGGACTTCTGTTTAAAATATACGCCGCTGTACGATCTGCTTCTCCCCACATTTTATTTTCTAATTTAGACTCATATAGAAGAGCTCTAGATTTCTCAAATAAGTGTTCTATTAAGCCGCTCTGCCTTGCCATTATGTTGAGGGGTGTGCGACGTTGTGTAATCCAGAACAATTCCTTTTGACTGCACCAATTTTTAATAAAATTACTAACATATTCTCCTCCAGAGTCACATCATAATTTGGATACCTTTAGGTTCCATTTTGATTCAACTTCAGCTATATAATTTTGAATTACCTTTCCTGTTTCACTTTTATTGTTAACTAAATACAGCATCGTAAAATGTGTATAATCATCCAGAAATGTGACTATGTATTTATTGTGGTCCCATGTTGACGGGGTAATAGGTCCACATAAGTCAGTATGGACTAATTCTAAAGGTCTAGATGCTCTAGCCCTTTCTTCATTAAATGGTTGTCTTGTATGCTTTGCTTTTACACAAACTTCGCATACAGCATCTAGTTGATTTACATCACACTTTATATCATCAATACCAATCGACATTGATTTGAGCCTTTTTAAATATGCGTAACTAAGGTGACCTAACCTCTTGTGCCACATTTCAGCAACTTGATTATCAGCACCTAACGCTTCTTCATAAGAGCCTGTTTTAATTTTTACCTCATACAATCCTGTTTCATTCTTGTTACCCTTCATTATAGTTTTATTATTTAATTTTATCTCTACTAGGTCCTTTTTGAAATTAACCTCCCCACCATGTGATGTGATTGCATTTACACTAAGTAGATTTTTACTCAGATCAGGAACATAAAGAACTTTGTTAAAAGTGCCTTCCTCTGTTTCTATTTTACCGATCGCCTCGGCTTGCATGGACTCCGACTGTTAAGCTATACCTATTTCTGATGATGACTCAACCATTGAGTTTAGACACTCCTTTTGATTTACCATATGTGTTGAACATCCAGAGTCTACTATCCGTGACATTTCTTGAACCTTTCGTTTCTCAGAAGTATGTGTGAAAAAGCAGAATTTCTTCTCGTTTGTTGAATTCTTCTGCATTTGATATTTATTTTTACGAAAAAAACAATCCTCTTCCGTATGATTTGATTTTCGACAAAACTTACAAAATTTTCGTTGACTATTTGAAATGTTCTTGTTTGGACAGAAACGAGCAAGATGATTGCCTTTACAAGCAAAACATTTCTTTTCTGCTGATTTGAACGCAATTGGTTGTTTTGTCTCATCTATCTTAGTGTCTCGCTCACGTGCTTCTTCATTTAATAATCTTGCGGTGAGATTTGTCATTGTTTTCTCATTAATTTGCGTCGACTTTCACGCTTTAACAAAATGCTTATATTTATCCGACAACGTTGTGAGAATTTTGGTTATTAACATCATGTCATCGATTTTAGTATTAAGAGCATTCAAACGAAACTAGCTGACCTGTGACTGAATAATCAGTCACGTGAATACATTTTGTTAAATTTTTGGTTAAGAAATGATTAAGAAGATTTTTTAAGATGTAAATTGGATGCGCTTTTATCAAAAATAAAGTAAATTCATATACGTGGTTAATTTTTAAATCTTAAACGGCAAGCACGCGCTCAAATGCACACAGTATTACTTACGTGCCAAGTCAAATATTCATATCTTAAACGGGAAGCGCGCGCTCAGGATCACATGATCACTTACGCGCCCAAACCAAATATTCAAATCTCAAACGGGAAGCGCGCGCTTGGGATCACATGACCACTTCTTACGTGCCCAAACCAAATATTCAAATCTCAACTTCGGCTGGAGACATTTTCATTATCCATTGCAGCAGTTGTTTTACGAAATGATCCAACTGCTTTTCATTTAGCAGTTGAATATGGTGTCGGCTGTAATTAAGCGTCATTTCATCTGCATCCCTCATCCAGAGATCAAGAGGTTTTGAAGGTTGACAAAAGCAACAAATATAAGCGAAAGTCTCTCGAAGCTGTCTTGGCCTTTGAAAGCCTGATGTTTCTGTTACGCAGTGATCCTATTCATCATCGTTTACCAGACCCCGTGAAGTTGTAGCTTCTTTGAAGGTTTTGTAAACAAAACCATTGAATGTTCGTACAAATTCAAAGCTGGTGGAACCTCGAATATGTACCAAAAGCAGGCACAGGAAGAAACGCTCCTCATCTCTCAAGCTTACTGTATACATTTGTGCAACAACCTTCTCTCCAACTCTTTGACGAAGTTGCCATTTACCACGTATGTAAACGTTATGATGGGGAATGTCAGTATATTTGAAATGACGTGCGTTTTGATCATTGAAGTTGAGC
This sequence comes from Nephrotoma appendiculata, assembly GCA_947310385.1. Lineage (NCBI taxonomy): Eukaryota > Metazoa > Arthropoda > Insecta > Diptera > Tipulidae > Nephrotoma > Nephrotoma appendiculata. The sequence goes on from OX371223.1 coordinate 273,561,252, forward strand.
TGAAACCATGACTCTTTCGTTCGGCCAGTTTGTGCTGCAAGCAATGTTTCATCTTCATTACCTGCTTCGAATGTAATTATTTGTTGATGCGGTAGGAGGACAGAAAGACGCATCACGGCATAACATCGATCAGATATTTAAAAAATAATTTGATATCGCGAATTTCAAGAAAGAAGCTAACATCTGGTGAACAAAATATAAATCATTGTTTGCTATGAAGCAAGAGAGATTAGAATTGTCATAACAATGATATTGACAATCTTCGTCCCCCTTGCAGACGTAGAAACCAACAATATCTACATTCGGTGAAAATCGTCAATAAAAAATTCAGGGTTTTAATAAAGAAAACTCATGGCAAATATGTAAGTCCAATCTTGGAAATTTTCCGAAACCACCTGAGGTACCCATTTCGGGTACTTTCCGGTGGAATTTTTCCTATTTCTCTAGCCCAAGCACAGCGCAATATTTATGTCGACCTACCCTGAAAAAATCTAACGGATCGGATCATGTTTAGGGGTCATTTTAGGGTTGAGTATGAAAAAATTAAGAATATTAATATAATAGATAGATAGAAGATAGATAGAAACTGACCTTCGATTGAATAATCAGTCACGTGAATACATTTTGTTGAATTTTTGGTTAAGAAATAAGTAAGAAGTTTTTTTAAGCTGTAAATTTGATGCACTCTTATCAAAAATAAAGTAAATTCATATACGTGGTTAATTTTTAAATATTAAATAGATAGAGTGTCATGACAAAATTGTATTTTTTACACTCACAACTATTAACACCAAAATATATGTAAAAATGTATTTTATGTTCTCTATTTTGTTTAATTCAGAGTTAGATACAAATTTTCTACTCATTTTTTCATCACAGTGTGTCATCACAAAAACATCGGCAATTTTAATAAATTTTGTCATTGTCACGGTGTAATGCGCATGACTTCAGATTCAATATAAACATAATTTGTCATGGCATTCTGGCGTCGTGACAAAATTTTACTGAAAACACCTGAGGTACCCGTTTTAGGTACTTTCCGGTGGAATTTTTCCGATTTTTCTAGCAAAGGCACACCGCTATATTTATGGTGACCTATCCTGAAAAATTTAAACGGATCGGATCATGTTTAGGGGTCATTTTAGCGTTGAGTTTGAAAAAATTAAGCGTATTAATATAATAGATGCTAAATTTTCAAGCTGACTTATATGTACTGCAAGATCACCATTCTTATACGAGTAATTATAAAATTCTTGTAGTAAATTGCATTTTTGTTGTTCATTATCCATCTGGTAAATTGAGCAAATTTTCTCAAACATTTGTTGAGCTGTGTTACAATTAATTATATGCATTAATGGCTGTTTGGTTATTGTAGAGATTATTATTTTCTGCACCTTGGCGTCTGATTTTATCCATTTTTCAATTTTTACTTTATCTTCTACAGGTTTCTCGATTTCTCCATTTGTATATTCTTCCATCTCGAGTTGGAAAATTACTTCCATTTCGAGTTAACTTCTCAACGTTCGATATATCTTCTAGCATATGCGATTCCATATTATTTTTCAAAATTGTTTTTACTTTTTTTTAATTAGTTTTACAGTTATTACTTTTTTAATTTTTGTTAACCACGTTTCACCTCACTTCTTTTAACTCGGATATCGTGATAACTGGGATATCTGGGCCCATAACCTGTTGAAATATTAACTTTTAAAGCGTTAATATCTTTACAGTGGTTCACGAGTTTTACTATTAACAAAAACTACTAATTATCTTATTAAATTATTTATTAAAAAAACTTAATACACTTTATAACTTGTTTTCCATACGCTCGGCTTTGTTCTTCTAAAATGAAAGAATCGTCTACACAATAATGACAGTTACCCATCAAACCAAGTTATACGAATACATAACCAATTCCTAATACTATAAACACTTAGTTGATAAGTACAATATTTCAACACTGCAAAGAGTCAATGAGATTATAGACTTAGGTGTTACATTTGTCTATTAAAATGCTTAGCCAAATTCAACAGTCACTTGGTCATTTAGCAGAGAGGGTGGCAAAACTGGAAATCTATATCTATCCACCAAGTGAAAAAGTAAACCTACTCACAAATGATTAACTCGTTCCTACGCATTGTAGCTTGGAACGCTAATGGGCTCAACCAACGAGCCCAAGAACTGGAAATATTTCTCCATACAAACAGCATTGATATTGCGCTGATTTCAGAGACGCAGTTCTCCAACAAAAGCTTTATCAGAATAAGGGGTTTTAATTCCTAGTGGACAACCCATCCTAGTGGAAGAGCCAGAGGTGGTTCAGCTGTACTAATTAAAAATAATATCAAACAAAATCAACAAGAGGATATTCGTCAAAACTATTTGCAAGCAACTGTTATCTCAATCCAATATAATGGCGCTGATCTAAATATTGCAGCAGTGTACTGTCCTCCACGGCATACACTAACGAAGTTACAATTTAATAACGTCTTCAATAAGCTCGGTTCAAGATTTATTATTGGAGGGGACTACAATATAAAACATACAGCTTGGGGTTCCAGGCTTGTTTCTCCTGGGAAAGGAAGCACCTTGTTCAATGTCTTTCATGAAAACAAATGCGAATATCTGTCCCCAGGGGGCCAACGTATTGACCAACGGATGCAGGAAAAATACCAGATCTACTGGATTTCTTCATCATAAAAGGTATTCCTCTAAGTTACACTAGAGTCGAAGGAATTAACGACCTAACATCTGACCACATTCCTGTACTGTTGTCAGTAAGCGCTATAGTAATAAAGAAACAGAAAAAGCAAAACCTTACTAATAGATTCACGGATTGGAAGAGCTAGTTGAATTAAAAGTTAGTATTAAAAATAAAAAGCAATGAAGAATTGGAACAACAAACAAACAATTTCATTGAATACATTCGAATGGCTGCCAGACTAGCTGCTCCTGCATTAAAGGACAAAGCGGAGATTGAAGTCAAATACCCGGCTGAAATCAGGGAACAAATCAAGGCAAGAAGAAGGGCGAAGAGAATATGGCATCTCACCATAAATCTCGCTGCCAAGACAACTTTTAATCGAATAAGAAACAAAGTCAATAGGCTAATCAAAAATTTCAAACAAAATTGCCTCGATAACTACTTAAGCGGACTAGGTCCAGAAATGGATAAGGACTACTCGTTATGGAAAGCAACCAGATGATTTAAATGTCCTGTAGTTCGAGTACCACCTTTAAGGAATGCTCAAGGCAGTTGGGTTCGACAAGACAAAGAAAAAGCGGAACTCTTTGCTCAACACCTAGCAGCAGTGTTCCAACATTGATGTAACACTTGTTTATCAACCAAATCAGGACGTTAAAAGGGTCACGCCAATGGAAATTGCTGAATAAATCGACAAAAATCTTAATCATAAAAAAGCACCAGGAATTGATGAAATATCACCGGGTCTATTCAAGGAACTTCCTCGTAAAGCAATCATCTTGATCACATACTTATTTATTGCCTGTATGAGATTGAAGTATGTACCCAAATGCTTCAAAATGGCCCAAATAATTATGCTAAAAAAACCAGGTAAACCAGATGAAGAAGTAACATCATACAGTCTAATCTCACTGCTTCCGACCTTATCAAAGCTGTTCGAGAAACTGCTACTAAAACGTCTAAAGCTTATGGTAAACGTTCCTGATTTTCAATTTGGATTCAGGAATAACCACTCCACAATAGATCAAGTCAATCGAATAACTGCGGTAATAGAGCAAGCGTTAGAAGAAAATAAATATTGCCCCGCCGTATTTCGTAAAACATTCATCGGCTCGTTCGCTGACGACTCTGTAATTATGTCAGTAAACGAATCACAACCAAAAACAGTGGAAAATCTTCAAGGAGCAATGAACAACGTTACTAAATGGACAATTGACTAGAAAATCGCACTGAATGAGCTCAAATCAACCTATGTGACATTTACGCTCCGACATAAAAATAACACTCTTCATATTTACCTCAAAGGGGTGCAAGTGCCGCAGGCTGAATTGGCAAAATACCTTGGTCTGCATTTAGATTCAAGGCTCAACTGGGAACATCACGTGAGACAAAAAGCTGAACAGATACGATTGAAACAACGACAAATGTACTGGTTAATTGGACATCATTCCAAAATGAACCTGTATTGCAAAAGACTGGTATACCAGACTATCTTCAAACCAATATGGATGAATGGTGCGCTGCTATGGGGTTGTACACATAAATCCAATAGAGACATTATACAATGAAGCCAAAATAAATCTCCACAATGATTTAGAAATACAATTAAGAGACGACGTTATCCACGAATGTACCATAAAACATGAAAAGAGACTTCTTACCCACACCAATCTTGAGGCCGTACAACTACTGGACAGTACAAACGAAATAAGGCGCCTCAAACGAATCAAACCACATGAGCTAACCGTATGAAAATTATAAACCAAGGGAACTGGACACAGGTCCAGCAGACCCACACAAGTTTATGCTTATCTCATAAGTACTAATGTCAACCTTACTAATGAATTAATAATGTTTAAGATTGTAGTAGCCATATCAATAAAGTTGTTAAAAAAAATAAAATAAATTTGTCGAAAACGCCAGTTTCAATAGGCATATTGAAAATTGTATTGCGAAAGCGAATGCCATGTTCGGATTTGTTAAAAGATGGACAGGTGAATTTAAGGATATACAAATCTTATGTTCACTCTATTTCGCTTATGTTCGATCTCAACTGGAATACGCTGTAACGGTCTGGAATCCATACTATTCTGTGCACATAAAAAGAATTGAAAGCATTTAAAAGAAGTTCCTGATTTTTTTGTTAAAGAAAAGTGACTGGGATTACGACCACAACTTACCATTCCATGAAAATGTGGCTCGCTTACCTCCATACACAACAAGATGCACGGATTACAAAGTATGCACGCTTGAAAATAGACGACTTCTCTTGGGCGCGGAAACCATGAATTTTTAGCATTTGAACACCATTCTACTAACTATGGAGAAAACAACCCCATTAATAGGATGTCTAAATCATTTAACATAATCGACGACCTATTTAACTTCAATTTATCAAAGGACAACTTCAAAAATATCCTGAAGGACTATTTTTTAAATTTTTAATTGTTTAAACCAAAATTTGGTTTATATTTTTTTTTCTGTTTTAAAGTTTTTTGTTGTTTTAATATAATTTTTGTCTAAATTACTGACCGGTGTGAAGTTTGTGGACACTTTTAATTTTTTGGACACTTTTATAATTTGGACAGAAATTTACGCGAGTGTCCAAATTTTTTTTTTAGACATAATTTCGATTTTGGGTAAATATTTGCACACGTCAACATTTCTAAAAAATGTAAATACAAAACAAAAATTTTGTTTATAAAAAAGATCAAATTTTTGTATTTCAAATATGTACATACATATTAAATTTTTAAGAAATTACTTTAGCTATCAGGAATATATATGATATTTTGTATGAAACGATGTCGTTGTAGGTTATAGTAAATTACACAAATCTCAGAGATTGGCTCCCCTAGTGGCTATATAGGTTTGAAAGGGGATACATTATGGAGTTGAAATCACCTAATGCCATTTCGAAATGAGCCGTAGGGCTCTCGTAGTCACGTGTATCATTTCATCTTCAAATTAATTTATTTTGTAGGCGGATGATATTAAATCAAACTCCGATATATTTCGATCGAAAAAATTTATTTCAAGGATATAAGTTTCTACATTAATAGCGTTGGTAGCTTTCGTCCTCACTGCAATTTTGATTACGGGTTTTTCTTTTTTAATTGTTTTGTCCAAAATCAGCTAAGATAGACTGTTTTTTTAGAATAAACACATAATTTGAAATATTATATAATAGATATATAATATATATAGTTTTATGTTCTAAGGTTTATCGCACGCTAACTTTTACAGTTTACTCAAACACAACCTTTCAGGTTTATATCCATTTATTTTCTGTCTTTTTATACTTTTCATTCTACAATCGTTCTTCCTTCGGATTACCCGATTTACATTCTTATTTATTGTCCGATGTATCATGATTAACCTACAACCACATAACAATACTATGTTTGTTGGGTACTGTTAATCATGCCACATCGCGTACATATTAATAACTAGCATATACATAACATCTCCTTCCTTAAAATACAAAATTATTACATTTTTGAATTGTTTTTTTTTTTTTTTTTTTTTTTTTTTTTTTGAGATACAATAATTACTCAGATGTTACCAAATGTAATCATCATATTTTTTTGGATGTTTTCGAACTCTTTCAGTTCTTCTTAATAAATTTTCATTATGATCAAAAACAGATAAATCATCTCTTATTTCTTCCCCTTTTTGAAATTCGCTAATTTTTTTTACTTTATCTGTATTCTTATTTCCGTTAAATTTTACTTTTTTTTCCTTTGATTCTTTACTGTAACTATCTTGTTTTTTATTATTACCTAGCTTTTGTTCGTTTGGCTTTATTTTATCTAAATAAATTTTAGGTTTGTAACTAAACATTTTATGTGATGGAATGAAATTCTTCTCAGTGCAAGGTAAATTATTATAATTGAATAGAAATGTTCTTAAGGTTTTGTTTATATCAAATGTGCGACCAAAACTTTGTGCTTCCAATATAAATTTTCTCAATGTTGCTTTAGTGGTTTGTACGGCTCTTTCTACCTGCCCATTACTTGATGGATGATATGGTGGAGAATGGATCAATTTTATTCCTTTATCTCTGCAGAAAATTTTAAAATACTCACTACCGAAAGGCGGTCCATTATCCGACACTAACATATCAGGAAACCCAAAAATCCTAAATATATTTTCTAACTGTTCCCCTACCTTATGCGCATTTGTACCACTCATTTGTATTACTTCCAACCATCTACTATAGGAATCTACTAAAATCAAAAATTCCTTTCCATAAAAATAAAAGAAATCAATATGTACTCGCTCAAACGGTCTGTTACTTTCTGTCCATGACGTATAAACTTTGTTTGGTTTTTCATTACGTGTTACTTGACATATTTCACACTGATTCACATACTTAGCAATATCTTTATCTATACCTTCCCAATAAACATGCTCACGAGCTAAACTTTTCATTTTTACCATTCCACAGTGGTTCATGTGTAACAGCTTCAACATCTGATCCTTCAATGACTGAGGAACGATTATCCTACCTCTATACAACACGCAACCTTCCTCTACTGATAGAAATTCAGTCTTTGAAAAATAATTTTTTAATTTAATTGGCAATTTATTTGTGTTAAATCCATTTTTCACACTTTCCATCAACTCTTGTAATAAACTATCTTTTCCGGTTTCGTTACGAAGTATTTCTACGTTTAACCCTATTACATTATTTCTTTCAATATGATTAATTTCTAGTTTTTGCTCTTCTAAAAGATCTTCTTCTGATATAACTTCTTGAATTGGAATTCTGCTTAAACAATCTGCATTCCCATTCTCTGTTCCTTTTCGATACTTTAGAACGAAATTGAATATAGACAATCTATTTAAATATCTTTGCATTCGAGTGACTAAAACCGATGCTTGACCCTTTTTTAACGAAAATATCCCTACTAGTGGTTTGTGATCCGTATAAATCACAATTTGTCGACCAAAAACATACTTATAGAATTTTTCCAAAGCGAATACTATTGCTAATGCTTCTCGATGTAAAATCGGATACTTTTTTTCTGCTGCCGTTAATGCTCTTGATGCAAAAATTACCGGTTTTTCAACACCATCTACAATGTGGCACATTATTCCACTCAACCCTTCATCACTTGCATCGCAAACAACGACTATCTCCTTGTTTGGATCATAGTACTCCAAAATTGTACTACTTAATATCTCATTTTTACATTCTTTAAAACGTTGTCTACATTTGTCATCCCAGTTCCATTTCGTTTCTTTCTTAAGTAAATTATAAAATACACTACATTTTTCACTTAACCGTGGTATAAATTTACCATAATAATTCAATAATCCAACAAACGATTTGAGTTGTGATTGATTCGTAGGATCTGGTGCGTCCACAATTGCCACAATTTTTCCCCTACTTGGACTAATACCACTTGATGAAACTTCATGCCCTAGGTATGCAAGTTTTTCAACATAAAATTTACATTTGTCAAAGTTAACTTTCACATTAAATTTGCTTAGTCGTTCTAAAAGTATCACTAATCTTTCATGTAACTCATTTAATGTTGATGCACCTATCAATATATCATCGATATAAGCCACTGTCTTCGGAATATCTTTCAGAATTTGGTCTATAATTGATTGAAAAATAGAGGCTGCTGGTTTCACACCGAACGGTAATCTTTTATACTTGTACAGACCCTTATGTGTACTAATTACCATAACTTCTTGTGCCTTTGGAGCTAGTACTAATTGTGTGTAAGCACCTTTCAAGTCCAATGCAGCAAAATAATTACAACCCACTAAACCCATCAATACTTCATCAATAACTGGCAATGGATAATATTGGGATTTGATGAATTTATTTACCGTTACAGAGCAATCAATACACAATCTAATTTTGTTGTTTGGTTTCGGCACTACTACTATAGGTGAAGCCCACTCAGAATATTCGACTTTTTCGATAATATCATTTTTCTCTAACGAATTTAATTCCAACTCCACTAAATCTCTACAGTTAAATGGTAAGGTATACGCTTTGTGGAATATTGGTACACAATCTTCGACCATATGCAATTGTACTTCGAACCCCTTTATGGGTTTACTTAGATCATTATCGAAAATTCCTTCGTATTTTCTTTTTATCAATGGCAAAGCGTTAATCCTAAAATCGTTACATTCAACAACCTTGTTTATACGAAATAATTTTCTCCAACGCGGAAAAAATGAATCTAGCCAATCTCGCCCTCATAGCATATTCATTTGTTTAGGTGTATTAATAACAAACAAATCAGCCTTGACATAACCTTCACTATCACGCAATTTTACATTCACGTTTATTTTGCCTATTACATGTATTCTATCTCCGGTTAGAACAGATAATGGAATTTCTACCTTCACGATTTGCAAATGTGCAAAATATTTATGATAATCTCCTACCGTGCATAAACTGACACAAGCTCCAGTATCTATTTCCATACAAACATCACTATTTTCTATTGAAACATTGATATATTCGATATTGGTAATTTTAAGCTTTGAATTTAATTTAGACACTGTATTTACTTTACCATCACATACTATATTTAGTTGACCATCGACTTCATTTTTATTTCTTTCATCATATTTAACATTATCTATTCCAATATCTATTCGACCTACATTAACCTTTTCATCCAAATCATGCAATTTTAAATTACCAAAATTTATATTTTCTACACTCGTATCATCTAAATTATCATTATAATTGTTATCTATTTCGTTAAAATTTACTGTACTATTATTTTTATACCTATTTATAAACTTACTGTTACGTTGTTTACCATATCTGTCGTTACTGCGCTGGTATCGATTATACGCTGATTTTTCTAACGGACAATTTCTCACGATGTGTCCTAAACTCTGACATCCATAGCATTTTATATCCCTACGTTCCTTTGGATCGAACGACGAACTTCTGTTTCGATACTGTTGTCTTCTATTTGAATGACTACGCTCCCTGCAATATTTCCTATCTCGTTGTTGTCCATACCGCTTCCAATTGCCGTTTACTTGATTAACTCGACTGTGATATTCATTATCCATTCGCCGTAAATCTATATTCACTGATTCCATCGCTATTGCTTTGTTTAACACTACTTTAAATTCACAAGTGTCATCAATCGCCATCAGTTCTGCTTTCATGGCCCTCTCTTTTAATCCTGCGATGAACTGGTTTCTCAAAGCCTTATCTTTATATGTTCCAAAATCACATTAATTCTACAGCATACTCATTCACTGATTCACTGTCCTTTTGAAATCTTTTACCAAATTGTACCGCATTAGTACATGATCTCGATGTCGGCGCAAATAGTGATTTACATTTCTTTATCACTTCGTCGTATTTCATTTCTTGTGGTTTATTCGGCATGCAAGCCTTTCTTAATTTATTGCTCGGTTCAGCACCTATTATGTTGCATAATAATAAAATTTTATATTTCTGCTCAGTGAGATCGTTGAGTTCAAAATAATCCTCAACCCTCTCGAGATAACTTAAAAAATTTTCACCACACACATATGCTTCTAAAAACCCGATTAACTGTTTTGCGGCCATCTTATTTTTTTTTTTTTTTTATCTTTTATATATAATTGAGTAGGTATTCACTTTTAATATAGATTTATTTTTTTTTATTTTTTTTTCCTACTATTGTAACATTTCACTTTACCATTTTTCCTTATATCTTCGTCGCCATTTTTATGTTCTAAGGTTTATCGCACGCTAACTTTTACAGTTTACTCAAACACAACCTTTCAGGTTTATATCCATTTATTTTCTGTCTTTTTATACTTTTCATTCTACAATCGTTCTTCCTTCGGATTACCCGATTTACATTCTTATTTATTGTCCGATGTATCATGATTAACCTACAACCACATAACAATACTATGTTTGTTGGGTACTGTTAATCATGCCACATCGCGTACATATTAATAACTAGCATATACATAACATATAGGTTCAATAAACATTTAATTGTATAGCATTTTTGTGTTTTTTGAAATAATGGCCAGAGTACAATTGAAACTGCTACTAAAATGTAGCGAATGTCACAAATACTAATTATTATCAGAATATATATTGTAGCCATAAATTAGATCATAAAACATTGATTTTTGACATCTCCATTCCTAGCATTCGCATCCCAAAATTATACTGACCATTTCGTCTCAACCTAACAATGTTAAACCTTTAAACATCCCTTCAGAAATTTTTTTGGTAGGCGTACCATTGTTTATATTTTTTTAAACCAAAAAGGAAAGAGAACAACCAAATAATATTCGAGTAAAAGAATATAATGTCCGACTGCAAACGAAAAATAGCGAAGAATGGAAATTTAACTTCGTTAATCGTAAGGTTAAGGAAAATTGATAAGACTGTATATGGTAATTTTGGGATGCGGCATCAATAACTATTAATTATAAGTTAGAAAGGTAGTAAATATAAATGTTCATTGTTGCTGCAATATTCGCTATATTTTAGTAGGTATTTCCGTGCACTACGCCCACTGTTGCTAAGTATCATCGAATTAATGTAATATGACAAACCGTTTTAACATAACATACATACATATATACCATAGGTGTTATATGTATAAATAAATATATACCTGCCCTTCGATGTAGTATACACGATATTCTGATGTACGAGTAAACGATCTGCTACACACAATATAGGTGCATTAAACATAAAATTGTTGTGATTTCTTAAAAATTCAATATTTAGCTGATCTTGAACTGGACAATAAATGAAGGACAAACCCTCAAAAAAAATTGTAGTGGCGACGTACATTAATAACGCTATAATAAGGAGCAGTGTTGTGCAATTGTATGTAAAAAACTGTTTTATACATTTTTTACGTAAAAAATGGTAATATACTTAAATTACTGTATAAAACGTATAATATTGTATAAAATCAAACGCGTATTTAAAAACCCTAGTAAAGTCGCAAACCTTAATATACGAAACATAAATTTGTTGAATATTAATCATAAAAGAAGAAATATCCGTCGATTAATATTACGGAGTTTTCAGATAGGTTTGCACGAATTTCTTTAAGACAGCTATTGTAGTTAATCCCTAAGAGTCTGTTTGATAAAAAATTTCGACTAGGGAGGGACAAGTTTTGAATGTGATCGAAGATTTAATAATTTCAGTGCAAAGTTGAATAAGTTTGGGTGGCTTATCGCTGCAGTGCTCCAAAAATCTTGTGGATCTCTTATTTCTTTTGAGTATAAAGTATGGGATATTCCACTTTCGTTTTTGTAAATGAGCCAATCCTCATTTCCTTGGCCATTTAAATTTGTTAAAACTGATTGATTTTATCCATTTGACTATCAATTAAAAGGTCGTTATCGTAATAATGATGCACATAATAAGCTGGCGTTTTTCGAAAAATATTTGTAGTTTATCTCTAAATCTTACCTGCACGTTAAATGATCGCCACATAAAACCAGCATTCGCTAAAGTAGTTTTTCCACGTTGGAAAGTGTTTATAAGATTACATATGGGATCAAACAATTCTTTTGAATTTTGTACGCTTTCGATTAAATCTTTATCAAAAATAAATTTTGATATATTTGCCATGACTATTTTGGTGTCTGACAAATTTAATTGGCCACGATAATTTGAGGATTGAGGATTAGCACATTTACAAAAACAAAGTGGAATTTTCCAAACTTTATACTCAAAGAATTCAGACATTTTTTTGAACACTGCAGCGAAGCCAGCCAAACGTATCCAACTTAGCACTGAAATTATTAAATCTTCCAGCATCGACAGCGTAGATTGAACGGATATTTTCAAATCGGGGTCAAATTCCTTGCCTAATTCGAAATAGCCTGACATTTAATAGGTCTAAAAAATTAATTCATATTTATTAATATTATTCTTTAAATAATAAAGAAATTCTAATTCGATTTGTTGATAGTGATGATAATGAAGATTTGCGATAAACATAATTTAATTAATGTTACTTTTAAAAGTAAAACTGAATTTATAATAAATAAATAAACAATTTTTTTGAAATACAACATATTTGTTTTTTATTAATAATTATTATAAGCATAAGTAAACAAAATATTTATTTTTCAGTCAAAATTCTACTTAGTTAAGAAAATTAAAATATTCGAGCCAAAGAGCCATTGGTATAGTTTCATTTGACTTGTAATTTAATAAGTAATAGAAAACTCACTCGAGAACGGTTAGTAAAATTTTAATATCTCGGGCCAAATTTTGATTTGCCGTATTCTTATAGCTAAGTCTAAGATGAGCGATACATCGAACAAGCATAGTTTTGAACTTCAACTCATTCATACGAAATATCGTTTTCAAGCAAATTTGACTATCATTGATTCCTTGGCCGTAATAAAATCCTCTATTTTTGGAGCTGGTGCATTTGGAGCTGGTGGATATAATTATATTATTTTGATATAATATAATATTTAAATTATTATATACCTGATTTTATTTTTCGATTTTTATTTTTGTTTTTTTGTGTTGACATTTGACAATAACAAATGACACCTACATTTTTTGATTTTTTCTCCTCACGTCACATAGCGCAACAATTTTTTTATTTCGTTTTGCTACAATATTAGAGCAGTATGAAGTTGTTTAATTTAAGCAATGTAATTCTTATTTTAACCCTTTCGAGTTCAAAAAAATTTTTTTTTTGCTTTAATTAAAGTTCACCATACACAAATGTGTAAGTAAATTATGACAGGTTGTAATGTCTTACGTATTTTAACGGATCTTATTTAAATCGGAATTCTTTTTGAAAAAAGCATAATAATTTGTTAACAAATTAATTACATAACATATAATTTATTCGTTCTTGATAACATATTAATTATTTTATCATTATTATAGTTACTGTTATTTTTCGGACGAAAACAAAATTAAATGGTATACACAATTGTGTATGCTGGTCTTCAATTGTCACATAATTCTATGTTTGACATATTCGGTTGTCGTTTACATACACAATTGTGTATGCGGGTCAGGAAAGGGTTAAGCAATAATCGATAGAGAACAAATTGCACTACAGATGTCTCTGTCTGTGTCAAGTTAAATAATCTTGTCGAAAGATGGTAATGATTTCTCGTAATCATCTAAACAATTTTTGTAACCGATAACATTAAAATGTTATAGCATTAATATTGAATGAGTTCGATGATTAATCGTTTTACACTTCAATCTCATAGTGTTGTGGATTTTGTTTTTCTATTCTAAAAAAATAAGTTAGCAGCTGAGAAACAAACCATATTTTCTTTGAAAAAAAATAATTGTATTTATATTTTTCTACAAATATTTTACTTTTAATTATAATTAATAAATTAGAAGAATTATAAATAAATTCAATTCAATTCAATTATTTAAAGTTCAATTCTCATTTTACATCATACCTATATCCAATTTTCTTTTTATAGATACGTAAGAATTGAGATTATGAACTATAAGTAATTTTGAATTAGTTACGAATAGTTTTTGTATTTTACATTTTGTAAAAAATTGTTATGTGTAAAATACGTATTTTACATGTAAAAAACCGAGTATATTACGTAACGTAAAAAACAGGCACAACACTGATAAGGAGCAATTGTACATAATCTGAAATCATACATGTATATTACAAAACAGATTTCTTTAAATAAATAAATATTAGCATGCCCCGTTGCTTCATTTATGTCAAAACGAATTTTCAATGAAACATCGATAGCCACATACAAACCTCGTGGGTATTTTTTATGTAGAAAAATATGTAAACTTACTTGGCAAAAAACGTATCTTTTAAGTTGGAAATTTTGATTTCTTTTTCTCGTTAAGTTACCACTATTGGCCTTCGCCTTTCTTCATTCGGACAATAATCTCCTATTGGCGCTTACTTCCTTACGATATTATATATCAAAAATGATTTTTAATTTTATTTCTTTTTTTGTTACAGTGATTCATCAATATCCACACGTGTAGATATGCTGACTCCAGCTATTGAAGTATACAAGCCACCACTCTGACATAAGGACGATACTCTCGAGAGTAATCTTAATAATCCATCAACAAGCAGTGATCTTTAATAATTTCGAATATATTTTAGATTTATTTTATTATTAATTATTAAAAACAAATGAACAACAACATTAAATATAAATTATGTTATTTAATTTATTTAGGTGAATATAATAACATAAAACAAATAAATAAATATGGAAATTTAGTAGTCTGATAAAAAATTACAATACATTTTTTTTTTATTTCAATTGTTGACGTATGATTTATTATATTTTTCGTTATTTTATATATAATAAAATAGAAAAATGTAAAAAGAATTAAATATTAACAATTATAAATAGAACCCCCCAAAAAATAGTTATAAAAAAAATCAGATTTTAATCAAATTAAAAATATTATTAAATACCAAAAAACAATATCAAAAAAATGTAAAATTGACATTAAACTATTTTCAAAATTACAGTAAAATATAAAAACCCTAAATTATTAGGAATGTTGTTCAACAAAATAATTGCAGAAAATAGAAGTAAAATTTACGTTACAGTGCGCCTGCCAACCAAACTTATTTGTGTCTGCGCTCAACAAAAATTTTCGTTTGCATTTAATTTTTAATGTAAATATTTATTTTAATTAACGAATTTAGAATCACGATAATTAACCGAAAACCACAATTACTCACCGAAAAACGATATACAAATCATTTTTTAGCTTAAATTTTTTAAACCCCCGCTAATTTTGAGGTGTACCTACAGCCAAAGGATATTATATTTAATACAGCTTTTATTATACATTTTTAAGTATACGTTACAACGGCTTCCCGGCTTTGCAAACTTTTGATTTGCATTAGCCACCTTTCATAATTTTAATAATGTTACATGATAATATTGATTGTTGTCAGATGAAAAACTGTCATTTCATACGAACGAATTTCAGTGCCTGAAATGATCATTTTACGAACGGTTTGCTAGAGTGATTCATTACAATATATATAACATTTAGAAATATTGATCCTAGAAAATATTGATGATCTTATTCAACAATGACTCAAGGAACTGATTAATTTATTATGTATATTAAATTTAATTAATTAGTTTTAACTTTAATTTATGAAATAATTAATTATAAATCAATTTGTATTTTTTCAATTAATAATCTGTAATACAGGGAGCATATTATGCTAATATTTGATTTCGTGAAGCACAGAAATAATTATGTGGCACGTGGACTGTAATGTAACGAATATAATTCAAGAATAGTAAAAAAACATAGAAAAATAATTGTTATTAAGTTTGAAATAAACTTACTTAATATAATTACAATAATTTAATTTTTCGTTTTAAGATTTAAAGAATTTTGTGTCAAATTTGAGAAATTTTAATGATTTTAAGTATTTTGGTCCTTACAGGTTTTCTCATCGACAGCTATATTGTACTACAGAATTTATTAGTATAAAAGTTGTTGATAGATTGCACCACTATCGTTTCATCTCAGTTCTGGGATTAATTCAATAGTGCAGAGGTAGTTTAAGCGGCTAGTGGACAAATTGTTTTGCACATTTTTAAAACACATCCCGATATTTTGTCAACATCTTATATATTTCTCCACTTTCTTTCTCTAGAGTGCAACCTCGACTATCTATATATTCCATCATTCGCTCTACAGAGAGCAAAAAAAAAAAAATAAGGAAAAACAATGTTACCGCTACACTTCCCCGTTTGGATGCTATAATGTCTCTTTAAAGTATAAACTCAGAGATTTAAGATTGGATTACGTAATTAGAATTTATATTTTATAATAATTGAAATAAAAATAGTTAAAAGATTAAACCTTTATAATATAGCTTTTATTCAGATGCTCAAAGGTTAGCATTCACAGAGAAAGTAATAAAACTAACAAACATAAAACGTTTAGTAACACAAGAAAGCGTTTTTTGTTTATACAACGCGTTCTATGTTAGGAAACAACTCAACCAAAATGAGACCGCGTTCATACCTCGGTTAAATTCGTATTCTAACACCACCTAGAAGTATATAAAAAAACAAACGTGAAAAACTAAATTTAAATCTTTACGATGCTTGATAAACAAGGTTTCTCCAAATGCCTTTGTCATAATGTCTGCCACTTGGTCTTCGGACGATGTTTGAACCATTTCATACTTCTTTGCTTGAACATAATTTCGTGTGAACATGTATTTTATATCCAAATGCTTCATTCGTTTGTATTCACGTGGCTCCTCAGCAATTTTGATGCACGATGTATTATCTTCATGTATTGGAATCGGTTCATTGTTGATCTTCAGTTCAACCAATAATTTCTTTATCCATTCGCCCTCACTAATAGCTTCAGAGAGCGCAATGTACTCAGCTTCAGTCGACGATTTACTAACAGTTGGCTGCTTACGTGATGACCAACTGACTGTGTTTCCAAATAACTTGAACACATATCCAGATGTGGATTTCGAATCATTTTTGTCACCTGCCCAATCTGAATCACTGTGACCAACCAATGTCTTTGCTTTGACGTCTTTCTTATAAACCATTTTCATGTCAATGGTGCCACGAATGTAACTCAAAATCCGTTTAGCGTGAACAATTTTGAAAACTGCTAAAACATCCCGTTGAGGAACACAAATCTGGTCTGGTAGTCACATGTGCATAAATTAAACACCCAATCAATTCTCGATATGGATGATTCGAACATTTTCCATTTTGACCCACATCATCATGTAAACCCTTTTCCATTGGTGTCGATTTAGGTTTACAATTTTGCATTCCAAACTTTTGCAAAACTTACAGTAACACAGAACATATGATTCCATTTTGCTCCGTCACTTATAAATATTGATCTGATTAGCAGCGCTTGAATCCAATTCGAATCATGAAATTATTAAACTTCTCGTTCCATGCACGCGATGCTTGTTTTAGTCTATAAAGTGCTTTATTTAATTTACACACTTTATCACCTTGAACAAAATCCTCTGCCAATCATCATCTTCCACAAACTGTTCAGCCGATAAAGCAAGATTTTCATCCGTTTGAAATTCTCCAGCAGTCAATGCATTTTGAAAACATTCACTCATAGTTGCCCATTCACCATATCGATTAGGTGCTCGTCGACTTTGTTCACTTTTTCGTGGAATTGTCTTGTCATTGTTGCCAATACAATCTGAACTTGCACTGTTGAAATTTTCTTGGTCGTCATCTGGGTCACCTAAATTGACGCCATGGAACTGCTGCATGCCGTTACCACCAGCACAATCCATATTAATGATATGGATTTCTCAATTTTCATTACCATCTATCTGACTGCATATCATTACGTTTATCGAATGACTGGTTACTTGCATCACCAAATGAATCGTTCATTGTATCATTCATACCTCGATCAAACGAACTGTCATCATTAACCGCCACTGAATCGGTTATCTCAATTAATTTTTCTCGATTTAAAACCGATGACTCGTTGAAAGTTACACTTCAACCCATTATTTGCTGTTGTTGTTCTATATCCCATACACGATATGTACCATATGATGAACCATATCCCAGCATGATACATTTCGATGATTTTGGCTGTAATTTGGTACGATAATTCGATGGAATATGATTGTAACATTCACAACCAAAAATACGAAGATATGACAAATTCGGTTTTTGACCAAATCATATTTCAGCCGGAGTTTTCACTTCAAAACGATTTCCAACTGCACTTGTCAGTGATCGATTCTTTAAATAATTTGCAGTGATGATAGCCTCGTTCCAAAACTTTCCATCCAGTTCACTTGCCAAAATCATTGTTCTTGATTTTTCTTCAAGTGTTCGATTGAATCGCTCGGATATAGAACTCATTTCTGGATTATACGGAACAATTAATGACATTTGAATACCTTTTTCATTGCAATAACTCTTAAATTCATTTGACGTGTATTCGCCACCATTGTCAGCTCTTAGTTTGGCCACCTTTTTTCCATGAAGTGCTTCAGCCATCGCCACAAAACGTTTAAACTTTTCAAATACTTCACTTTTCCGTTGAATGCAATAAACACTGGATGCTCTCGAAAAATCGTCCGTAAATGTCACAAAATATCGGGAACCATCATATGCAGTCGTTTGCATCGGACCACATACGTCACTGTGAATCAACTCCAAAACGCGTGATGATCGAAACATTTTTATTTTTCGGAAATAATGAACGTGTTTGTTTCCCAAGCACGCATGGTTTACACAGCTTCGTATTGTTGTCAACATTTACTTGATTTAATCCATCAGCCATCTTACTTGTCAGTTTCTTCATATCATTTGCATTTAAGTGACCCAATCTAAAATGCCACAAACTTTGAGAAATTTTATGCAAATTCATGTCATCTGTATAACCTGTAAACTCATTGTTGTCCACATGGAATGTGACTTTATACAGATTTCCTTCGACTTATCCAACGAATTTAATTATTCCATTGAATGACACAAATGCTTAGTCACCCTCAAACAGTACTTTGTACCCCTTTTTAGTCAAAGCACTTATCGACATCAAGTTGCATTTCAAATCTTTCTTCGTTGGAATATCGCCACGTTTATTCGCAAAAATAGTTTGATTTTTCTTTGCAACGGCGATTTTCAACTCGTCGATTTCTTCTAGCTTACTAAAATACTTTTGTTCGTCAGACATATGTTGCGTTGCACCAGAATCCATTGTGAATTCAATTTTCGTTGTGTCATTCACGTTGCCGTTATGCCGCTTTGTTTGTGCATTAAATGCTGCCGACTCACCAACATACGATTCCAAATCTACAAACGCACACATTGTCGATACTTCTTTTTTTGCTTCGTTCGCTTTGTTAGCACTGGCCGAACCGTTGTTCCTTTCTTTCTTTTTATTAAGAAAACACTGAGACTTTTTGTGACCGGGTTTCGAATATTTAAAACAAATGATCTCCTTCGATTTTCCCTTTGACATCATTGCACCATATTCACCTGATTTACTTGAACAATTTCTACCTGTTCGGTTATTGTACTCATCTATCAAACGCGTTTTGACAAAATCTAAAGTTAACGTGTCTTTGGTAATGTGAGTAACAAATGAACAATAACGTCAATTTTTTCCATCTTAGCACCCGCTGAAATTAGCTTACGAATCTTCTTGTCAAACAGCAAAAGATGATCCACCATGCTATCACTTTCATGATATTTCATCATTAAAAGTTGTTTTCGCAACAAAACTTGACTTGCTACACTTTTTCTTTTGAAAATACTGCACAATGCATCATACATGTCGTTTGCATGTGATTTCTCTCTTACATATTCGAGTTGGTTGTCATGAATTGTTTGTACCAGCACTGACACGCATTTTTTTCTTCCAATCTAATTTTTTCACGTTCCTTTGCTTCTACACCAGCCAAAATTTCATCCAGTCCTTCATTGATGTATTTTCTCTAATCTCTTTCATCAAGTAAAATTCCCACTCGATATTTCCAATTACTGAAATTTGTCCCATCAAACTGGGTTATTTTGCTCTGATGCTGTTGGTTGTACTTTCCGCCATGTTTTTTTTTATTTCAATTGACACACAAAAAAAAAAATTCACCAAAACTACTATTTTGATTAGTTTACCTTTACGGCGCTGGGCCCATAACCTCAGAGATTTAAGAATGGATTATGTAATTAGAATTTATGTTTTATAATAATTGAAATAAAACTAATTAAAAGGTTGGACCTTTATAATATAGCTTTTATTCAGATGCTCAAAGGTTAGCATTCACAGAGAGAGCAATAAAACTAACAAACAAAACACGCTTAGTAATACAAGAAAGCGTCTTTTGTTTATACAACGCGCTCCATGTTAGGAAACAGCTCAACCAAAACGAGACCGCGTTCATACCTCGGTTAAATTAGTATTCTAACATAAACAACGAAAAAAATTTGTTCTATTGATGGAGACAGCGCCCTCGGCATCGAATAGGGTTGGTAGGTAATGAGGTACTGTCTCCGGAATACAAGGTTAGCGCTGACACATGCTACTTTCCTATTAGGATTTTGTCGCGATCTGTGTTTTCCGCTTCACACGTAGTTGAGTTGACAATTTTGCAGATGCGATTTGGCCCGTCATGTCTTAGGCTAGTTTCCTGCCAAATCCTTTCACTGATTTGTGCTGAACGTGAGCTGTGAGCAGTACTAGGTCACCAGCTTTAAATGGTGGATGTTGCATCTCTCTTCGTAACTTCCATAAATACAAATAAATCTGAAAGATACGGCTGTGTAACGAAATCCTAGTTTTGTATAAAAAAAATCCCGATTTTTTGGAAATCCTAGCTTGAATTTTTAAAATTTGACATGTGGGAAAATGGGACTCAAATGCTTTTTTTGACAAAATTCAAAAATGAGTTTGCGATAAAGTTCTAGAAAATGGCTAATAGAGATGAAATTTGGCCATTTCTTAACAGTAGTAGGTGTCATTAATAGATTCTATATAATCTGCTTTTACGTGCGACACGCAGTGCGATATGTTTGCTGATCCCGGCTTCTACGTTAACCAAAGTTCAAATCTACGCCCCTGAGAGTTATCGAAGCCTTTAGCCTTTACAATCATTGCATTTCAAAATGTTGCAAAATCGATTTTTAAATTCCTCTAAACTGTTTTTTTTAACTATGGAGCGATGCAACTTGCGGGCCCGACCCGACTTATATAATCAGATCCTATACTCCCGCTCCTATCGGTTTTTAAATTGCTATAGACTAAACTTTTTTTTTACCTAATTAGGGAAAGAAGCTACTTATAGTTATTTATAGCCCACAGGATTTTTCTCCTGCTAATAACCTGGCTTATAATGCTTTCGAATCTTCTGTCTCTAGGCCTTTGTGGCGCAGATTCGGAACTGTCTGGAAAGTGGATTCAGTAGTAGCATGAAAGATCCTATCCAAGTTACGGTCCAAGAACCATTCGATCGTTGGAGAAACCTCGAAGTGGTGTATCTTAGAGATAGTACTTTCCGCAGTCTAAATGTTCAGAGGACACCTGTATTTTACTAATTCGTATTTGAATATTTTGAGGACTTCCTTGTGGCAGTCCCAGTCCTTGGGAATTTAAGTTCCTTGGCTCTTCTATAGAGCTCGTGCAATTTTCCACCACGAGGATAACCCACGAGGTGGTCGATTTTAACCCAAAGGTCTACACCTTTGTGAAGGCAGCTTAAATGTTCTTCCCCGAATATAGAAAAGTTACTTGTGACAACACTATACAATATATGAATGCTATTGCGATATTTAATTAACAATTATAGCAATAAATCTAAATTAGAGCGTAAAGATTTCCGAAGAAAATCTAAGATGATAGAAGATATAGTACCTCAAACTCAGCATTTATTCGTTGGCCGGACTATCAGCATGTTTTGTGATGACAGAAGATTTAAAGTAATTTTTGTGATTTTTTTATAATTTTGAAAGAAGCGAAAAGATCCTGAGTTCAAAGAACTATATCTCAACGCCACCCCTTACAAAAATTCAGAGTAAAAAATGCAGAAATTAATTTAAATTCCTCTTTCGAGTAGTTACTGGGTTTGGCGGACTTCATCCCAACTCCATCTCATAGAAAAATTCTAAAAAAATTACAGAAACTACAATAAATATTCATCCATTACAAGACATAAGCTGATAGTCTGCCCCATCTCAACTCTACCCCAAAGAAACGGTTCCAACGAATATTTGTTGCGTTTGAGGGACTATCAGCTCTAACCCATAGAAAATTCGGAAAAAACACATAAATTACTTCAAAACTTCCTCCATTACCAGACATAAGCTGATATTTCAAGCATAAAATAAATCATAAAACTACTAAAAAAAAAAGTTGGGGGTGGGTAAATAATTAATTAATTTTAATATCATTTATTTAATATCATCCTCGAAAAATGTTTGTGTCATGATAGTTTTAGCTGTCATGAGAGTAAATATTTTCGGGGCTGACAACAAAAATGTGGCATTTTTCGAGGCTGATAGTCAAACATGTCATGGTATTAATAACTATAGTTCTGCCATCTCTAGTTGGTTCACTAGGGCATCCTAGGGCATCCACTTATTTAGAGTCAGGGATTTGGAACCGGTACCGGTAGTGAATTACTTAGAATAGTTCTAACATAAACCTAGTATGTTTTCCTCCTGTTGGTATAGCTAGGTCGCTTTTGATCAGTTTTTTCTCCAAATTCAAATTGGAGATAACAAAGGTGCTCCGACACCTTCCAATATTGCATAGTCTTAAGACCAAAAAAAGCATAAAATTAAAAAGTAACTCACCTCCTTGAATCGTATCAGTGCTTTCCCAAATTGTGTGATGTACCAAATTTTTGTATTAAGATCGTGCTATGGTGTTATAAACATTTAATTGTGTTAAAATTCACAATACAGTTAATACCCAATGTGAAAAAGATAGAAATACTTCAACAATGACAGTTTTTTCAACGCAGTCCTAATTAGTAATAGGTTTTAGTAAATTCGTTTCAGAATCCTTATTCAATCCGACGAGCGCATTTTTTTAATTTTAAAAAAGCAGCCCAGATTCCATTTACATTTTGCGTGATTTGTAAATCAATGGCCGTTAAAATAGTATTGCATCATCCAAAAATCACAGTTCAATAGGGTGTGTAACGAAATCCCGGTCTTAAAAATCCCGGCTTGTGAAAATCCCGGTTTTTTACTAATCCCGGTTTTCAAAATCCCGGTTTTTTATAAAAAACATCGCGATTTTTAGGAAATCCCGGTTTGAATTTTTAATATTTGACAATTTCAAAAATGAGTTTACGATAAAGTTCTAAAAATGGCTACTAGGGATGGTATTTTCCATTTGTAAACCGATTTTGTTGAAATTCTAAAAGTGCAATGGAAATGGATTTGATAAAGATTTGAATGATTTTTTGATAAAGTGCTGAAATATGGCCATTGCTATTTAACTAGGGCATTTTTTAACCGGTTTAGTTGAAATTCGACATGTCGATCCTAAATTTTATTAAAAAAATGCGTTTTTGATAAAGTTTTGGAATAACGCGGATAGGGATGAAACCTGGCCATTTCTTAGTCGATTATGTTGAAATTCGTCACGTGCGATTGAGATGGGGTTGAAAATGTTGCAATTACAAAATCTTGTATAACAAAATGGTGCAAATATTTTTCATTTTAGTTGGTGTCATTAATAGATTCTACAATATATAATCTGCTCCTACGTGCGGTACGCAATTCGACATGTTAGCCACCTCTAACTTCGCAGCCTTAGTTTTTTTCTAGTAAATTTTTGGGCAAGATATCTAATTTTTATGTTAAAATATTATTAGTCCGGCCGGCCCGAATTAATAAAATATATTTTTTTTTTCAAAATCAAGAATTTAGAACTTTAGAACTTTAGAAAAGAAAACCGGGATTTCGTAGTACACCCAGTTCAGTAGCATATCGAAGGCAAAACTCGTTTTTTTTAAATACATACTCACAAAAAGATAAAAAATTTACACCACATCTGAGACAAATTTCTTCAGTTTTAAAACCACTGTTAAATTATATTTGTAGTTATATATAGTTTAAATGTTTATTTGAAAATGTCTTAGAAATAATTACGAAAAACAACAGTTAAAAACCTATAGTGTTATGACGATAATAAAGTGTAATATTATTTATTTTTAAATACCACTATAATTAAACGGAAATAATTGCATTGCGCGTGCGTGGCGTGTTTATAATATTTGTACTACTTCAATGGCACTAATTAGGCTAGCAAAATAATTTTATTCATTAAAATGTCATTCGAAAATTAATTTAATTTAAATATTTTTTTTATTGTTATGTTCGCATCGGGCTTCGTGCTAAATTTATAAAACAAAAAATTTAAATATCACTTTAAACTGTCCTAAAACGAATTTATAGTAAGGTGATGGACGTTCCCCTAATTTAGTGGTATTTGGTTATAGTGATCTAATATTTATAGAAGAAATAAAATTGTATTTTTTTATATTTTCAGTAGAGAATTATATTTTGGTGCAGTTCAGTATCAATAACAAGGTGTGATATAATGCTGCCAACAAATTAATCAACTTATCGGCCTAAAAAGTTCCTAAATAATCAAATTTTTTTGGTTTAGCTAGTTGCGATTTTTTTTTACAATAAATTAACAATAAATACTGGATACTGACAATCATCTGCCATCATGAACACCACACTAAATAATTCCCTTAGCGAGCCCCCTTATTTTTGAAAAACTGAGTGAAAAATTTATTCTAACAAAAAATAATTAATTAATTTTTAATTTGATTGTTGATTAATTAGTTGGTGTCTAGAAAAATAAAACTGAGTCCATGCACAAAATAACAAAATAATTTGAAGTTAGTTCATACCAGTTGTTGATAGATGACAATACCATACAAATTTTAGGCTACACAATATTTTTCCCGAAGTTTTTGATTTTCTTTGCGATTACCCAGTAAAATTCAAAATTTGGCGGTAGTTTGTATTTTATACTTCTAGTGACATCTATCAATGTTTGGTGAACCTTACGTGATTGTACTAATTTTTTACGTATAATTTGACGCAAAACTAAAAACTAAAATTTCCTATTTATGTAGGAGTAAAATTAAAAAATTAAAAGCAATTTAATGTTCGTCTCGCTAATTTAGAATTCGGACAGAAACTTTATACATATAGAAATGGAACTAATTTTTAATTATAGAAATTACCAAAACAACTTAAATTAAACTATAAATAATTTAGAACTATTTAATTATTAGTTTTCTATATAATTATGATTTATACCAATTATATATTTTATTTATTTTAACAAAATTGGTTAATATTTAATATAAAATAAATTATAACGTATATAGAATTGATGCACACGTGTGTATTAAAATAAATTAAAAAAAAAACAAATTATTTTTATATAAAACAAAAAAAAAATTGATTAATTTTAATAAAAAATAAAAAACTTGAACAGGAAATTTAAAATTAAATAAACATAAAATAATATAATATATACTATTTATAAATAAAATGTTATTTATTTTTAAATTAAAATATTTTTTTTTTTTATAAATTTTATTTAATTTTTTATTAACTATTAGGAAATTTAAAAAATTGATATTTTCTAATAAATTTTATTGTTTAATTGTTTTATTTTAATTTTTTTATTAGAATGTGAAAATATCAAATGATTAAAAAACCGCATAAGCTTTATTCTAATTATTCGAGCTATAAAATAGTTTTAATAACAAAATAAATAATAATTGAATTTGGTACACAACAATTGTAAAAAAAAAACAAAAAAAAATATAAAAAATGAATATAATAAACATTATAATAAAATCGTGTGATAATTAATTATTTGTTAGAGATTTACAAGGACTGACTCTGTTCTAAGGTCTTTGATCCAAACATGACGTATTTATTCAAAACTTTTATGCGTAAATGAAAAGAATTGCGGGGACCTCCAGGCGGCCATTCTCAGTTGTCCAACTGAGTATTGACCCAAGCGAGTCGTCCCCATCCCACAGAGAAGCGTGATGGCATCACTTACATCATTACGTTTCTCTGTACATTATCGACGTTGAGGTGATTTCAGCTTCTCATTTTAAGTAGATAGGTTCTAAACTAGTCATGTGACGTAAGAAACTGGAAAAGGAAAAAGCTATGTCTCCATGACCATGCTCAATCCAGGAACTAACTCCAATACTCCCGGTTCCTGAACAATCGGAACATTTATCGACCATTACTTTTCTTCCCCCACTGATCATGCTACGAAACTCAGCATTCAACTAAAAGAATTCTTTATACTCAAGCACCAACCGATCTTTCAGAATGATACCGGCATTTACCAGGGCTGCAGCTTCGAACACTGTCCGATAAGTATTACTATCCCAATGGTGTATTATTGCACTTCCATCGCATACAGTATAATTCATTGGGCTATTGTCATTAGTGGTTTTGGACCACTTACATTGGTAATCAGTTTACTAAGTAAGAGTCACCGTCAACGCCTTATCAAGTCTTGCGGATACACTTCCCGTAAGGGACAAATCCAAGCATTGATCCTTCCAATACGAAGGATACGTCGATGTTGTTGTATATTGAATTCGAGCGTAAACGCATGTACATTGTAAACTAGATAAAATAAAATAAAGTAATTAGAAAACAGTGTTTCAATTAATAAAAGTGCAATGAGTATTATTACCAACGATACAACAGAATTGGCCACGAGAATTTTGGAAAATAAAGTAAAAGTGAAAAGTATTTTTTTTTTAATAAATAGGAAAAACATGGCTGATGCTGTTAAAATTCTTGCGAGTTTTATTGAAGTTTTTGACACCAACAACAATATATTTAATCGTTGGTTAAAACGATTAGAAGGTGCGTATGACATTTACAAGGTCGAAGATGCTAAAATTAAAAAAAGTTTTTACTCCATTACATTGGAGCTGAGGCTTATGACATTCTACACTCTTTGCGAAATTGCTAAAAATTTACGATCCAGAACGGAGATTGCTGAGTATTTTAAATTTCACAACCGACAACAAGCCGAAGGTGAAAACATCGGAGACTACATTACAGTGCTACGGAAAATGGATATCACGTGTAATTTTGGGAATTTTTTGGAGACGGCTTTACGGAACCAGTTAGTCTGTGGAGTACGTCAGAATAAAATTCGAGATAGACTACTGGAGACAAAGGATCTTACTTTGGAACGTGCGATCGAGCTTGTTACTTCATTGGAAGCTTCTCAACAAGATGCAAAACAATTACAAAGAAGCCAACCTAATGTTCTGCTATATGCTATATTTCATGCAAAGAAACTCGAAAAAAGGTAAACCCAAAATTTTCTTTATTAAAAAATAATTTAAGTGATAAATCGGGCCAATCAGGTCAACATTTTTCAAAAAACGCTACATGTAGTAGGGATAAAGAAATAAAATGTTACCGTTGTGGAGGTTCACACTACTCCACAAAATGTAGGCACAAAAATAGTTCATGTAATGTTGGCAACAAGAAGAGTCATATTCAGAAGTGTTGTCGGAAGAATAATGTTAATTCGATTAATGAAATTAAAAATAATTTGTCACTTCATGACCAAAGTTCGGAAAATTTAGATAGTTCTAAGGAAAATATTGTTAAATATATTAGTTCAGTTAGTTCCGATGTCAACTCCATAATTCAATTAAATAAAATTTGGATAATAGTAAAAATTAATGATATTTTAATAAAAATGGAGTTTGACAGCGGATCTGCTGTGTCGATTATGTGTTCCGACGAATTTCGAACAAATTTTCACAATGTAAAGTTGAAACCGTAAACTATCAAATTAAATACATATTGTGGGAAATTTTTAAACGTGTTGGGTGTGGCAGAAGTAAATGTTCTTTTTGAAAATCAGTTGAAAACGTCAAATTTGTATATCGTAGAAGGTAAGGAACATTCACTTTTTGGCAGAGATTGGATCCCTAATTTTAAATTCAATAAATTCTATCGCTGTAGAAAATACATCAACAATTCTTAAAAATTTAATAGAAACATTTTCAGGATTGTTTGATGACGATTTAGGGGAAATAAAAGGTGAGCCCGTTACTTTTTCTTTAAAATCTGGAGCGAGTTCAATTTTCATTAAAGCACGTCGATTTTAAATATACCATTTACCATTTACCAGGATACCATTCGCAATACGCGACCGTGTCGAAGAAGAATTAAATAATTTAGTGCATAAAGGCATATTAGTTAAAGTCAATCATAGTGACTACGCTACTCCGATTGTACCGGTTGTCAAGAATAACGGAAAAATAAAAATCTGTGGAGATTTTAAAATAACGATAAATCCCCAGATAGAAATTGATGAACACCCATTACCTTCGATTGACCAACTTTTTGGAAATTTAACAGGGGGCGAAAAATTGATCTAAAAAGTGACTATTTACAGTGGAAAGTGCACGAAAACGACCAACATTTATTAACCGCACGCCTAAAGAGTTGTATAGACCAACGCGATTGTTTTATGGGGTTAATTCTGCACCAGCTAAATGGCAACGAAAAATTGAAAGCATTCTGGAAGGTATTGATGGAGTGGAAGTGTTCATAGACTATATCCGACTCACGGGACCAAATGACGCAATTCATCTTAAACGATTAGAACAAGTTTTCGAAAGACTGTCAGGATACGGATTAAAAGTTAATTTGGAAAAGACAGAATTTTTAAAAGATGAGATTGAATATTGCGGGTACAAGTTAACCAAATCAGGTGTACATAAATCGAAATCGAAGAAATCGAACTTCAATCGTTTTTAGGCTTCATAGATTTTTTAATAATTTAAGTAATATCTCTGAACCGCTACATGAGCTTTTGAGGAAAAATAATAAAGGCCATTGGAATAATGACTGCGAGAATTCTTTCAAATTGTTGAAAGAAAATATGAAGTCTGATGATTTTCTCGTGCATTATTCGGATAAATTACCCGTTGTGTTAGCAACTGATGCGTCACAGGTCGGTGTAGGCGCTGTTTTGTCGCATATAATGCCAAATGGTACCGAAAGGCCGATTCAATTAGCTTCACAAATGTTAAATAAATCACAACGGAAATGGGCTCAAATTGATCAGGAAGCATACTCGATTGTTTTCGGAGTAAACAATTTTTATCAAATTTATTTTGTATACGGACCATAAGCCGTGGTACAAATATTTTCGCCAACTAAAGCTTTGCCGCACATTCTGCAACCAGAATGCAGCATTACGCTATTTTCCTACAGGGGTTCAATTATAAAATAAAATATAAACGGAGTGGCGAGAATGCAAACGCAGACGCTTTTTCACGACTGCCGATAAACTGCGAAGGAAAAATAATGTTCGAAGAATCCAACGTTCATGAAATTCACCAAATTGAAAATTTACCTATTACTGTTTCAGAACTGGCTAAAGCAACAGCAAATGATGCATCGCTTGAACTATTATTGCAAGGACTTCGAAATGGTACTGAAATTTCTCATGCTAACAGATTTGGTATTGAACAAACTGAGTATTTATTCTATACAAAAAGGTTATATAATGCGGGGAAATCGTGTTGTTATTCCTACTGTATTGAGATCAAAAGTGTTGACTGGATTGCATACGGCTCATTTTGAAGGAACCAGAATGAAGAGTTTAGGCATAAGTTTTTGTTGGTGACCGAACTTCGACAAAGATG
Organism: Nephrotoma appendiculata; assembly: GCA_947310385.1. Taxonomy (NCBI): domain Eukaryota; kingdom Metazoa; phylum Arthropoda; class Insecta; order Diptera; family Tipulidae; genus Nephrotoma; species Nephrotoma appendiculata. The sequence goes on from OX371223.1 coordinate 273,591,162, forward strand.
TTGAAGATATTGTAAATAATTGTGCCGCATGTTGCAAAAATAAAAACAGTCCTCAAATGCAGTCAAAGCATCATTGGGAATACGCATCATTGGCAATTCGCTGGACTATTTTTTGGTACATATTTTTTCATTCGTCATCACGCTTTTAGATTCGGTATTTTGCATAAACGTACGGCACCGTATCATCCAGCAACAAATGGCCAGGCAGAAAGATACGTGCAAACACTTAAAAATAAAATTCGTTCGCTTAATCCAAGCAAAAAAGATTTACAATGCGATTTATTGCAAATTTTGCAATAAATTCAGTTACCGGTCGTAAATAAAAATCACTCCGTTTCACAAAATAAAATACGAGAGTTTAAAATAGGTGATCGTGTGTCTGCTAGGAATTATACATAGGGAAATTAAAATGGAAATTCGGAACTATTAAAAACAGGAAAGGAATCCTACATTACGAAGTTTTGTTAGACAATGGTCAGAAATGGGTCAGACACATTGATCAATTACGTAGTATCGGTGATAAGGTCTTGGAATATGAAAATGATGATATAAATTTTGACAATTCTAATTTTCCTGCGAAAACGAAATTTCACTTGACAATTCCATTACTCAAGATAATTTTCAAAATAACATTCCACTCATTAATATTCCGACGTCATCACTTAGCACTTCCACTTCTGAAAATGTATAATCTCAAAAGAGAATTCCAGATCAGGGGGCGAATTATGTAAGCATTACGAGTACGACTTACGAGTGTCGACTCAAACTAATTTTTACAAATTGTCAATGAAAACAAGAAAAAAATAGATCGCACGACTTTTGCCTCTAATTTATAAATGTGTACGTACTATGCTTTAAATAAAAAGGCCTTTTGACGTCATTTGTCGTAACTTGTAATGCTTACATAATTTGCCTCCAGAGTCCTGCCGAAAGTAGTATTTTTTCCACTATTGAGAACTATAAATGTCCGGGGTAGTGACATCTGGCGCATTAAAAATAAGCTGCTTGGGTCTTTTTTACATGAAATTTTAGCACGGCATACTTTATGAAAATAAAAATTAACATATAAAAATAGACCCAATAAGTTTAGTTTTTGAAGTAAAACTTCTTTAGGCACGCTTGACTTGGGGACTAAGCTGGCAAATGCGTTACGAAAAGTGTAATCGAACGAGGCGAACGAAACAATAGACGCAAAACGAAATCATTTTCCTTTAGTATCAGGATGTGCCATGACAATTTATAAATCCCTAGGTGGAACATTAGTTGATACCATTTTATTTTAATCATTGGTTAAAAAAATGGGATAATAAGAAAATAGGAAAATTGGTAAATGGAAAATTGGAAAATTGGAAAAATTGGAAAATTGGAAATTTCGAAATTTCCAAAATTGGAAAATTTGAAAATTTGTAAATTGGAAAGTTTTAAAATTGGAAAATTAGAAAATTGGAAAACAGGTAAATGGAAAATTGGAAAATAGGAATATATGAAAATATGAAGATATGAAAATATGAAAATATGAAAATATGAAAATATGAAAATATGAAAATATGAAAATATGAAAATATGAAAATATGAAAATATGAAAATATGAAAATATGAAAATATGAAAATATGAAAATATGAAAATATGAAAATATGAAAATATGAAAATATGAAAATATGAAAATATGAAAATATGAAAATATGAAAATATGAAAATATGAAAATATGAAAATATGAAAATATGAAAATATGAAAATATGAAAATATGAAAATATGAAAATATGAAAATATGAAAATATGAAAATATGAAAATATGAAAATATGAAAATATGAAAATATGAAAATATGAAAATATGAAAATATGAAAATATGAAAATATGAAAATATGAAAATATGAAAATATGAAAATATGAAAATATGAAAATATGAAAATATGAAAATATGAAAATATGAAAATATGAAAATATGAAAATATGAAAATATGAAAATATGAAAATATGAAAATATGAAAATATGAAAATATGAAAATATGAAAATATGAAAATATGAAAATATGAAAATATGAAAATATGAAAATATGAAAATATGAAAATATGAAAATATGAAAATATGAAAATATGAAAATATGAAAATATGAAAATATGAAAATATGAAAATATGAAAATATGAAAATATGAAAATATGAAAATATGAAAATATGAAAATATGAAAATATGAAAATATGAAAATATGAAAATATGAAAATATGAAAATATGAAAATATGAAAATATGAAAATATGAAAATATGAAAATATGAAAATATGAAAATATGAAAATATGAAAATATGAAAATATGAAAATATGAAAATATGAAAATATGAAAATATGAAAATATGATGATATGAAAATATGAAAATTGGAAAATTGGTAAATTGAAAAACTGGTAAATTGGAAAATTGGAAAATTGAAAAATTGGAAAATTCCAAAATTGGAAAATTGGACAATTGGAAAATTGGAAAATTGAAAAATTGAAAAATTGAAAAATTGAAAAATTGAAAAATTGCAAAATTGCAAATTAGGAAAATAAAAAATATGAAAATAGGAAATTTTGAAAGTTGGTAAATTGGAAAATTGGAAAATTTGTAAATTGGAAAATTGAAAAACAGGAAAATTGGAAAGTCATAATATAGACTTCTATGTCACTGACTGACTCACTCGAGAACGCACAGGGTGACCAACAATTTTTTTTTTCTATATTATAACATCCATGTCACTCACTAACTTACTCACTCCAGAACGCACAGGGTGACCAAAAAAAATTCGTCCGTGTGATATATTTTATATAGGTATTTTTTCTATATTATAGCTCCATTTCACACGAGGTATCACAGAAACCGACTCTTTCTTCGTTTCTTTCCCCGATTGCCTATGATACAGGTTTTAATGCGACTTAAACATATTTTCGATGAAACCACATGATGTACTGTGGTTATACATAAATGAAATAAAAAATATTTCAAGACCATTTTTACTATGCGAAGAGATTTCAAAATTGGTTTTTTTGTCCATTTTGTGACACATACATAAACATTGTCTATTACGACTAGTTGGCCTTGAAAAAGTTACCAAGTTACAAGGTTACCTCTTATGGCATCAGACATAAACGGCTAGGTGGCACTCGAGAACGCAAAGGGTGACCAATTTATTTTCCAATATTATAATTTTTCTATATTATATTATAAATATTAAATATATATTAAAAGTTTTACTTCAGTAGTGTGGTCTAAAGCACACTTAATTTTTTTTGCCGTCAGATCTACAAACAGTTCTTTATCACGCAAAGTTTAGTTTCTTCTGCTACAATTTCCGAACTTCGCCGAAGCACAAGAATTCGTAAACCGGTTGACATATTAGATTTATAATCATTTAAATTTATTAATGTCATCAATTCATTTTTCTAAAAACAATCTTATGTACATTAAATTAAGCTGTCATATCTATGTAAATATCATATGATTTGTTTTGTCAAGTTATAACAATTTTTGTATAAAAATTTGTTTACGGCCTATTGATAGATTTGTAGAAAAAAATTGAATTGAAAAGTTGAATTAAAAATGTAAATATAAAAATAATTTCAGATAGGTTGAAACAAATGTATAGTTTAAAATTGTTAAATGTATAACCTTATAGTCAAGAAATTTTTCTTTAAGAGGGAAGGTATTATAGTATACAGGCCGATCAACAGATGGCTATCATATACTACTTTGTTATGTACTACAAAAATGAACTACTTCCGTAATGTATACGTAGTTGTTGTTGTATATTGAATTCGACCGTAAACCCATGTATATTGTAAACTAGATAAAATAAAATAAAGTATAATTAGAAAACAGTGTTTCAATTAATAAAATTGCAACGAGTATTATTACCAACGATACAACAGGGCCGATTAACGATTCTTGGGCTGCTATTCTAGTTATCCCTTCAGTAGCTCAAATGGCTGATTCCAGCAGCTTTTCCATTGTATGCAGACCATACAGAGACGTCAGTATAACGACGGAAGTTGTAGTCACCTCCTATGCATTTGTCGATCCATATTAAACTCTTCCAGCGTGAGGGGTATTTTTCTGCTACCATCATCTGTTAAAAATTGAGTAATAGATACGGGTAACTACCAGCAACCACATTTTCTGGGAATGCAATGCACCTTAAAAACAGAAAGACACTGAGGTATGATCGTATCCCCACAGAAAGTGGTCATACAACACATATCAACTTTTCCTTGGTAAATTTAGGAATCTATTCGACTTGGTCCTTTGTGTCCTCCTCTATCTTGCGAGGGTGTGTATTGTCAATAATTTTTAATATTGTTCCTGCATCCATCAACTCGACATGGTCAAACTGACCGATGCTCATTGTATTCTTGCTGTAAAACTATCATTCTTAGCTCCGTAGTCCTGTGTGTCCAACAATAAGACTTTTCCTGCCATTTCAATGTTCCCTAGTGATATAGTTGAATCACAGAGGCCCGTTTGATTACTCGAATGGTGCTTACAACAGCCGCTTCGGTTCAGTTGCGGTTTTTCGCAAAGTTGGGGGATTATACGAGAGACTCTTCTCAACAGAAGTTACATTATAATCCGACATCGCTCTCCAATCGCTTGCAAAAAGTGATATAGTTTCTCTGATACCGGCGGTGTATCTGATAACACATTTATTTCAATAGTCAAAGATGTAGGGCATTTTCCACAAATAATAGCCGTATGGAACTTTTGAAACCACTTTGACATTGTCTTAAAGTGTGTACAGCTTGTAGTAGAGGTCGAAACCGGTAAAGAAAAAAAAATCGATTTTTTTGCTGTAGTGTGGTTTGGAATTCCACTCGACGTTGAACATTGAACAACCACCCAAATATGCAAGTCACTTGCTTAATTTCATAGGTCAATAAAAATTACGAGTAAAGAAATTTTGTTGCGCTTTGTGTTAATTCGTTTATAAGCTCTAGTAATCGCACAAACAAAATGTGTATCGATTTTTGTTGTGCGCCTGAATGGTGACAAAACATAAAGCATACAAAAAAACATTTATATGGTTCTCGATTTCAAATCTTCGTCGTTAAAGTTTTTTAATGAAATTAATTAACTAATATTTTCCAGTCTCTCGTGTCCGATTATAAATAAATATATCTCAATGGCGTAAAGACATGTGCCTTTATATTTGTTGAGGTAATCTAATTTGCAAAATACAGTGAAACTTACTTTGAAGTTAATTGTTACTTGGTCCATGCTTCTTTGCTGCACCAGCGTCGTGCTCGTCATAAAAATGTATTAAAATAGATGAAGCATTAACTGTATTGTCGTCGCAATTCCAGTTGCGAGTATTTACCGCCATTACATTTCCATCAATGCTTCATTAAAAATCATAACTGTATTTCGTGTTTGATAATATTTTTTATGATTTGGAGATCGGCAAACTTTTCAACTCGTATCGTAGTGTAATTATAACTTTTATGCAGAGCGGTTGTCTGGTGAGTGCGCGCGTGTAGTGTTAGTAGTGTTATTATTTGTGAATTACTTGGTTATTTATTTTATCTACTCGTAGAAAAAATTAGTTATTTTTTTGTGTGAAATTTGTGAAGTGGAGGTTGCATCCTCATAAAAACAGTTAATAACATTACGATCATCACACATGCAAGCCTTTTCTTGGAACGCAAAACCTGGTGAGTTAATTTATGCATGTGCTAAATTTTTAATTATTTATTATAAATTTTATATGTCGCCATTATTTAAAAGAACCTTACAAATTTCATTATGTCTCCTTTTAAATATATTCCACAAAACGTAGTTAAAGATAGAGTCCACACATATTTTGTTTCCCTGCTGCCAGTTTTAGTACACACCTATTAAATAATTAGTTTACTCTAGCGTCTGCAAGATGGCAGGGTTCTATATTTTTTAACTAGTTCGTCAGATGTCTCCCCCATATTTAAAGCGCAGAAAGTTGATGTTTTGAGCTTTAAGTTTATCAAAGTCTCTATAAAAATTATTATTGAAAGGATAAGAAAAATATGAAGATTTCAATATTCACTGATGTACTCCAATATTTGAATGAATAAGTTTAACGAATTGAATGCACTGAGGTTCAGTTTAAATTAACATTCAGGCTCTTTGACTATTTGGTGTGTGATGCAAAAACTATTAAAAGTGAAGACACATGTTTCATTATACAAGGGAATATGAAAAAGTGTTTTTTTTTTTAATTCCAATATTTTATTTTAGCTTGGAAGATTTGCAATCAGCGTTGTGATAATGTTTCTGCGAAGAAAACTTTGATGCTGTCTGTTAGAATTTTTCGAATAAATGCTGGCTTGCGTAAAACAAAAATTTATGTCTAACAAATACAAACTATTTCGAACCGCAACTTTAGAACCACAACTTTAAGTAAATTACAGCAGAGGGTGCGTTTACTAATTTCAATACTCCCACTTTTACAAGTTACTTTTAAAAATGTCCAGAAAAAATTACGTATACAAATTAAATGTTTTTAAAAACTTATTGAAAATCACAATTATTCTTCGTTGGCATAAGGCCCATCAATTTGCAAAAATATTGATGTTTACCTTGTGGTAATGCTGTTCATCCGTTACTGAGAGGTCAATATAATGACAGGAATTGTTATCACCTCCTGCATTTGTCGATCAGAATCAAAGTCTTAATGACGGGCTTTTATCGTCTGTTCGGAACACTATCCAATACGTCGCATATTAATCTCCAGAACTGTACCTTGCTGGAACATGGTCAAACCGAGCTCTTATTACACTCACTTATGGTGAGCTAACACTTATCTGAAACTTCATTTCTGTGCCGTGCTCATTGTGTGCTTCTCATTAACTGTAAAACTTTCATTCTTAACTATGTGATATCGCCTGTCCACCAATAAGACTGTTCCCTGCCACTTCACTGTTTCCTCGTGATATAATTGAATCACAGCCGCTTCAATCTCGGTATGGTTTGTGGCGATCAGGAAAGTAGACGGATTATGCGAGAGACTTTCCTATAATCATCCATAACATATATATTTTATTTGATTTTAAATAATTGAGAAAAAAATAACCTTATCATAACTATCCAATTGTAAATAGTGCTAGTGGTCTGATACCAGCGGTATAGCTGATATAGGGTTGCTAACGCCTGGTCTTCGATATACTGGCGTTGATCATTAACACAAATATGTCCAACCTCAAGACAATCTCCATATTAAGTCTTCCCAGCTAACACCAGCTCCTCTTAGACTTCATGGGCAATTTATTCAGTTTTGAATGGAACTGCGGGGCTCGTATACAGTGTGGGGGGGGGGGGGGGGGACTTTACAACTATATTACTTTCTGCGCTTCTGTTTCGCAAACTTTCGCCAACAAGCTGTGTCAGGAGCACTCTGTTATTGAGTCAACAATGTTGACCCGTAGCCTATTACGTAGATTACATATGATTTTTCACGTTGCTGATGTCGACAATGTAGACAAAGTCGACAACCGAGGAAATGAAATCAAGAACCATATTTTCCTATCATTTCTGACTCTTTATTTTACATTAGGCCTTCTGATACAGTTGCTGTCTATCTATTAGGTAATTATCTAGTTATCCTACTTAGAGGCCCAACGACAAAAGTAGTAATTAGTTACAATGCTAGAACAAAGATGTCGTTCAATACATTACACTGCTCTGGTCTAAGTTTTTTATTTTTATATAATTCAAAAGGTTGCTTTATCCATATAGCTAAAGACAAAATTAAACTAACGAAATTATAAATTTAACCTCACTGGGGTTTCTATTTTTCTTGTTGACCGTCTAAGTCGAATTGTATCCCGTGACTGTTCTTCGATTGCCACCTTACCGGATTAATATCTATTTCGTCATTGTGTTCTTCCGTGGTTGTACTCTGCTGACCATCCAACACATCATGAGAATCCGATCTATCCTGTTGCTCGGCAATCACTGACCTACTCTATGAGCAAAGTTATAATTATTCGGGACAGCTATCTTCACAAGTTGGTTAGAATGCCGCCTCCACCAAAGACCTTCTTTAGCTTCTACCAAGAATAATGCTTTTTCCACATATTTTTTAATAACTGCTGGAACCCGAATTTTTTTAAGAAAAACGCGATAATCTCTTGCCACTACCCCTCCTCTACTTTGAAAATTTTTGGCTTGGTGTGGGTATCATAATTCTCTTTCTGCCGCTTAATGTTTCGCTCTGTAATAGCGCTCGTGCAATGTGGAGTCTCCTTCGTGGTTGAATGCTCCGTTCGGCAGTAATAATATATAAATATACGGTTGTGAAGTTTGTCCCAAAAAAATCCCGTGTACATATACAAATCCAATTAGAAATTTGTAATGCAGAACAGTATTAGTATTTACACTGTTAAAATAAAATATTCGCGAAATAACTATATTATAATAGAAAGAGACGGAAATAGGTGCCACATTTTTTCATATTCGATTTATGTATTTTGCAAAGATGAAAGAAGAGTGAGAAATAATCGAGAAAAATTAAAACACATTAAGCCCTCGCAAATCTAATCGATTTTATTGGTTTGAGTAGTTTTAATTTAGATAAATTCTGAATATCCTAGAGTTTGTCGTTAAATTTCACTATGTCCAAATGTTAACTTCAGGTTGACACAATCAAATAAATTCAGAGCCATTTCCATATCTAGGGAATAGGTGTCATTTTTTGCTCTCGCAATTCTAATCGATTTTATTGGTTTGAGTAGTTTTAGTTTAGATAAATTCTGAATATCCTAGAGTTTGTCGGAAAATTTCACTATGTCCAAAGGTTAGCTTCAGGTTGACACAATCAAATAAATTCAGAGCCATTTCCATATCTAGGAGATAGGTGTCATTTTTTGCTCTCGCAAATCTAATCGATTTTATTGGTTTGAGTAGTTTTAATTTAGATAAATTCTGAATATCCTAGAGTTTGTCGTTAAATTTCACTATGTCCAAATGTTAACTTCAGGTTGACACAATCAAATAAATTCAGAGCCATTTCCATATCTAGGGAATAGGTGTCATTTTTTGCTCTCGCAATTCTAATCGATTTTATTGGTTTGAGTAGTTTTAGTTTAGATAAATTCTGAATATCCTAGAGTTTGTCGGAAAATTTCACTATGTCCAAAGGTTAGCTTCAGGTTGACACAATCAAATAAATTCAGAGCCATTTCCATATCTAGGAGATAGGTGTCATTTTTTGCTCTCGCAAATCTAATCAATTTTATTGGTTTGAGTAGTTTTAATTTAGATAAATTCTGAATATCCTAGAGTTTGTCGGAAAATTTCACTATGTCCAAATGTTAGCTTCAGGTTGACACAATCAAATAAATTCAGAGCCATTTCCATATCTAGGGGATAGGTGTCATTTTTTGCTCTCGCAAATCTAATCAATTTTATTGGTTTGAGTAGTTTTAATTTAGATAAATTCTCAATATCCTAGAGTTCAATTTTCCGACAAACTCTAGGATATTGAGAATTTATCTAAATTAAAACTACTCAAACCAATAAAATTGATTAGATTTGCGAGAGCGAAAAATGACACCTATCCCCTAGATATGGAAATGACTCTAAACTTATTTGATTGTGTCAACCTGAAGCTAACATTTGGACATAGTGAAATTTTCCGACAAACTCTAGGATATTCAGAATTAATCGAAACAAATTTTGTTCAATTCAATAAACTCGTCTTCATTTTCCACAACTAAAAATGATAGTTAAGCACTTTGTTAGTGAACACCTTTTTAAAACCACTTAAATTAATAAAACAAAAAATTTACATTAAATTAATTTATTTACAAAAAATGAACGTTTTCGACCACTTAGTGGTCATCTTCAGATTTACATTTGCAATTGAATTAAATATGCTAAAATCGCCCGCTTTAAAAGTTTGCATGTTTATGTGTAGCGTATATACCATTATACATAAACACTTGTCCGATGCTTTATAGGTATGAACTATGTACATGCATATATAAAATATTACCAGTAATTTACAAATTGAAATTTAAAAAACAAAAATAAAAATATTTAACTGTGTGTGTTAGGGAAATTATTTAACATAAAAAATATTAAATGAAATTTTATACAACAACCAAAAAACAAAATTTAATTTCCCAAAACAATATAAAAAGTCAAAAAATAAAAAAAATAAAAAAATAGAAATTTTGTCAAAACATTACTGTAAACAAATAGCTAGTTTTTGTGAAAAGTGTCAGTGACTAAAAAATTTTTCCGAGTTAACAAAATTAATAACAAAAAACAAAACAAAATATATTGTGGTTGCCTTTCTGTGTGTTGTGTGAATTTAGTGTGTTAGGCTGCTAACCAAATTAAACAGATTGGATGAAATTGGTACCTTCTCTTGATTCATTATGCCGATTTCGTGTTTGTAAATATACAGTGATTCCATGGCATCCAGTTCCCAACTTTTTTGTACTTCTTTTATAATATGTGAGTTTGTTATATCCACTTGATGGTTTCTATTATTTAACATATGTCTCGCTACACTATTTACTGCATCTTTATTTCTTACAGAATTTAAATGTTCCTGGAATCGTTTGTGGAATGCTCTTTTCGTTTGGCCGATGTACTTGCTGTCACACTTGGTGCAACCGATTTTGTATATTCCAGATTTCAATGTTTGTGGTGTGAGGTCCTTGTATCTGCAGATTCTGGAACCCAAATTCGTGCTTTTTGTGACCAGCTCGAAGTTGAATTTTTTGAGTACATTTTTTAGTTTATTTGTAATCGATGGAAAAAATGGTACACATATTCGTCTTTTCGCAGTGGGATCCGTGCTATTTTGTAATGTGGTATGGATGTTGATTTGTTGTTTCCGTTTGTGATTGTCCAATATATTTTGAATAAATCGTATATCGTAACCATTTATTTGTGCTGTGTTTTTAATTAATTTTTCTTCCGCTTGGAACTCCTCTGACGACATGGGTATAGTATATAGTCGATGGGCCATTGAATGGAATGCTGCCTTCTTGTGTGCTCCACTGTGATGCGAATCCGAAGTGATGCATCTTTGAGTGTTCGTTGCTTTTCTGTAGATTCCAAATTCAATTGATTCACCATTTCGAATTACTTTAAGGTCTAAGAAAGGTAGTACACTATTTTCTTCCATTTCGTACGTGAACTTAATCGTCGGATATTGCTTGTTGAGTAGATCAAGTGTTTCGTTTAATTGTGACCTTTTAATGACGGCAAATACATCATCTACGTATCTCAGCCATACCCGCGGGAACAAATTACTGGTGCTGATTTGGTTTTCCAATTTATTCATGAATACGTTGCTGAGATACGGTGAAAAGAGCATTCCACAAACGATTCCAGGAACATTTAAATTCTGTAAGAAATAAAGATGCAGTAAATAGTGTAGTGAGACATATGTTAAATAATAGAAACCATCAAGTGGATATAACAAACTCACATATTATAAAAGAAGTACAAAAAAGTTGGGAACTGGATGCCATGGAATCACTGTATATTTACAAACACGAAATCGGCATAATGAATCAAGAGAAGGTACCAATTTCATCCAATCTGTTTAATTTGGTTAGCAGCCTAACACACTAAATTCACACAACACACAGAAAGGCAACCACAATATATTTTGTTTTGTTTTTTGTTATTAATTTTGTTAACTCGGAAAAATTTTTTAGTCACTGACACTTTTCACAAAAACTAGCTATTTGTTTACAGTAATGTTTTGACAAAATTTCTATTTTTTTATTTTTTTTATTTTTTGACTTTTTATATTGTTTTGGGAAATTAAATTTTGTTTTTTGGTTGTTGTATAAAATTTCATTTAATATTTTTTATGTTAAATAATTTCCCTAACACACACAGTTAAATATTTTTATTTTTGTTTTTTAAATTTCAATTTGTAAATTACTGGTAATATTTTATATATACATGTACATAGTTCATACCTATAAAGCATCGGACAAGTGTTTATGTATAATGGTATATACGCTACACATAAACATGCAAACTTTTAAAGCGGGCGATTTTAGTATTTTTAATTCAATTGCAAATGTAAATCTGAAGATGACCACTAAGTGGTCGAAAACGTTCATTTTTTGTAAATAAATTAATTTAATGTAAATTTTTTGTTTTATTAATTTAAGTGGTTTTAAAAAGGTGTTCACTAACAAAGTGCTTAACGATTACAAATGGAAACCACGGCGGCTTCGCAATACAATAATATGTAAAAATGATAGCTTAATTTATTTTTGTCAACAAAGGCTCTTATTTTTACATAGGTGATTTTTCCGACAAAGTTTACGCTAACCGCATAATTTATTTTAACAAGAATTACGCAAGCTAATAAAATCGACTAAATTTAGCAGAACTAAAAAGGATATTTGGATACTAGGTTCATTTCATTGTGGTATCTTATAGTCATTTTCCGACAAACTCCACGATTTTAGTAATATATTTAAACTAAAACTACTTATAACTAACGACGATTCCATTTACCAGAACAAAATTCAGAAATATCCTGTTTTTTAGAAATGTCCTTTAGCTCACTTGATTTTCTTCTCTGTCTGGATATCCTCTTATCGTGTAAATTCCACATAGTGGCTTTCTACACAATTTTTTTTACTAGATATTTGGAGAGTACTGCGGTTTTTATACCCGGCATTAAGATATATTGAAATAAATTATCTTCTGCAAACTACTTACAAATGAAGAAAAATGGAAATGATTTTCCGGGGTATTATGAAGAATGTCAAATAATTTTTTTGAGTTTATTTTCTAGTTTTCACTCAAAATTCATATAAGAATTTTTTAACAGTGTATATACTAATACAGGTTTATTTTTGTTATTTGGGACATACTTCACTGCCATATAAATGTCGATTCATTAATGTATTGTAGCTATTTACATTTTTATTATTATTCTGGTCCTTTAAACGCTTTAATTAGCCCAGATTTAAATTTTATAACCGCGTTCTTTGCGTCACCGTTTGAAGCGGGCGAATATAGAGCCGTTAAAACAAAATTTATTCTATTTAATTTGCAAAAGTGCCCATAATCAGATGACGTGGGATGGAACGTCGATGGAATCCTTCTATGTGTGCATCAAAGTTTGGCCACCAAAAGTATGTTCGGGCTAATGCCTTCATCTTATTTATAACCAAGATGTGAAGTATGTAGCTTATTTAGCATATTTAACCGAAATTTTGTTGGAATAACGATTCTGTAGCCCCACATTATTATATCTTTTTCTAGTGACAGCTCATTTCTGCGCACGAAAAACGATTTCAACAATTCATCTGAATTATGATTAGGCCATCCAAATCTAAGATTATGTATCACTTTATATAGCACCTTATCTTATCGTCAACTAAGTCATGCATTTCCATATTGATAAAATTCAAATAAGAAAAATTCGTTTTTTGTGTACCTATTTTGATCAATATCGGATATTGGTAATCGTGACAAAAAATCCGCACTCTTGTTGACCATTCCTTTAATATATCGGATTATAAAATCATATGCGCTGACAAATAAACAGACCAACGTTACGTGCAACCGCCATGTCAGGAATTCCCAATGAGATAATTTGAGAATTACTTTGCGTGAATCATCGCATAGTTATTTTCTGGCTTTGATAGGGTACGTGACGCTTCGGCTATTGGTTTCTCCACTCCATCAGGAAATACATGAACTAACACTGCTCCCACTTCGTGTTGGCTTTATCTTTCGAATCGAACGGTGTTGTTTTTTTGTATTTTTTGAAATGTTAAAATTTTTATATTTTATATTTTATTATGGATGTTAACCCATTTATGTTAGAAGTTTTACATCCTGGCTCTTTGGCGTCTAAGCCAAAATATTGGTAAAGCTTGGATGACTTAATAAATTAAAGTGGGACTACCAGACCGAAAAATAAAATAAAAGCTAAACCTAAAACAACACAACTGGTTTGAGTAATATTTTGTGGATTTGGCGCATTAACTATTGGCTTAATCTTGTTCTCATCTTTGTGAAGTCCCTTAGCATCGATAACGTAACCTAAATAGCAAACTTCAGACTGGAAAAACGAACATTTTTCTTTTCTTAACTTGAAAGCAGCATCGCTAAGACGCTTAAAAATTGACTAAATGTTCCTCATCTAACTTGCCGGTTACCAAAATATCGTCCAATAATACTATGGTTCCTTTCACTCCGAGAAGAGTCTTCTCCATAATTTTCTGAAAAATCGAGCTGGCTGGCTCGTTTTCAAAAGGTAAACGATTCACTACAACAGATCATCCTTTGGTAGTACTCCACGATAATAAATGTTTCGTCTCCTCATTCAATGCGATCTGGTTGTATGCAGAACTAAGCTCAAACTTGCTAAATTTCTAGCCACCTTCTAATGCCGCAAACAAATTGTCAATATGTGGAATTGGGCAATTTACATCCTTCAAGCATTCATTTACTCTTATTCGATAATCTGCACATACTCGGATATCACCATTCTTCTTAAGAACGGGCACTAAAGGAGTTCCCCATTCGCTGGAGTCGACTGGAGATATAATACTCTCATTCTGCAAACGATCCAGTTCTGTATTCATTTTTTTCCTGAATACATGGTACCACATGTTGTGGCTTACAGAAAACTGGTTTGGCATTATCCTTCAATCCTAATTCTAATTTTATTGTTTCATATTTATAAAGTCCTGATTTATCCGAAAATACTTTACTGCGTGCTTGGAAATTATATTAGAATTTATAGCTTTAGAATTTCTTAACATTGTTTAATTTTTTTAGCTAATCACGACCAAGTAAAGGTCATCCACCATTACGTACCACCACCACAATATTTTCATATAACAAATCTTCAAATTTAATCTTTCCAACAAAATAGCCGATTGTACTTATGGATACTCCATCATAACTTTTCAATTGTTTCTTTGGTTTCACTAAATTTTCTGAACTAAAATGTTTATTACAAAATTCCACAGAAAATGCCGTCACTGACGCACCAGAATCCATCTCCATCTCCACTGTAATATAATTTATTAACACATCCAAAAAGGAAGTATCATTGTCATTGTCTCTATTGACATTAAAAAGTTCTAAAAAATTTTGTCTGTAGTTTTTTTCTCCATTATCCTGCGGCGCACCATTATATTTTTTTATTACATCATAAACTGCCTGCGAATTATAACTAATTTTGTTCAAAATAGTCTCGTTTTAATCGCCACATTATAAATTTCCGGCTCTTCTTCCATAACTCGATCTGCGATGGGCCCGCGACTAATCTTGTAACAAATTTGTCACGTAACCAAGCCAATTTTACCAGCCAACGCGAGCTAAGGTAACAAATCTGCTATTGTTTCACTGCCAAATTGCCTCGCATTATAAAATTTAGCACGTTTTTTAAATATTTATACCATATCTTAGTATAAAAATCTTAAAATGTTTGCATAAATCCTTAAAAATCATCTCGCTTGGTTTCTTTGGAAAACACATATCTCTTAAATTTTTGTAGACATCTTCCGATATAACTGTGAGAAGAATTCCAGTCTTACGGTCTTCGCACACATTTTCAATAGTCAAATATTTAGGACGTTTTTCACAAATAAAAGCCGTTTGAAACTTTTGAAACCACTTTGACATCTCTCAAGAACTGTACAGGTTTTAGATGAGGTCGAAACCGGAAAAGAATTCTAAATCGATTTTTTGCTGTTGTGTGGTTTGGAATTTCACTCAACCTTGAACAACCACCCAAATATACAAGCCAATTTTGTTGCACCAGAGAATATACATAATAAGAAAAATCAAGCGCGAACATCAAAAAAACTGGAATAGCGCCATGCGGGCAATAATAGAAGTACACATTAAGCGACACAGAACGAAATAGTTTTTTGTATTTACGAGAAAATAATCAAAGCCAAAAACAAACATTTATTTCTTCGCTGTATACACAAAAAAAGAAAATATGTATGTATTTTGTTTTGTGTTTTTTTGGTAATTTTAGTTTTGCATTGCATTTGCTTGCGTTAGGTTGTGTAGCATGTGCGTGCAGGCAGATAGGAGAAATGTTAATATAAAAATTGTTTTATAAGATGATAAAATATGTATGCAATTTTTTTTCTAGAGTCATATGTACCTACAATTACTGTAAAAGTAGTGTTTCATGATTTGTTGGAAAAAAGTTTTCGTTATGTTAGCTGACGGGTTTTCTCACATAAACATAAAATTAAATTAATCAAATAAAATTATTCTGGGTTTAAAATCTTTATACATTTGTTTACATTCTTAAAATCCCTAAACGATACGGGTCGGCGATCGATCGTCGTACGAGAAAGACGCGTTTTTGTCTTTCTCTGTATAGAAAAATTAAAACTTAAATTTTATGTGATTTAAATAAATAAATAAATAAATAATATGTTATAGATAAAAGTTATTAATTAAATTAAATAAAATATATAATATAAAGTGTTATTAAATAAATATTGGTGAATTAAAATTAAAATTAAATTAATGTGAAAATATGTCAATATACATATAAATAAAATAATTTGTGTGACGCAGTGACGCAGCAATGATGAACATCATAAGCTAAGTGTTTTTTGTTTTTCATATTTTTTATTTATATTTTGTTTAATTTATATTTTTTATAAAAATCTATCTAAATTTTAATTTTATTAATATAAATATGTTTTACTATTTGCATTTGTAATATGTGTCGTAGTAATGTTGTGGTATGGTTTACGGTGTGTGTGTGTGTATGTGTGTGTGTGCACAGCAACATTAGTTTTTATATCCCTTTTGCTGCCTGCCCACACAACTCTGTCGGTTAAGCAGGAAAACCATGTCAAAAATTTATTTTTGTATGTGTTTTGGACCAACCTACACATTTGTGCATTCCTTTCAAACTTATTTTCGTTCTGAAAAAACACTATGACTAAACACACAATTGTGTTGGTTGTACTTCAAATCAAGCGAAATTTTTAATTATTGTGGTAGAAAAAGGGATGTATATGTACATACATTCACGCAGTCAAATATAACGCAGTCTAGTTTAAAGACAAATAAGAAATGAATGAAAATAAAAATACTCTTCAGTTGCTTATCATTCATTTTCCGTTCATTTTCATATGAATTTTTTTATGCTAATTTCTCTTCGCTCCTGAATAGTAAAATGAATTTTCAGATATGTTATGCAGTAAAAAATGAATAGTGTCTAGTGAGCGAATAATGAGAAACTAAAAAGGTTGATCTTATTTTTTGTGTTAGCGTACGGGATCTACTGCTCTTTCGGTTTTACTTTTCTATTCTAATAAGAAAGCGAAAATTCATTGTAGTACTGATTGGATAAAATGTATTGTTGCCTGTATTGAACGATCGAATAGATGATACATATCATTTCTTTCTACTTTATTCTGATAAGTGAATAGTAAAACAAAATATTTTTTGTTCCTTTACATATTTCTTGTTGAGATCAGTTTTACAAATAATGCATTAATTCCGTGGAAAGATTTGCTGACAGCAATTTTTTTACTGATAATACGCAAAAAAAAAACTTTAAAATTTCATAAGAGTGATAAGGAACAGAAATATTTTTTATTTTCATTTTATAGTAAAATTTTATGGTTTTACATTTTCGCATAACCTACAAATTTCTTAAAATTTTTAATTTGTACATTATTTCGTACAATTCGATTTTTGTTTTTTATATATTTTAATTTTAATATCCTATACCACAAAAAACCTCTAACGTTAACAAATTTCAACACAAAAAAAAACAAATCGACATCTGAGTATAAAAATGGCGGACGACTTATTTTGTATGAGTGTGACAAAAATTTCTTATCTTTACATACATTTTTTGTACATATGTATGTGAAAAATACTGCTATAAAGAAAGTCAAAGCCGACAACAGTATAAAGCCATGCTGTTGCAACAGATGCAGAAAAAACTACACTATAGATAATTGTATTAGAACGTATGTGCGCACTAGTTTAATAAGTAGTGGTGCGAAAGAAAAAAATTAACATGGGATTGTTAGTGTAAACAACACAATCTTCTGTAGTTTTTTGTATATTGTATCTGCGTTTCAGACTTTGTTCAGGGCTTTTAATTGTTGTTGGTTTTGAAAAAGTCCAATTTACATTTTTATGGCAGTATTATGCTAGTAAACTACCACCATCACAACTATTCTCTCAGTAAAATTTTACTGACAACATGTTTTGTTTCGTACACAACCATTAAAATGTATATTTTTGCTCGCTTTTATTTTTACTGACAGCAGATTTTTCCCATGGAATAGGAACATGACACTGTTCGATCGGTGTAGAGTGAACAATACATTTTGACGAGCGACCTTTTTAAACCCTGATATAGGCGTATGTGTGGATTTGTGTGCATATGCATGTGTGTGTAGGTTCATATGTATTTATACTTATGTATATGTTTAGTTATATATACGCATGTGTATATTTATATAATATGATTGAATGTTTTTACCTTTTTATAATCATTTTAATATTTTAAAATATTAATATTTTAAATGTGTATGTATGTAAATGTATGTGTATATATGTATGTATGTGTGTATGTGTATATATGTATATGTATGTATGTATGTGTGTATGTATGTATGTGTGTATATACGTATATGTATGTATATGTGTGTGTATGTGTGTATATATGTATGTATATGTGTATATATATATATATATATATATATATATATATATATATATATATATATATATATATATATATATATATATATATATATATATATATATATATATATAAATATTCATGACTTTTTTGTAGATTGATTTAAAGGGATGAGACCTCATATGTGTTACGGCATGGCAAAGGGAAAATGGTTTTTAATTATTTATTTCCATTTGTAATGACAATTAAATCTTTGATGTGATATCCTTCGGCCTTTTAATGTTGACTGTTTTTTTTTTTTAATTGCTTACTGCTGGCACTATTTTATCTAAAAGAATTTCTGGCTCAATAATATTTCTCGAAACAGGTTCGTCTTTGCATGGGAATGATATATACGAATATCGATTGATTTGAATTCTAAATCCTAATCAACGACCTCCTCATGCACCAATTGTGTAAAAAGCCTTCCGCGTGGTTCTATCTTCCGTTCGTGTCATCACCTCACATAAATCATGATCGTTTTTGTTTGATTGAGACAGTATACTGCGGAAGATGCATAAAATCATTTTTGGGCTTAATTGGAATTCTAGCAAATCGCAATTCTAGCAATTAGCATTAATTTGGGAGAGGCTTAGTTCGGCTGGGTCATCTGTCAACTGGTTGTTTTGACGTGTAAATGGAGGAATAGGAAAATTTCTTGGCCGATTATTTTCGGATTTGTTTGTTGAAAAATCCAGTACTTCACCCGGGATTTATGTTGAAATCCCGGTTCAGCTCAACATATCAGATTCGAACATGATTAGTTAAGACATTGCTTAGCACGGCCGAACTCCAGAACTTCTCTAAAATCCATTTTTACATTCACATTTAATTCTGCTTGCCTGATTTGACAATAATTGGTCGAGGTATGGCCAAGTTCCATTCAGAATTATCGAATTTTAGAACTTTATCAAAAAGACACATCAAAATCCCAATACAAGTTGATCCTAATTTATTAGAATCCTAGCCCAGCTCTACAATCTAAACTGGAAAATTTCGGTTGGAAACGGCCTATTTCATTCATTATAGCTGAATCCAAAAATTTCGTCAAATTCGGCTTTGCACCCCGAATTTGATCATCATTTGTTTTGAGTTTGCTTAGTTCCATTGAACATGCTAGAGTGCCAATCCAATTCTGCGTACCATATTTAACAGTTATTGGTTGAGGAATAGTAAAGTTCCATTGAGCATGATATAAATATCCTGTGCACTATAATTATACTTGGTAATTAATCGAATATTCTCTTCTTTGGTGAACAAAACTAATAAAATATTTGAAATTTTTGAATTAAATTAAAATTGTTTGAAATATCCTATCAGGTAGTTAATCTGGTATTGAATAACATTGATATTTTTCCGGGAACCATTGCCTTTGGGATGCCTTACATATGAAATTTTTTGTTTTTTTTTTTTATATATATATTTTTTTTTATTTTTTTATTTTTATTATTATTATTATTATTTTTATTTTTTTTGTTTTTCGATTTAAGGGTTAAATATTAATGAATTTTAGATTAAGTTTGATATAATTTAAATAATTATGGTTTCAGGAAATCCTATTGTAAGTCGTGTAATTGCAGGAGGATTAAATTAATAAATGTTTATATTATATTTAGGAAGCCGGAAAATATTAATTTAGAATTAAATTTCAGAAAATCTACAGACGTGAAATAATAAAGGGTTATCCAATTCAAGCTTGATAAAGTAAACTTAAAAAAAGCACACAAAATATTCGGAAAGTATTGTAATTTTTATTTCATTTTACAGATTGATCCTTGCCATTTTTAGTTAAACAAGATATCATTCAAATGTCCTCCACGGGACTTCTTACAGGCCTTGATTCTTTTGAGGTAATTTTCAATGACTTTTCGGCACATTTCGGGTGGTATCTCGGCCATTACCTTACGAATATTAGTTTTCAATTCGGCAAGAGTTTGAGGATTGTTTGCGTAAACACGATCTTTCGCGTAGCCCCACAAAAAGAAATCCAAAGGCGTTAAATCACAGGATCTTGGAGGCCAATTGACATCAGCCAATCGCGAAATCAAACGTCCAGGAAATTTCTCTTGCAAAAGATCTCGATTTGCTCGTGTTACGTGACTGGTTGCTCCATCCTGCTGGAACCACATATCGTCAAGATCATAATCTTCGATTTTCGTAAAAAAATAATCGGTTAACATGCGGCCATAGCGCTCAGAATTGACGGTAACGGTTCGTCCATGGTTGTTCTCAAAAAAATACGGCCCAATCACACCACCAGACCACAATGCGCACCAAACAGTGACTTTTTCCGGGTGTAATGGCTTCTCTGAGCCCCAAATTCTACAGTTTTGCTTATTAACGTATCCACCAAGCGAAAAATGAGCTTCATCACTGAAGAAAATTTTGTTCGAAAAATCAGCATCAGCAGATTTAATAATTTTAACGCGTTGGTCGATTGTTAAATGCTTCATATTCTTAAATGGCAGAATGTCAACTAAATAAATGACAGCGTACTTGACGTTTATCTTTGACAGATATCGGAATACAGATTTCTACTTTATCAACCTCGAATTGGATAACCCTGTATTTCTTTGAAATATTAATTGTTGATTGTGTAGATTAGAATGGTGTTGTCATTGCATTAATAACTATCGACTTTATTTAGGGGTCTGCAATTGTGCCGATTTAATCAATTAAATTTTGCATTAATTTACAATTACATTTCAGGAAATTTCCAGAAGTACGTGAAATAATACAATTTTTTTCTCAGGTTGCTGATTTAGAGAAGCAATTGTTGAAGACCAATACCATCGTTATCCATTAAACCTATTAAACCTTTATCCTTCCTTAGTAGATTAGTATTGTGCTGTCTTTGTGTTACTAACTATCGGCTATACCTAGGTGTCTGTAACCGGGCCGAGTCTGTCCCACTTAACTAACCTATCCAATCCTTCGGTTTTGTTATATGTAAAAAAGAGTGTACGGTGGGCCCGGCGTCACCCGGGGGCTCCTGTGTAAGAACTTGGTCGTGCATTCAGAATCAATCAATCAATCAAATCAATTCTTAAAATCCCTAAACGATACGATTTAGCATTTACAAAGTGAAAAAAGATCAATGCGCGATACGATTTTTCAACAATCAGCATTCAGATTAGTCCCAAATTGCATATTTTAAAATTGTCGTGTTGCGCTTTCACCATACTACCTGCAGCATGGAAGTTAGGAAGTATGCACAAAATGGTTACCATTTATGATTACAAGTTGCTTAATTGGAATAAAATTTAAAAAATTTATTATTGTATGTGGCATTCTATAGTAACACTTATAGTAGGAAGAGCGGGTATCTTGCGGTATTAATATATAATGTCCACATTTTACAACGTCTTTCTATGTTACTAATAAAATTTTAATAAAAAAAATGTTTGAACTTGGTACATCGGAAAAACTAGAAACAAACAGCTTTTACGAGGGAGAGTGAATTGCGGGTAGGGAATCCAAATCGGTTCTATCCGATTTCGTGTAGTTGGGCCATTACTTACCCCCCAGAGACTTCGGGAAATGCTGCAAACAACCGAAACCGACAACCCTCCTATGCATCTCAACGAAAATGGAAAAAATAGAAACGTATGTTTGTAGAAACCGGTGGGGTAGTTGTAGAAACACGGAACCGAAAGTCGGGTACCCGAAATTCGGGTTATTGGATTCCCTAGTCGGGTAATTGGATTCCCTCCGGTTATTTAAAATTTGAACGACCGCTCGACGGCTTAGTGGTTGTAAATTAATAAATTTTAAGCGGTTTGAGTAAGGAGGCAAGTTATAATTGTCCTCCTAAAGTTATCCTTCAGCACAAGAGCGTCGATTCCGTTTATGTGGACATTGTGATGAGGCCATCACACTTATTATAGGTCGAACAAGACCTAGGGTTCCTAGCCCAACGCCTAACCATCCAAGCATATAGTTCGCTTTATTGATGATATTATCGATCTGAACTTGCAAGTTTAAGTCTTTGTCACATGAAACACCCAAATCTGGAATGGACGAAACTTTACTAAAACAACAAATATTATACTATTTTCAAAAAATGGATTGAATTCGTTTGCGAGAATTTGTTAATGCATACTGATACTTGCTGGCTTTTAGTTCGAGATCATTCTTTGTACACCATATACATATATACTAACGAAATTAAAATTTACCTTTATAAATTTCATATCGTTCAATTCAACACTTATAATAGGTCGAACAAGATTATGATTTTTAGACCTGCGCTTAACCAATCCAAACATCGAGTTCGCTCTATTGATGAAATAATCATCTTAATCCGAAAGCTTAATCCACTGTCATATGTACCCCAAATTTCTAACGGATGAAACTCTGATAACAAGATCAATGTTAATGTAGTATTTTCGACAATATTCGAGAATATGGTAAGACAAACTGGCACTTTAAGACGTTTAGCTCGAGATCAATCTTTGTACACCATATACTAACGAAATTGAAATTTACCTTTCATACATTTTCATATCGTCTGCATGTGTATATATACCAGGTGAGTAAATATGAAACCGGAATATTTAGTAAAAAGTACACGTTCATCGTATGACAATGATTAAGAGTGTTTAATTCAAAGAATTGCCCATTATACAATTTTCCCATTTTTCTGGCCACACCAAAAAACAACAAAAAAAACTATTTTCTTTTGAGGCAAACCAGTTATCCAGCAATTTTCGTAGGAAACGAAGTGCTCGTCAGCAAGCACGTGCCTCATCGATGCAAATAAGTGATTATCAAAAGGAGACTTTCAAATTAAAAAAAAAGAAAATTGAAACTGAAAGCAAGATTTGAAAAACTTTGTAAGTGGTTGAGCTAACTGCTAAAGCATTTTTTCAAGATAATTGAAGGCAAATCTTCAGAGTGGGATGAAAAACCATCCTTAAGTTATCTACCATGGTATTAATAATTGATATGATGGGAAATAAAATATATCTGAGGCTGAGCATTGTTATTCATATACTTAAACTAGTCTTCGTCATGTCCGGAAAAATTATTCAAAAACAGTTGACTGAAAAAATCGCAAACAAGTAATTATTTTAGGATTATCGAAGAATAATCACCATACTTCTCGAAGAAACGATAGCCGTGACATTTTTTCCTTTGAATTGGTGAAATGCTAAAGCCGCCTAGTGTCATTGATTATATCGTGTGGCATACTCGTAAGCAAGATGTAGCAATTTTGAATTTCATGGTACTTGTTTGACGCTGCCTCGAAAATAGATTTTTCTGATGTATAATTCCAAACCCGTATCTTAAATGTTAGTAATTGATCCTCAAACAGGAAATATCAATCGAATAAATGCGATCTAAAGAGAGTAAGACGGATATAAGATAAGTTCTGTATATTAAAACCCACTAAGAGGTCTGTCGTTCTCACATACATATACATATATACTCTTTGTTCGAATGGACAATCTTATTATGCAACGTATCCCAAAATTAGACCATTTTTCCCGATAGACCGGTAGCTGAAAACCATTAGTACCTGAACCCCGATGGATGTTCATTAGTTTAGACCAAACTGATATTTCTAAAATGTAAAAATAGTTTGGTTAGGACAACATTGGTAAAATTTAAAATGTAAAACGGTGATTATTTTATGGCAATGTTTATTGGTTGTTTGTCTCTATGGTCTTCAAAACCAAATTTTCTTAAACTTCTGAAATACGAGAATATTGGCCTTTTTGATTGGACTGTAGCTAACATTTTAATTTAGGTTAAACAATTTAATTATAAAATGATTTCTTGCAAGTTTTTTATAGTTTAATTTAATTTTATTGGAATGAAAGGAAGGGTAGGAAAATCCTTTTTTTCGAACTTAAAGTTATTTCTTAGCAATGCGGGTAACTAATGCTATCGATTCTGGCTGCTACACTTAGGCATCTAGACAAGTTTTTTGTTGTTTATGAATCGCGCAAATTTCATCGGTTAAATTAATTGAAACTTAAACTTTCGATGAAGTTTTGTAACAGAAGTGCTATCCAGTTTCGATCTGACAAGATCGTGAAAAAATTCAATAATCTCATCAGGACATGGCGACTGAATATTACTACGTTATGATTACATTTTATGTTCTATATGTGTAGAACGATATATTTCATGTTACCCGAAGAAACACATACAAAATGGCCTTAGTAAGGGCCGATATTTCCGATATCGCTATGAATTAATTAATTAATTCAGTAAAATGAATGAAAAATTACTTGCACTGGAATCGAAACCAGTGTGAATGAGTTGAAAGTTTGTAAGAATAAATTTAGTTAGTTCACAAATAATTTTTCATTAACACTACATAGAGTTACGATTACACGGTTGTTCTACATATATAGAACACAAAATGTAATCATTTCGTAGTAATATTCAGTCGCCATGGCCTGATGAGATGATTGAATTTGTTCATGATCTATTTTTCAGTCATGATTTAAGATGGTGTTACCATCATACGGCCGTTTATATGACTTTACAGATAGCAAAGAAGATAGCGGACTTAAGAAACTACAATTCTTAAACTTTTACCTTTACGCCAAATGTGTGAAAATAGTAGTTATGTTCAGGACAACAATATAAAATCACATAGGTATTAAAAATGAATTAAACATTTTAGTATAAAGAGTATTTTGTTCTGTTAAATTCTTAAACTGAAGTACTTACAAATGTTTAATTAATTTACAACATTATTAATATTTTTAACTTTTAAAATTAATTTTGTGCAAATACATATTTTAAAAAACTTGAAGATCAAATTAGTATTTGAAACGTCGGTTAGAAATAAAAATATTATTTTAAAAAACATAACGACATCTTTACTTAATTTGAATTAAAAACGCTCAATAACTACATATTATTATATTTGATATTATATAATACTCGTATCTTAATAATATCTGATAATGTACTCGACGTATTACATGATTCACGGCACAAGAACATTTTTTTTTATTTTAGATACAGAAAAAGTTTGCTTTCATTCCTCTTCATAGAAATTCTAAATTACAAAAACAAAAACACATTTCATACCCATTCATAAAAACACATTTCACAATTTTCACAATTATTCATATACATACATAATATTACCACAGCTTGTTTTTTATATTCTCTACATATCCAAATATAACATATCGCAGTAAAAACGAAACGAAGATTGAGGAACCAAAATAAAAAAAAATATTTTTTGTACGTATACAGCGGTGAAAGCAAATCTAGAATTTCTGCTTTGAAATATTTTTCATAAATAAATTAAACTATTTCATGCACTGTGTCGCTCAATGTGTAGTACCGCCCAAGTATAACAAGATTCGACTTTTTTGTCATATTTCGAAGTAAAAACTTATATTTAGTTTCGACTTTGACATAGTTTTGCTTTCGACTTAGAATAAGATCCTGTATGAAAAGTGTCGCTATTATTCGAAACTGAACGAAACTCAATAAATAGAATTGTATACATGTATGTGTGAACTGAACAATAACAACAAAAAACAATATGGCGGGAACGATCTTGTGCAACGACATATTAAAAGGCTATAATTGAATTTTAGAGGAAAAAGATGGCGTCCAAATGTAAAGCAAAACAAAAAATTTAGGTTTAGAACAATGAATATTTTATTGTATAAAAAAATTATATACGTATATACACATCTAAATTATATTATAATTAATTTTTTAATTATTTTTTATTATTAAACAATGATTTGATGATATTATTCCTTGATTGTAATATTAAAAGTTTAAATATTTTCCATATAGCTCATATCAAGTTTATTATTTCGCACTTGTTTTTCACTTAATAATTTAAAACTGAACTATAAATTAATTAAACTATACAAAAAAAATTTAAATAGATATGAAAATATATTTTGGTGTAATTTTATTTAAATTAACGCACATCTTTAAATTTTTTTAAGAAAATCATTTTTATAAAATTACCAAACTCATGTCGTGAACATGTAAAATAAATACGATACGCAGCTCTATTTTGTTTCGTGTTATACTTGGGACAGTATACATATACGCAGACGCACCAATACTAAAGTATTGATTCTTCGACTTTTTTCTAATATATCGAAGGCAAATACGATAGCTCAATTTTGAGTTTCGTCTTGTTATACTTGGGCGAAAACTAATATATTGAGTGCGGCGCTAGCTTCGCACTGGCTTATAAAAGTAATATTTCTTGGTTTTTCTTATATATTTCTTTTTTCTATGGTTGCACTTTGTTTTAATGATTTTGAACTCGTTTATAAACTCTAGTAATCTTCGTTATGCAATAGTTGTCAAGCTGGACCGCGCGCAATCAAAATGTTTATCAATTTTAGTTGAGCGCCTGAATGGTCATGACACATAAAGCATATAAAATAACATTTGTATGGTTCTCGATTTAAAACTTTTCGTCGTTAAAGATTTTAACGAAACTAAACGACCAATTAATGTTTTCCAGTCTCTCGTGTCCGATTATAAATACATGTTTTTTATATGACGACTTAGGCACATGTTTTTATATTTGTTGAGGTAAGCTAATTTGCAAAATAAAGTTAAACTTACTTTGTGTGCTATATTTTTAATTATTTATTATCAATTTTATATGTCGCAATTATTTAAAAGAACCTTATAAACTCCATATTGTCTTCTTTTAAATATCTTCCACAAAACGTAGATAAATATAGATTCCACACATATTTTGTTTCCCTGCTTCTAGTTTTAGTACACATTGCGTTTTAGTACACACCTACTAAATAATTAGTTTAGTCTAGTGTCTGCAAGATGGCAGGATTCAATATTTGTTTAACTAGTTCGTCAGATGTCTCCCTTATCTTTATAGCGCCGAAAGTTCATGTTTTGAGCTTTAAGTTTATCAAAGTCTCAATAAAAATTGTTATTAAAAGGATAAAATAAAATTAAGACTTCAATATTCACTGATCTACTCAAATATTTGAATGAATAAAGCTCAAAACAGAACAAGCGCGAAGGCGTCGAACGAAATCGCCTGTCATATTACAAAGCACCGAAAACATGCAATACAAACACAACCAACGACGCAAGCGACGACGATTTATTCGTTCAAATAAATTTAGAGTCTATTTCTAATTTTATCGCCGGCGAAACGTTGCCAACTGTTTTTTATATATATATAAGTTGGTATCATATAACCGTCATAATATTAACCATTTTTTTCAATTGAGTAGCTTAACGCCCTAAGGTCATGTGCGAAAAACAGAAGATTATGCCGTTGGTGGTTGTTGTTTTATCACCATACGCTGACGTTCTTGTTCTGTTAGCTATACAGAGATATCGGGACGATATTTTTTATTATTTCGTCGACGCTCGTCGTTGTCGCTCTTGTTCTGTTTCGAGCTTAAGTTTAACGAATTGAATGTGCTGAGGTTTAGTTTAAATTAAAATTCAGACTCACTGACTATTTGGTGTGTGATGCAAATTATACAAGCGAAATACGTACAAAGTGTTTTTTATTCTAATATTTCATTTCAAGTTTTGAAGGCTTGCAATCAGCCTTGTGGTAGTTTTTCTGCGAAACAAACTGTGATGCTGTCTGTTGAATTTGTTCAATAAATGCCGGCTTGCGTAAAACAAAATTTTATGTCTAACAAATAAAAACTCTTTCAGCGTGATTCTTGTTCGCTGCCAAATATACACCCAGACTCTTACAATTGAGTTCACCGGTCGAGTCTAATACCACAACTTTAAATAAAGTACAGGATGCGTTTATTAATTTCAATACTCCTACTTTTACTTACAAGTTACTTTTAAAAATGCCCAGAAAAAATTACGTTAATAAATAAAGAAAAATTTAAAACACTTATTGAAAATCACATTAATTCTTCGTTGGCATAAGGCCCATCAATTTGCATTTGATGTGGTCAATATGTCGCTCGTCTGTTCATCGGTTGCCACATAATCCAAATTGAAAGATTCATCCTTATATCTCTCTCTGATGAAATGAAATCGCAAGTCTATGTGCTTGGTCCTCTTATGAAAATCTTCTTGCCAAAATCGGTTGATAAAATTTCGGCCGCCATGTATTCAGACTCTATTTCGATAACGCCATTAACTCTTGCCGTTCTGAACCCCAACTTAAAAAATTGCATTGCCAAGCATGAATATATAGTTGGACGACGACCGCATGCTTTCAATGTCTCCTGTTCCTATGCTCATTGCCGCCTGGTTTCTTCTGGTGCATTCTGCCATGCGTGAAGTGAAATTTTGTTGATTTGCGATGACCTCATCTACCTCTGATGATTCCTCAACTTTCAACAGTATTTGAAATAGCCGAACCTTACCTGCCGAAAATAATTTTATTTGAATTTCTGGTACATAATGCACATGTACCATGCCCCGATGAATCCACGAATCACCGTCCAACGCAAAAAATTTGATATCGTCTTTTCGCCGTGATTTTTTTTATCAGTTCTCACCGTTATGTGTGACAATGTCTCCACAAAGTTTTAGAACCATTTACTTTAATAACACGGTCATTTGCTCACAAGTCTAACGCCCAAACGTCTATTTTCTGTTTATTGTGATCTGAATTGTTCGTTTTATTTTTCTGTCTACAGTCGCGTTTCCAATGACCACTCTCGTCACAATAAAAACAATTGACTTTTGGTTTGATACAATCGCCCTTAGCTTTTGTTGTTCTGTTCAGATGAATTTCCCTTTTTTGAATTGGAGTTCTTCTTAAAATTCAGTTTGGCTATTAACGTTCTTTCAATCTAATCCTTCGAATTTATTCGAAGCTCCTCGGTCATTAATCGCGCATGTAAATTTATCATAGTATGGTTATCCGCATTCGTTAGTTCCCACTCACTAAGACAATGGTTATATTTAGCTAGACTATCTTTCTCGATGTTCGAAACAGACGTGGCGACTAAAGGGACAGGAATCTTGAAGCCGCTATATGAATTGTTCGTCGTCCTTTCATTAATGTTGCGCAGTTCTGTCGATGCAAACACAAGTATGTTCTGTCATCGATCTAGAATGAAGCTCATCAAGATTCTATAGATATATGTTCGGCCGGAAGCTCCCGGACCAATTAAGTTACAACAGCTTTTGATGTTTAGTGAAGTCATGTGGCCTGGCGGTCTCTCAACTTCTGTTACTTCATCATTCTGATTGAATTCAACTGTGGCTTGTACACCTCATGTGGGCTGAGGAAAACCAAAAGCTGCTCACGATATTCCAAGCTGTCATGAGCGAAATTATAATGATGGCAAGTTTTTCCACGGAATCAATATGCACTTGCCACATCATCAGAAGGCATTCGCCAGAAGACAGTAAATTGTGATAGGATGCTGCCTCATTGAAACGTACATATTCGTTGCCATCAGTTCATATATAATCATAACTTGTTGCGCCCGGAACATGAAGTAGATGAAGTCGAAAGAATAAACCAAGGGTTAACATGCGAGTTACGTTTTTATTTCCAACTCTTTGTGGTTTCACCCATTTTCAGCGATTCTCTCTCTCTCTCTCTCACTCTCTAGCACTATATCCCATCAAGAGATTTGGCCGCCTCAAATGAGGTTTCATAATCATATTTTCATTTCGGATAATTCATTGATCCTAAACCAGCCGTGAAATTTTTTTCTTTGTCGTCACACCACCAGGAATCGAACCCGGGACCTCCGGTCGCTGGAGCAAGCATGTTGACCATTTTGCAACCGGGCAGCAATTTTCAGTGATTAAAAACATAAAAAATGAAATTTCTGTATAGGGAATGGTAGGAAAATAGTTTTTAATTCAAATTCATCACGAATCATTCTTCAATCATTATATTAGTCCCAACAACAACATAAGCATGCTCCAGTTTTATCCTTTGTAAACATATTTGTAGTTGTATTTGACTGCCTTTAAGGACGTACACATTTAGCATTGGAACTGTAACTGCTTAAAATTGTTTCGGGAATTACTTCTTGCTTTTTCCTTTGTTTGGTGTTCTCCCAATGTCACGGGAAACTTTAAGTTGTATCATAACGGCTTGGAGGAGGATTGCTCCTCTTTGTAACATAATTGGTGTAATGACCAATAACCATGGTGTGTATTGCGTTTTGCTCAGTCTTGAATTGTTGGCAAATTGCATGACTTCGTGTAGGTGCCCAAGATTGAACCTTGTGAACAACCTTTGTGTACGCCTTTAGAATGCGTGTCGTGATTTAACACAACGGTAGCTGATCTGTCAGAGAAGTAGTTGTTAATGATCGAATGAAGGCCACCACATATTATCAAAAGCTCCAGATACATCCAAGAATACTCCTAAGACATATTTTTGCTGTAATTCCGTTATTATGTTGACCATTTGCACCATAGCGTTCTCTGTGTACCTATTTTGTCTGAAGGCGAACTGCTTGTCGCTATATATGTCTGTCCTAACATATATATGTCTGCCAGTAATAAATTTCTCAAGTAATTTAAGATCGGTGTGGTCTCGATCACCGCCATTTTTTATAATTATTACTTTTCCAACAATATTTTAGAAAAATTGGCGCTTCATCTTTTTTCATATACATGATGGCAGTTGTGGTTATTTCACTGTTAAAGTGTTTCACCCGATTTGTGTTAGGTGCAATAGAGCGTCGGGTGATTGTTTGCTCACTTGTGGCAACACGTAGTGACTTGACCGCCACCGTATCTTCAGCAGACATCGTGTTTGTCACTCGGGGAGATGCGGTCGTCTCTGAGTAGGCAATCCCAGTTATTATTAAATTTAATACGTTCCTCAAATTTTTTTTAGCTTGCTTTTTATTTTTTTTTCTGTTCCACGGTGAAGGCCAGGAGCATGCAAGTCACAATTTCCCCACGACTCAAAACCCTGAGGTCTTGTCGGCAAAATCACCGTGAGAGGCCTCTGCGTATTTAGATGAAATCTGCTGGTTGGCTTCATGCCACTCGTAACACATTATTACAGCGACGTACTTTCGGGCCATGTATTCTTTAGGGACACCTCTTGGCCATCACCAAAATCACAGCGGTGTCCACAAATTTGCTCTCTTTTTGCAAAATCTAGCGATGTACCCAAATGCATAGCATTTGAAGCACCTTGTGATCCTAATAAAGTCTTTCAGTTTGCACGAAGACCAGCCAACAAATATACTGTGGGTTTTCATTAGAGTACTACATGCGCCTGGTGTCAATTCAATGACCCAATTGACCAACGCGGCATCTTTAGACCCTGTTTTGAAACTATGTTTCAAATTCTCAACTTTTATTATTCCACTGTTTTGATTGGCGAGCACTGCGACTTTAGCTAGAAGCATTACTACCAAACGAACTTCTGACAGTTCTTGCTATGCAGAAAGAACTGCAAGTCTTCTGATTTTGCAGTTTGGATCAGACCTCTTTTTCACAAGTGTTGCTGACTTTTTGTACTGCTATTCTGATGCTTTGGAATGTTTTTAACACTTTTTTGATCGCAGGTGTCTGTGATTTCCTTGCGACAAGTATTCGCGCATATGAAGACCTACTTTTCTCTTGTGTGTTATAAATTGATAGCGACTCAACTGTCTGTTTGTGTTTAGTTAGGCAATCTATATGATTGGCTAGCTCTAAGCACATCGTATGGCCAGCGTCACGAGTTGTCAAGCACTCTCTGCAACGTTTATTTTATTTATCACTCGAGTGTTCGAAGGAAATCGAGAGAGAGAGAGAGTGATAGATAGATCGATAAAGAGAGAGAGGAGAGATAGATAAATAGATAGAGAGAGAGATAAAGAGGTAGAGAAAGAGAGAGAATAGAAAAGAGCATCCCAGATTTAGGTCGTTGACGGAACTTTTGAACTTTTGGCCGGTTAGTCTAGTTGGACATTGCTAATTCAAATTTAAGTTCTAGCGCTAGTATATTCATCTCCTCCATAGTAATGCTCCTATGTTAACAATCAAATTTCTTCTAATTTTCCGAGTTTTCTATATATGAATAAGCAAAAAAACTTAAATAATTTTGATTTAAAATTAGTTTTTTTCTATAATACTCGTATTTATTTCACTTTTATGTACAAATTTAAACAGTAAATTAAGATTAGTTAGATAATTTAGAAAAAGTAATTAAATAATTTACACGATTTGAAATTATGAAATTAAAAATAAACCGTTAAATTATTTTCAATTGATCCTATTGTGTCTGTCGATGCTGTTATATCAGTCTTACTATTGCGTGGTATGTCCTCGTTCACCCAACTCAATTTTTTCCCCTTAGGCGGCAGGCCAACCAAATTATTATTCTCTTTTGGGTTTTCACTGATTGTACCCCAATTAATTCGGGCCGTTTCTGAATTTGAAATTGAATCTCGTTCAATTTCATCGTCATTAAAATTGTTATCGTCGTGCTGTTGCAGTGAAGCTCGTGAAATTATGCCTGACAAAAATGGTAAATGTTTCTTAGTTTTGATCAATAGGATGTTTAAATAGTAGATGGGCTTACTTCGAACTGTTGCTGTATAGTTTTCACGTTCTCGTTCACGTTGCGCTTCCCGTTCTAGACTGGCTGCTAAAATAGTGGAGGCTCCGGCACTCAGGCTACTACCAGAACCACCGTGACCATTTATAGGTGCACCCAAACTCATATTGCCGCCCCCTAAGTGCAAACCATTTATAATTTTTTCATTGGATACTAAATTAGCAGCTGATGCGGTACTGTGTGCTTGACTGTGAATTCGATTACGGTGAGATCTTCGTTTTCTGAAATTATAAAAAAAATATTTTTTAACGATTTGAAAAAATAGTTTGCGTTTGTTTAAAACGTACGTTTTGTAAATATATAGCGCCATCAGAAGCACAATAATCACGAACAATCCAATGATTAAAGCAAATGCGCTTACAATCCCGGGAGCCCAACGTGCCTCTCGTCCCGCGAACTCATCGAACGCCACCGTTATTGGTACGCTACTATTTTTCGGTGGGATCCCATCATCCGTTGCTATTGCCATTAAATGCATAACCGTTGCATTCGGTGCCTCGTCCATTTTTAACCATAGCACTCCTCTCGGATCAATACTAAATAATTTCGAGTATGTTCCACGTAATTGTAAATTTATTCGATCGTTTCGATCACCATCCGCAACCTCTAATTTACCCAGTGCCATGGGCTGGTCAAAACTATTTAGCATCGGAATATTAAATTCATAGTGGGACTCCCGAAACCGAGGCTCCCAATCATTAACATCGATCACGTTTATAATAACGCGGCACGTGGCATTTGTAATCCCATCGGTTGCAAACACATCGAACTCGTGCTGTGTCACATTTTCATAATCCAATGACCGTTTCAAAATTAATTCGCCGAATGATCCAATGTAAAACCACTCGGCTTGATCAGAATCGACTATTACATAGTTTAACCCTTGGCCCGGTCGATTAGTCGGTAGCGCTAGAATCCGACTTCCAACGCCTAAATCTTCTCGTACATTTGTTTGAAATACGTCTTGAATAAATTCCAAATCTTTTCCCGCATTTTTATAATTTCGATTCGAAATTATGAGTGTTGCTAGGGCATACCTATCCGGATTGTCAAACTGGGTCGCCTTAATTACCAGCGTTATTTGATTGAATTCATTGAGATCGATCGGTGTTATTAAGGTGATTACAGCATTTTTCGGATTAATCGAAAAATATCGTGATTCAATGGATGGATTTATGGTGTACCGTAACTCGGCCTGTAATCCTTCATCCTGATCGTACGCTTTTATTGGTTCAGGAAATGTGGTTAATTCGCCTAGGCTACCATTCAATGGTAATTCACCGCGATATGATTCACGTAAAAATTTTGGATTTTGATCGTCTGCATCGGTTACAATTATACGTAATGTGGTGTCGGTAAATTTTGGTGGGGTACCTTGATCCTGGGCCCGCAATTTTATCGTAAAATTTTTTAATGTTTCGTAGTCCAATGGTTTTTTTAAAACTAGCGTCCCCTCAAGCGGACTCACAAATCCGACATAGGTTGAATGTGGTCCTGGAAGTATTTGATACTCAACTGTTGAGAATGGGCCTTGTTGGTCCAAATCGATTGCACGTGCTCCCTGCAGGATTCTGTAAATGTAAGCAAAATTATTATTAATCAATCGACTATAAAAAGAATTATTGTTTGAAGCTGGAAACTAAATAAATAAAATAATAAAAATCACCAAAAGTAGACTAAAATTTATTTACAAGTGTGGATTAGTATATTCGGAGAATTGTGTAGAAAGAGACAGATAGTTTATTTTCCTTCTCGTTAGTTTCATTTTTCGTTTTAGACTATAATTAGTCATTTTAATGTCATTATGGGCTGTGCAACGAGAATCCACGCATTATTAATAAGATAGAGACGAAATTTGTGTACATCATTATCACCTAGGGTTACCAACTCTTGAAATAATAGAGAATAGTTTTATAAAGCCCAGAAAAAATAATTTTTCTCTTAAATAATTCAAAACTGGTCGCAATCGAAATACAAATTTATCCCAATTAGTTATATACAAATTTTCTAAAATCCTCTGAGCTAGAGCTTTGCTCCCATCACTAGGATTGAAGTGACGATTTTGAGCAATATTTCTCATATTTAATTAGAGCTTTGGAGCCGGCTCCGGACTGGAGCCGGAGCTGCCCGGAGCTTGTGTTTTCACTTTGCTGAATATTTTGGCTCCAGCTCCATAGGATATTTTCTATTCTACTACGAATGTGATTTTGTGCTCTTTAATATAATTCCTTTTGATAATTTAAATACGCGATAATCTTTCATGTTTACAGTGCATGAACAAAAAATCCTTACCAAAAATTGCACTGAAACAGAATTGCATTATAAAAATGAAAGACGGAGATTTCTCTTTTTTCTCGATAATTTTTTTATGATCCTACCCATTACTCCAACTGTTGAAACTGGCGAAAAAGTAATGCATCTCACATTTAGTTTATTTTGTATTCTGTCGTATTCGTATGAATTAAGTAAGATTTTTTTTAATAAATATTTCATAGACGTCTGTAAAGATATGGAAGAAAATGACGCTTAAAAATCAAATCAGCTTTCGAGGGAATTGAACACAGCCCAAAAAATATACAAGAGGCGTGCAGAATAGTCACTTGTGTGCCAGCGTTCCAGCATTATTATACGATTACTTTGCGGAATATGGCAGAAAGAGGTTTAATATAGAAATCTTATCTCAAGGTATTCGTTACTATACTACAATATGTACAATAATTTTAAATCCAATTTGCCAGCCAATTCGAGGATGTATGGCTAAAGACCTTCTGCACATTGCATTCATTGTTCTGTATAACTTCGGTTATCCCATTTATAACATGTTCATCTAAAATCCAAGGGCCAATATGTGATCCTTGTGGTAGCTTGAATTAAATTCGACCTTTTATTTTCCATTTCAACATATTGAATTCGATCACATTCGGATTCGATCGCTCAAATATATTTTAAACTAAGCTACAACAAAGTGGTTGGTGAAGCCAAATTTGAATAACCTAAAGTTTTGCACTGGCTGATGGAATCGTTGGCTTTGTCAATATCTTTGAAAGATGGCTATATTAGCGCCCACAAATATTTTAAGTAACGCTTCAATCTACCTACGAGTACAATCTTCGTGGTCACCAGAATATTTATTTTATTTTCTTGCTTTCTAGACATTTCAAGGGTCGCTGGTTTGTTCTTGGTTTATTTTGCTCCTTTATTTATTCTACCGACAATCTTGAGGGGTCATAACATTATTTCATATGCAGTTTTGTTTTGAATTTTTAATTTCGTTACCACCGAATAAATAATGCCTTTTACTGATAGCATTGCCATCTGTTCTCGAGCATTTGACACTAAGGTTTTTTTGTTTGTGTGAATTTTGAGAGCGCGACCCACCTTGTGCGTTATTTTTGAACTATAATTTATGATGTGAAACGATATTTCTAAAAATAAAGTTTGTATGCCACTTGTCTATGTATATATAGCTAGCTGGCTACAAACAAATTTTTTTTTGAAAAGGAATGTAACTTGAATCATCACACAATAAATTTATAAACCGTAGTGATATAAAAATAACCAAGTTTTTGTATTTAAATGAGAATCATCGGGCTTGTGCTTGCGATGGATAGGAACCTAAGAAAATCATAAATGCCAGAAAGTACTTTGCTAAGTTGAATTGGTGTGGCAAATTAAATAATAAATGAAGTGACACATCTGTTAAACTCTCTCCAACTCGATGCAAGTAGTAATTGTAACGCGATTATTTAACGGACACCGCATATTTTTGGGCTGTTCAACGGTACCGTATTTTAATTCATATTATCGAGGCAAAATATACGGTTAAAGGCGGATGGACGCCCTACAAAATATATTCGGTCCAAGGCGGGAGGACGCCCAACGGGATTTAATTGTTACAGTTTTGTCGGTTTAAGGTGGGAAGACGCCCAACATTTTTAGTGACCTATCAAGGCCAAATTCTTCGGTTTACGGCGAGGCAACGCCAACGGTATCGTCGGTCAAAGGCGGGAAAACGCCTAACTTTTTTTTTCGGTTAACGGCGGGAAGATGCCCAACCTATTTTGGCGGAAAGTACGCCTCAACCATACCGAGGTTGAGAGGTACAAAATTTGTTTTTTGTTATTTAAATTAACTTAAATTAAATTTAAATTTTGTTTGATTTTTCATTTTATATGTTTTTATTTAAAGTCATATATTTATTACAATTTTTCTAATTCTTAACTTTCCATTATATTCGTGATCGAACGCCTTTAACGGTAACGGGTGTGGTAAACTTCACAGTGGTACATTGGTTTCGCCTCTAAAAATTTTAGTCGTTCATTTTTTTTTCTTTTCCCTCTAACACATTTAAATAAAAATAGTACGGCGATTCCCGTCATTCGGTTTTATTTTGATCCATCGGCCTTAATGTTTTCTAGTTATTATTTTGTTATTGCACTTGTTCTGTTTTTCCTTTCCTTTACTAAATTTTTCTCGGAATGGTATGATGGGAGGGGATTCTCATTTCGTGTCGGTTCCATAGTTGCAGGCTGGGCTTGTCACTCTCCGTTATCTCTCCGGGTAAAGAGAGGCTTTGTCTGTTTTAGAAACGTCCCTACCCTATTATGCTGCTTTGTTGTGGTTGTGGCTGGGCATCGGGCTCTAGGGGTCGATGGATCATTCGGGGGTTTCTTCAGCAGACATTGCAGTTGTCGCTCAGGGACATCCAGTCGCTTCTGCGTGGGCACACCCGGTTATTATTGTGTAGGCGAGGAGCACGCAAACCTCAACTTCCCTCTGAGAGAGGCCTCTGCGTATTTAGATGAAATCTGCGGGTTAGTTTCGTGCCACCCGTAACAACAATAACGAAGTGAGTCCGTCTATTTAAACACGGTAGAGAGTCACTGGAAAATGACCCCATAGCGGAAGATCGAGAGACGCTGTTACTGGCCAAATGCTCATTTTATTCGAAGATATTATATTCCCGCTGTCAAAAGTTTAGTGCAAAACGGGATTTCCAATTAGTTAAAAAATATCGATTGGAAACTTGAATGATCAGTTTAGAAATGAGTGATATTTAGCTAAATTTACGTTTACCGATTTACCTAAATTTACGAACCAGAAAGTTACCGGCGATGAAACGGTGATGATCAAGAGTGTAAGCAGAATATCCATGCCATGAATAGCACAGACCATAATAACAAGGGCTGATTATGCGGGGCTTTTGCATTAATTGAAAAATGCTGAAATGAAGGTGAAATAGGACAAACCAGTAAAAAGACGACTGTTTCACAAAAAAGTATGAGATTTTGAGTTCCATGAAATTCAGCATTCACCTTACAGTAGAGATACGACCTTAAGTGGTTATTTACTTTTTGCAAATTAAACCAAAAATTAAGGGGCTAAGATTTTTAAATGACAGGAGAAATCATTTTATTTTGATAGTTTGCACAAATTAATTAGCAGGTGTAATAAACGCATTATAGCGTGGGTGAAAGAATACATTTTTTTTTTCAAAACTTTGGGTCAAACCACCTTCCTCGGTAATGAATCCGCACACGTCCAGCAACGTAGAAATGGATTCGTTATTGCCAGAAAATAACACCTCAGCTCTGAATTTGTGTGATACGAAGTTAAGAGACTCAATTTATTCGGCGACTCAGACCTACATATTGGTTCAACTTGCACATCCTCCCGTCTTCTTGATTATTGGTCACAAGACTTATGATTGAACTGTAGAAATCAGCCGCCACTTCTATGATAAAAAATGTGAAAATTGTTTCCAATTCACCTCTCAGATAGTTTGTTTACGATAATGAAAACCGGAAATACCTAGAAGAACCTGCAGCTGGTTATCTCTGAGGCTACGATGGAGACATAACTGCTCCAACGCCACCCAGTTAATGCTAGAACAAAATATTTTTGAAAGAATTAATTCATTTTCCTTTTCAATGGATAAACAGAAACTGGATATTACATCAACCCAAGGGGGATCGGGTTGCAGCAGATCTACATGGATTCTAAATGCACACCATATTGAAAAGGGTCTAGTCCTCAGTTCTACAAAACAAACATGGCATCAGTGACATAAAATGCAAAGTTGCCTCTCAAATGTAAGGATACTGTGATAAACTAGGACGACTTTAAAACTAATTATCACATGATACTTTTCAAATGGCCTAAAAAATCTGACACTGGGAGATCAGAACGAAATACTCCATATCGATAGACTAAACTTCGTCAACATGCGCTATTTTGATGCCAATAAATTTACAACCAGTTCTAAAAATCTTAATACTAATTTTTTGATATCCTGTTGACCATGTCTACGCATTACAACCTACATCCAATCCTCTTTTTACACGGTCTTTTTAGCACAATTTTTAAATTGCATGGTCGGACAAAAATATCGATATTTGTTTTTACAAGGCCTGTTAAGAATATATGATGGTCTTGCGAGAGTTCATCATCGTTTGGCAAACCTTTTAAATTCCATGAGGCGAACAACAGACCAATTGAAAATATGGAAAATATGATAAAATATTGAAAATTCGGTAATCAGTCACTTAAGGTTTTAAACAGAGACTCTTCAAAAATCAAAAGACACGACACTAGTATAGAAAAAGCGTTAAAAACATTTTAATAAATCAAAATATTAGAACAAGAATGGACGTCTGGCAACCCAGATAATGAAAGGAAATTTAAATTCGCCTCAAGCAACGACTGTTTAAATCAGTTTTTAGAAGTTTATGTTTTTAGATGAAACCTGAAGTCGTGCTACGGGAATGCGTACTGGCTTGCGTAATCGAGAAAATGAAACTGGGGCAGAATCATGAAATCCGAAAGAAAAATTCATTTGCTCTAAAATATTTCTTTTAACAACTAAAAAATTTTTGCGAAAAATAATCAAAGCTGGCTTCAATATTTCACAAGAAAACAGAAATAAACAAAAGTTTACGGTCGCATTTTTCCTGATCACTATTTATTAGGTCCGTTGCACACTTGAGCTATGCTTTTTGGAATCACAGCTTCTTGGGTTATGTGGTTAAGCATATGGGATAGAAACATAGCTGACATCGCTCATTTTGTGAGCGGTGTCAGCTAATTATTTATTTCCAAGACGAAAATAAAATATCTTCGGTTGATCCTGCGCTTTACCTACAATGTTTCGCTTATTTGAGTTTTGGAAACCAAAAGGGGAAGCTGCAAAATGAAAACATAGCTCACATCAATCATAAAAACATAGCTCACGTATGCAACGGACATAATAAATAGTGGTCGGGAGAAATGTCACCGTAAACTTTTGTTTATTTCTGTTTTCTTGTGAAATATACATTTGCCAATAAACGATGAGGTAATTCTGTACCTAAGATCTATAACTATCATCAATCCACAACCATTATGGCAAATTTCAACAGTTTAAATCAAGTATAGGTTTGAAAACGTTTTTAATTCGTAAAATTTCCCGGTCGCTTCTCTTGAGACTAGTCCTAGTCTTTCCGGAAAGGATTTGTAGTTGGTGACAGCAATATTTAAAAAAAAATTGTGTACACCATTCTGATACAAAATCGTATAGAGATTGTGTATGATTATTAGTTTGGCGACTGGAAATGATGTGCTATAGTGTTCATACTAGGAAACCTAGATTGCTTTAAAATTACCAACAAATTGAAATATCGGTTTTTTGTCTAATTATCCAATGGTCGAACGTGCAATACAATTTCAAGCAGATCTGTAATCTTGAATCGATTCAATCAATCGTTCAAAGAGGTTTCCAAGGCAGCTTTGTAGTGATCCATTTCAGAATTTATGGTTAATATAAGCCGAACTCATCCATCAGAACCTGTGGTTAAACAACAAGAACAACATGAAGCGATAACCAGCGGAGCTGGTTTTGGTCTGAAAATTTTTGTACGAAAAATAAATT
The DNA here is from genome assembly GCA_947310385.1 of Nephrotoma appendiculata. Taxonomy (NCBI): domain Eukaryota; kingdom Metazoa; phylum Arthropoda; class Insecta; order Diptera; family Tipulidae; genus Nephrotoma; species Nephrotoma appendiculata. The sequence continues at coordinate 273,632,259 of OX371223.1, forward strand.
TTTGAGAATAAATATAAATGTTTCCAAAGAAAATGCCTTTTTGGAAAGGAAGCTCGATGCATTGATGTTTCTGGTTTCCGTTTTTTCAGGTTTCCGCTTAACACAAGTTTCCGTCATACACAGAGTTCCGTTTTGCACAGTTTATTTGCACACACAGTTTATTTGCATTTCCGGTTATACGCATGTTCGCGTTATACACTAGTGTACGTTATACGCAAGGTTTCGTTATACACCAGTTTCCGTTGTACACCGTGTTCCGTTATACACAAATTTCCGATATACACAGGTTTCATATTTCGACCGATTTAAGTGGGTGTAGGTTGTTGTAATGAATTCAGCGATACCTATTTCTTGCATAGGAAGGATTCTTGATGTTTCCGCCATAATCAGGTTTCTGGTATAATAAAAGAACACGTATTGTTAAAGAACACGTATTGTTAGCAACAGCTATGGTCAAATTCGGTAATAATAATGGAAGCTAAGCTACTGTGACTACCTGATTAACCGACGATCTCAAGCAACTTTCATTACCGAGGAAGCAGTTCAAAAATTGAAGCTGAAAAAAATATATTGAATTAGAAACACAGCTAAAGAGAATTTGGATCAGTGCTGAACAGAGATGCGAAGAGCACTTTCAAAAGAACTACAAAAGACTAGAAAACGGTGCATACTATGTAGGTCGCATTACTATTTAAAAGCGACGATTTCATATTAGGCGAACCAAAAAAATTAAACAAGCGTTACAAGAACCGGATATTGTAACGTTTACATGGATGGATTCCATGATAGTCTTATCATGGATTAAAGGCAAACCCTTAGATTTAAAACATCCGTTGCAAACAGGATAGTGAAATCCAATCGTTAGTATCTTTAGGGCAATGGGGTTTTCGAAAAATTCGAACGAAATCTGGCGGATTGTGTATCGAGAGCATTGTGGCCTACCAGCTTAATAGATGACCCTCTCTGGTGAAACGGACCAAGCTGGCTCAAAGACTCTTTCGAATATGTTTTACAACCACAATTGAAGAAACCATAGAAGAGTCCAGGAACGAAGTACGCGTATTCACTACCACAACCGAAGGGCGGAACGTCATACTGGATTTGATAGAACTATGTTCATCGTTCACAAAACCAATAAGGAGTACCGTTTATATTCTTGCTTTTACGAGAAGAACAACTAAATCAAAATTTCGAACCCATAATCCGGAAATATGCAGAAGGCTGTCTAACGCCAGAGTTAGTTTTGACAATCAACATCCAATAATTGTTCCTTATAAGAGGCACTTCACAACGATGCTGATAGACTACGCACATGGAAGCAAGTCTCTCACGCTAACTTTCATTCGCCAGAAAAATTGGACAATAAAGGGTGCACTAGTAGTAGTTCATCAATAAATGTATGGTTTGCTACAAACATCAAGCACAAACTCTGAGCCAACTGGTGAGAGAACTTCCAGCAGCAAAATGACTCCCACAAGACTATTCACTCATACAAGAGTGGATTATGCTGGGCCTTGTCAGCTCCGATACTCACCTGAACGAGGTAACAAAATCTACAATGAATATTCAGTGGTCTTGGTCTGTTTTGCAATAAAAGCCGTTCACTTAGATGTAGTAAGCCACTTGTCATCAGAAGCTTTTCTAGCAGCGTTTAGACGCACGTCTAGGTAATTGTTTGGACCGGTATACAACCAGTACACACTGATACGTTTAAGTACTGTGAAGTCATTATTTTACAGATAAAAGTACCACTAGTAGAATTAAATGAACAAAACGAAGCATTAAACGCATTAGGCAGAAATAAAATCACCCGCAAAAGAAGGGCGACTTTCGATGTTGTAGTTACAATTGCCAACGAACTATTCGGGGTGCTAGATCAAACAGATGGAAAAACTTACAAGGAAAGCATAGAAAAAGTAAATTCTAAATACCCGTGAAGTTTGTCCGAACTTTGTCCTAAAATTCCAAAAACAAAATTTAGGACAAATTTAGGACAAACTTCACGCGTGTGTCCACGAGTGAGAAATTTGTCCTAAAATTGTCCTGACTATTTTATTATGAGTATGTATTACTTAATGTCTCGTTATAATGAATTATCATATTTGTAATATTTGAACATACGTATATAAACAAATTTGAAATAAAGGTATAGTGAAAAAATCGTTAATTATCATTTCCAATTCAGCGACTTATTTGATTCCGTGCGTTGTTTGAGCGCAATAAAACGGATTTTTTATGCGGTATATGACAATGGATGAAACATGGATCGTCCGAAGCGACCAAAAGCACAAAGCACAGCTGTCGGCTGGAAAGGTTATGGCGTCTGTATTTTAGGATACACATGGTATAATATTGTTTGACTACCTTGAGAAAGGAAATAAAATCAACAGCGAATTTTATATAGGGTTATTGGAAGGAAGAAATCGCTGAAAAACGACCACAAATAAAGAAGAAAAATTGCTCTTGCACCATTGTCGCCTTATACCATACTTGTACCTGTTAGAAAGGGGTGATTCATGCACTAAACATTTCTTTTGTCATGGTTTTGATTGATCGTTTCAGTTGTGAGTTATAGCGTGTCAAGGATGGAGGTAAACAAAAAGATACGTTGATTCCGTTCTGGTAATTTGCGTATTAAAAATGTACCCGATAGGCATCGTCAAAATGTCGATAAAATCCTAGAAATTGAAGTAGACCGGCATGCCAGCTGTAATAGCATCGCTCAGAAGGACGACCCTTCAAAAAGAACCTCGATGTTTGGGTGCCGACTAGTTGATGCAAAAAACTTGATGGGTCGTGATTCCATTTGCGAATACTTGGCCAAACGGAAGGAAATCGAGTCATTTCTGAAGCGGGTGGTAACTGGCGACGAGAAATGGGTCATATACAACAATATCAAGCGGAAACTATCATGTTCGAAGGCCAGCGAAGCGGCCCAAACGGTGGCCAAAAAAGGAATGAACTGCACCTCAGGCTATCTCAGTTTTTCGCTAATAGGGGCAAGTCATTTTGGAAAAGCGGAATAATGAAATTGCCTTCTAAATGGCAACGAGTTATTGAAAAAACGGCTCATATTTGAGCCAAAATGGATGATTGTAGCCATGTTAAATAAAGCCCCGAAATAAAATAAAAATAATAGATTCTTTTTCCCCCATCCTTATATTTCTTTTTATGTATTAGGTGTGCAAGTAGAAACTGTGCTTTTTTTAGTCAAATTCACTTTTATTGAAAATATAATTGTTACAAAAATCAAGTATTGAATTATTCGCCATTACTATATATTTGATCTTTTGCCATTTATCAGGTAGATAATGAATGCCTTCGCGATAGAACTTGGTGGTTTCGAAGCAAAACAGTCATCGAGCCATTTTTGAACATCTTCAACTTTCATGTTCCGCTGGGCTTTGAAATATGCCGACATCGATCTGAATAACTAATTATTAGAGGGAGCCAAGTCTGGAGAATACGCCGCATGCTATAAAACTTCCCAGCCAGAGACGTTGAGTCCCTGGGTCGATTTTGCTGTATATTGGCGAAATTGTCTTTTTTCCTCCAGAGCATCACATAATTCGATCAATTGCACAGTTTGACCAGGTGCAAGAAGTTCGTAGTAATTGACTACTTTCCAATCCCACCAGACACACAATAACACTTTATTGGTATGAATATTCATTTTTGCAACTGATGTTGATGCCTGGATCAACCCAATGTTTTCCGCGTTTAGGATTATCGTACAAATTCTACTAACGAGAAAGGAAATTCATGACATCTGCATGAACGCAGATGCATCTGCACCCTTCGGTGTTTGTTTTCTTCGGTCTGTTTATTATGAACCCATTTTCCTTTCTTCTGTATTTTTCCCATTTCGATTGCATGCTTCTTGAGTTGTGAATATTCGTCTTCAAATTAATTTTATTACACCTGGATGTGGATCAATCCATATTTTTTAATCCTTATTTCTCTATCTTGGATACGCTTACAAAGAAAGCTGCTTGGAGAAATCGGTACTGCTATAGCTTCAGCCATCCTTTAGTATCAATATACAGCCGGATTCATTTGGAGTTACTCAGGAAGTCGAGTTACGACACTTTTCGGGAAATAAAATGTACAGGGTTTTGCGTCAGGACCCGGGTTCCACTTTCTTTTTTTTAAGTTCAAACGTTTTCGATGAAAATTGCGTAAATGATGTTTCGAGTGCCAAGAATCGGTTGGATTGGGTCTCAGATTAAGGAAATTTTCTTGGGGCGTTGAGGCCCAGGTTCCGTTTTTAATATTTTTCTAAATATGAACACTTTTGGTAAAAAATATTGAAAGCCAGTTTAAAATATCAGGAGTCGATTGTGCTAGGTCTAAATTTCGGAAACAAAATGTGCAGGGTCCTCCGTCGGGACCCGGGTTCCACTTTCTTTTTTAAGTTCAAACGTTTTCGATAAAAATTGCCTTAAGGATGTTTTGAGTGCCAGGAATCGGTTTGATTGGGTCTCGAATTAAGGAAATTTTGTTTGAGGGTCCTGCATTGGAGCCCAGGTTCTGTTTTTAATTTTTTTTTCTAAATTTGAACATTTTTGGTAAAAAATATTGAAAGTGGGTTTTAAAGTACCAGAAATCGATTGTGCTAGGTCGTAATTTCGGGAATTAAAATGTACAGGGTCCTTCGTTGGGACCCGGGTTCCACTTTCTTTTATTTAAGTTCAAACGTTTTCTAACGTCTAAATTTCTGGAAACAAAATGTACAGGATCCGCCGTCAGGACGCGGGTCCCACTTTCGATAAAAATAGCCCTAAGAATATTTTCGAGTGCCAGAGATCGATTGTGTTGGGTCTCAGCTTAAGGAAATTTTGTTTACACGGTTCTTCGTTGGGGCCCAGGTTCCGTTTTTAAATTTTTTTCCATGTCTAAACGTTTTCGATAAAAATTGTTGAAAGGCGGTTTACCAATACCAGGAATCGATTGTGCTGTCCTAAGCCCAGGTTCTGTTTTTAATTTTTTTTCTAAATTTGAACATTTTTGGTTTAAAATATTGAAAGTGCGTTTTTAAGTACCAGAAATCGATTGTGCTAGGTCGTAATTTCGGGAATTAAAATGTACAGGGTCCTTCGTTGGGACCCGGGTTCCACTTTCTTTTATTTAAGTTCAAACGTTTTCTAACGTCTAAATTTCTGAATACAAAATGTACAGGATCCGCCGTCAGGACGCGGGTCCCACTTTCGATAAAAATAGCCCTAAGAATATTTTCGAGTGCCAGAGATCGATTGTGTTGGGTCTCAGCTTAAGGAAATTTTGTTTACACGGTTCTTCGTTGGGGCCCAGGTTCCGTTTTTAAATTTTTTTCCATGTCTAAACGTTTTCGATAAAAATTGTTGAAAGGTGGTTTACCAGTACCAGGAATCGATTGTGCTGTCCTAAGCCCAGGTTCTGTTTTTAATTTTTTTTCTAAATTTGAACATTTTTGGTTTAAAATATTGAAAGTGCGTTTTTAAGTACCAGAAATCGATTGTGCTAGGTCGTAATTTCGGGAATTAAAATGTACAGGGTCCTTCGTTGGGACCCGGGTTCCACTTTCTTTTATTTAAGTTCAAACGTTTTCTAACGTCTAAATTTCTGGAAACAAAATGTACAGGATCCGCCGTCAGGACGCGGGTCCCACTTTCGATAAAAATAGCCCTAAGAATATTTTCGAGTGCCAGAGATCGATTGTGTTGGGTCTCAGCTTAAGGAAATTTTGTTTACACGGTTCTTCGTTGGGGCCCAGGTTCCGTTTTTAAATTTTTTTCTATGTCTAAACGTTTTCGATAAAAATTGTTGAAAGGCGGTTTACCAGTACCAGGAATCGATTGTGCTGTCCCAATTTCGAGAGAAAACATTTACTGGGTTCTCTGTCGGGACCCGGGTTCCATATTTATTTTTTATAGTTCAAACATTTTCGATAAAAATTGCCGAATCTATGTTTTCGAGCAAGTGGAATTAATTGCACTGTTTTTCAACTTTACTGCGCGCGTTTACTGGGCCCACTATCGAGGCGCGTGGCCTGGTTTCCGTTTTTAATTTTTTCTAAGTCAGACGATGGAATTGCTGAGAGGGTTTTCGTGGACCACTAATCGATTGTGTTTAGTCTCAATTTCGGGTAAAATTGTTTATAAGGTCCACCGTCAGGGCCTATTTTCCGTTTTAAGTTATATCATCGTCGAACGGTTTTAATAAAATTTGCTAGAAAAATGAGGTTTCGAGTGCCAGGAACCAATTGCATTGGGTCTCTGTTTCGGGAAAACTAATCTACAGGGTGCTCCGTCGAACCCTTATTCCATTTAAATTTTCTTTTATACGCTGAATGCTCACTTTCGAGCACCAAAAATAAATTGCGTTGGGTCTCAGTTTCAAAAAGCGCTTCTAATATTAATATCAGCACCAACTGCAAGCCGTTCAATCTATACTCGAAAATCACACGAAAGGTATTACTGAAAATGAGATATTTCCGTAAAAAATCATAGAATTTCTCTGTATGTTGGTCAGATGCTAGAGGACACTCCAACAAGTCTAACGATATATGTCACGGTACCATTAATCGTTTTTGTGTGTTTGAAAGATTACATCTTCGGATTTCGCTTAAAATCTTTGGCTAAATTTCATTTGTAGAAAGTTCTTATTCGGTCAATATCATTAGTTTCTATATTTGTTGAATCTCGAAATTTATTTGTATATTAATTTAATTTTACGCACAATACCATCTTTTGGTCATTAAATATTTTTCTGCAATTAAAAAGGTTATATAATATACGATACCTTTATACCCAATTTGCATATAACATTATATTAAATTTTAAAATTCGTTATAACGAGAGTTTAACCAATACATACTCATTTCAAAAGGTTAGGACAAAGTTAGGACATACTTCACACCCGTAATTCTACCCAGCAGCACCACAAGGAATTATTACAAAAACAGACGTCCATATTGGAGTCAACTATCAACGTCATGAAACACACCCATGAGGCCGCAATAATCAGCACCATCACTGAAGTCCATGAAGGCACACTCGATCCATTGATCCTAACTCCATATCAACTTCATGAGGGGCAAGTCAAACAACTCATTTCTAACTTAAAACCAAGTCAGACTTTGCCATAGCAACCGTTAAAACCATACAAATTGGGACAACAGTCATATTCGAGATCAAAATTCTACTAGTGCAGATGACTCGATATAACATGTACCACGCAATCCCAACGATTCATCAGCAAGTCGACATATACATCAAGCTATTTCTAGTGATTTATTGATTTCGAAACAGGATAATCAATATGTACGTCTCTCTTCCGAAGAACTGAATACTTGTACTAACCAATAAGCAATATCCGTGTGATTACAGGCACAGAATAAACATAACCTCTTTGTAATGAAATCCGCAGTTATTTATAACATGATTTGCAAAAGTAACAGCGGAATGATCGAGACAACAACCAATCTCATCCAAGCAGAGGGAATCTTAACAGCACTAGCGACCCACGGTAGGCGCACTAATCTCTATTCAGTACAATGGAACCGCGGATTTTCTGGCGAAAGTTGGTTTGCTATTCTGATCCTATAGGTTAAGAACTATTCTTTCACAGTACCACTGTTCATACGTTGTACTACTCTTCCACAGTTACATGATAATTGAACACTATAGTTTTAACCGAATCATATTTTAGCTAAAACTGCGATTAATCATAGTTTGAAATATTTTAGAGGATTCTCGCGGCGATTCTAATGGGAACGGGCGCTTCAAAAGCCAACTCTACTGTATGGCAGTGGTTGCGAACTGATTAAGCGGAAACTTCTTGGAAACAATGATGATAATATTTATTATATGCGCAGTTGTATTGCGTTTGTCTTACTTATTTTTATTTCTACAATATTACAGATGATCAAAACGAACTTTTGAAGACATTTTTAACATTTTTGACAAAAAACAAATTCTAACATACTTCCAAATCAAATCTAACCATTAAGAACATTTTTATAAAACGTATAAACTTCCTTTCACAAAATTAGTTCCATAATATTACTTCACACATTTTTTTTTATTTCTTTTTAGTAATTGTGGAAGACACAAAGCCAATTTGTTGCGCATCGCGGTAAGTGGTTTATCATAACAATACCCATGAATTATTAATCAATGCTATATAAAAAAAGATTTCGCAAAAAAAAAAATGTGATTGACTCTTATTAAAAATGTAATCAATCGGAACGTTTCTGGTGACTAAAAGAAAAATTTCAACATTCATAAGTTTAACCAGGTGTCCAATGACAAATTAATTTTCTATATTTTTGTTCTACCGAACAAAAAGCCATTGAAAATATTGTATAATAAAATTGAAATTAGAATTCCTTCCGGTAGGCTATGGACCGAAGCATTTTTTTTATTTCATTCTTATTCGACTTCTGGTATAGATAAAAATAATTATGGGAATGATGTCTCGAGTATTGTGTTCCAGTTTTTTATAACATTATATTTCTACGAAAATTATTCGTTTGGATTTTCTCTTCACTTCACATTTAATTTAAACATTAAATATTGTTCTCTCTTTCTCTTGATATCGCACACGCTTTTAATTTAAAATTAATTAAATTTTAAAATGAAAATGTTTATTATTTTTATTTTTCTACTTCTTCTTCTTCTTCATCTTCATTGTGATTAGTGAAATTTTGAAATGGAAATTGATGTCGCATTGCTGGTTTTGTATTTTTATTTCTATTCTTTGGTTTGGTATTGTAGGCTGGGTTAAATAATTAACTTCATTAATTTGTTGATTAACTTGATTAAGGCATTATACAATGTAGATTAAGGCGTTGAATTATAGTGTGAGTCACAACAGTAATCCCATTTTGGAAATACCACCCGTTTTTCTTATTTTGTCGGGTTTGATTGTTGAATTTTGTGCGTCTAACGGCAAAATTTGTTCATAATGTATTTTGGGAGATAATGTGGGATTTCTGACGTGACTATCACACCAGAAATTCCATAAATCCGTTTAATCATTGAACCATATGCTTTGCTTTAGTTTAATTGTGCCAATCTGTGCAATCCAAAATTAATTTAATTCTCCTCCAGAATGGGTCAGGATTTGTCTTAGAACGGCTATATGTGCCTACAAAATCTGTACAAAATCTGTTGAAGTAGATCAACTATGTAAGAAAATGTCGTAGTTTTCTAGTCACATTGTTTGCTGTATATAACCTGAAAAGACCAGAATTCACTGGTGGTATACTCCATGTCAGCCAAAATTGGCACTAGAAAACCCTTAATTCAATCCTATTTTCATAAGGCAAATTTTTTAAATACATTTTAAGAATGATTTCTGGAAATCCCTCCTTTTATTAATAAAATCACTTAAACTAGTTGGAATGAAAATTCTGATCAAATTTCATGATTATGCCTATTGGGAAGAAAGCCAGAATTGCCTATAAAGACCCTTTCTTCAACCCTAATTTCAAAATAACATTTCAGAAAAAATTTAAATGAGTGATTTCTGGAAACCAAGAAATCACCCGTATAAAATTTTTCAGAAATGATCTTGTGAAATTAAGGTTGAAGGGAAGGGTCTTGTATGCACGATTCTGGCTGATTGAGGTTAGGCACAATTATGAAGTTTGATGTGATTGTTCATTCCATTTAGTTTAAGTGATTTCATTAATAAGAGATTGGATTTCCAGAAATCATTCATAAAATGTATTTGAAAAATCTATATATACCGGGTGTTTCTTTTAAACTGAGACGATCAAATATCTCGAAAAATAGCCACTCTACGGAAAAAATGTCCATAATCAAAATTTAATCATACCACGGGGGAAATACATTAGCCCAAAAAAATAGTCCCCCACCCCCCGCTTTGTAGGTGGGGCGGGGGTAACTTTTAAACTAAGATAGGAAGCCATATTTTTTATTGCAGATACGGATTCTACAACTAAAAGTACGTATGATTTGAATGAAATATTTTGTTCGGTTCATGATAGACGAAATTCAATTTTTTCAATTTCTTCTTCTTAGAACACACGCATTCGATTCTGAAATACGTTTGAAATAAAAAACATCACGTTTTCATTGGAAATACTCAAAATTCGTCATCAAAACAATTTATTCAGTTTTGTAAATCACATTTAACGTTTGTGTTATTTCTCATCTTCATGTTTTTCGTAATTGCAAAATAAACGATAAAATACTTTAGAATGGAGCGTTTAACTGTGCCAGAGAAAATTGAAATGGTTCTGGTTTATGGAGAAGCTGGCAGAAATCTTGAAAATACTGTTGCTATTTACGCTCAACGTTTTCCGGATAGGATTCGTTCACGTGCTTCATTTGGCCATACTATCAAACAATTTATTACTGATGGAAATGTTCAACCGAAAAAGAGGACCCGTAGAGCAACAGTTACTGGAGAAAATAATGAAATTGCTGTATTGGCAGCAGTGGCTCATAATCCTCATGTTAGTACACGAGAAATAGTTCGCGATTCCGAATTGTCCCTCACCAGTGTTTGGAGAATTTTAAAACGGCACAAGTATCATCCATATCTTGTGTCTTTACACCAAGATCTTCATGGCGCTGATTTCCAAAATCGGGTAACTTTTTGTCAATGGGCACGTGAACAAATACAACAAAACCCCAATTTTTTTTCGTTGCGTAATGTTCTCCGACGAATCGTCTTTTACAAACCATGGAACGGTTAATCGGCACAACATGCATTATTGGAGTGTAACAAATCCGCACTGGCTTCGTCAAGTTGAACATCAGTGTCCTTGGACTGTCAACGTGTGATGTGGAATAATTGGTAACAAACTCATAGGCCCTTGAAACTTTTTGGAAAATGAACTGCCAATATTACTTGAAAATTTGAGCTTAGAAATGAGACGGAACATGTGGTTTCAACATGATGGTTGTCCTGCACACTATTCGGTGGTGGCACGTGAAATACTTGATCGTGATTTCAATGGTCGCTGGATCGGTAGAGCTGGTCCGATAAATTGGCCCGCCAGATCACCAGATCTTACTTCGCCAGATTTCTTTTTGTGGGGCTATCTCAAAGACAAAGTTTACAAACAAGAACCAACAACATGTGAGAACATGATTGAGCGAATCAGAAATGCGTGTGCTGAAATTTAACCAAACACACTTCTCAGTTGTGTACACTCATTTGAAATGCGTATTAATAAGTGCATTGAAGTCGCAGACCATCATTTTGAACACTTATTTTAAGCTAAAATTATTTTATTCACCTGCCATTTACATTAATAAATTTTAATTAATAAAACGTGATGTTTTTTATTTCAAACGTATTGCAGAATCGAATGCGTGTGTTCTAAGAAAAAGAAATTGAAAAAATTGAATTTCGTCGATTACAACGCCATCTATCATGAACGGAACAAAATATTTCATTCAAATTATACGTACTTTTAGTCGTAGAATCCGTATCTGCAATAAAAAATATGGGTTCCTATCTTAGTTTAAAAGTTAGCCCCGCCCCACCTACAAAGCGGGGGGTGGGGGACCTTTTTTGCACTAATGTATTTCCCCCGCGGTATGATTAAATTTTGATTATGGACATTTTTCCGTAGAGTGGCTATTTTTCGAGATATTTGATCGTTTCAGTTTAAAAGAAACACCCGGTATAAAAATGAATTCCTGTTTGTTTGTTTGTTCCGAATGGGCGTCTCAGCCGCTCAACCGATCGCCATGAAATTTTTACCATGTACAAGTTGCATATCCAGAACCAACCTTACGATATTTTGGAAGGGGCTGGACCCCGGGGTTTAGGGGCTGCGGTACAAATTTTTTCAAAAATTTTAATTTTCGTTAAATTTTTCCACGAAAATGAGTTTGTGGGGCTAGTTATATGAAGTTACTGACATGTTCGAATCCGAGGGGCCCAGCCCTGGATCGAAAATTAATTTTTATATGTATATAGATACAAATATTCGATTATTACAAAATGACTTCTCAGCCGCTCAACCGATCGCCATGAAATTTTTACCATGTATAAGTTGCATATCCAGAACCAACCTTACGATATTTTGGAAGGGGCTGGGTCTAGGGGCTGCGGTACAAATTTTTTCAAAAATTTAAATTTTTTTACGAGAATGAGTTTTGGAAAGAGGTTATATGAAATAAGAGGCATGTTTGAATTCGGGGGGTCCGCCCCTGGATCAAAAATTCATTTTTACATGTAAAGATACAATTATTTGATTGTTCCGAAATAGCGTCTTAGCCGCAAATTTAGACACCAAAGAGGATATCTAGTGTGCGATTGTTATACACAAATCATACATCTACTATAATAGATTTAATTATTCAAATTAGTTTTATTGATTTAAATTTAAGACAATCTTTGAACACTTATATTATCCATACTAATAATCCATTTTTACTGGTTTGACATGTACTATTTAGTGATATCCTATTTATCATATCCTGTTTTGAAATGTACCATAGTCAGCGGTGTTTTTGTTCGGAGTTTTAATTCGTCTAATTTTCGGACACTTGGGCCTGTACGAGCCAAATTTTGGAATCCACAGTAAAATGTGGTAATCAATCTACAACATAAATAACCTTATTTTTTATGATAATCTTGTTCCAATTAACAATTTGCGGGTAAATATAAATTATTCTTTAAAATTTGGCCATTTAAATGTACGCAGCTTAGTTAAACATTTTAATGATATTACGATTTTGTTACATGTGTATCAATTTGATTTTCTCGCTGTATCCGAATCTTGGCTTCACAATAAAATTACAAACAAGTCGCTCCATATAAATAATTATAAGTTATTGAGAGGTGATCGAATTAATGATCGTTGGGGTGGTGTTGCTTTATATTTTCGTGCCCCTTTAAATATTAAGAAGTTAGCTTCCGGTTGTTTTGGCAAGGTTGAGTTTCTTGCTTCTGAACTTATAAATAATTTTGGTAAAATCCTTTTGCTGATTATTTATAATCCGTCGCCTGTGGTAAGTGTTGATTCTGATAATTTCAATATCATTTTTACCCAGTATTTGTAGGAGTATAAAAAGGTAGTGTGCTTGGGTGATTTTAACTATAACATGTTAATTAGTAATAAATTAAATACTTGTTTCCAAATACATAATTTATATAGTTTACCATTTGGCCCAACCAGAAATGATAATCTTTTAGATTTAATTGTTGTGTTTGAGCCTGATGCTCAAAATATTTTATCTTATGGACAATGCGCAGTTCCTGCTATTTCGGATCATGATTTGATTTTTGCATACTATAAGATGTGTCATACTAGGGATAAACTATCTTATACTGTTGTTCCTGATTATAATGGTATTGACTATGAGCATTATACTAAATGTTTCTTTTCGTTAGACTGGTCGAATCTTTTTAATTATACTGATGTGAATGATATTCTTCAAAAATTTAATTTGACTTTCTTACTTTTGGATAATATGTGTATACCCAGAAAGATGAGTATTAATTAATGTTCAACAGCACCTTGGCTAAACGCAAATATCTTAAATTTAATGGAACGCAGAGATTTGGCATATAAAAAGTTTAAAAAATATGGGTTAGAATTGGATTTTAATTATTTTAAATTTCTAAGAAACAAAACTAACAAAATTATTAATCTAGCTAAACATCTATTTTGGTAATGCGTGTAACTCCGGGATAACCTGGAAAAATTTGGAAAAACTTGGTGTTTTATCTTCAACAGGCAACGCAAATATTGTATTTTCTGCTGAAGACATTTTAATTGGGTTAAGCAAATTTGGGGATTCGGTAGGTGTTCTACCTTTACCTAATTTGAGTTTTTGTAAATTCGTCGATAGTAACTGTTTTTTGTTTGACTGTGTAGATGAATTTATGGTGTTGAATGCTATTCGTGCTGTGAAATCAGATCTGAAAGCCTATGATTTAACTGATTTTAAGATAATAAATTTTTTTATAGATTTATTTTTCCGCATATTACATTCATCATCAACCAATGTTTGACAAAATCATTTTTTCCGGATGTATGGAAAGTAGGGTCTATAATTCCTCTGCCTAAAAAAGATATAGTATCTAATATTGGAGACATTCGTCCAACTAGTATTTTACCAGCTCTATCAAAGGTTATGGAGAAAGTCATGCAATTGCAAATTCAAGAGCATCTTAAACACTTTGATTTTTTATGTAAGTGCCAATCAGGATATAAAACTGGCCATAGCACAACTACAGCTTTAGTGCATATAGTTGATGATCTTTCTGCTATGCTTGATAAGAAAAATTCGTTTGCAATTTTGGTTTTGTTAGACTTTTCAAAGGCTTTCGATAGTGTGAATCATGCTCATTTTGTTGCAGAAACTTTACTTGTATTATAAATTTTCTAAATCTGCCGTAAAATTAATACATTCGTATCTGAGTAATCGTAAGCAGTTTGTAAAATGCGGTGCCGATTGTTCAAGCATTTGTGATATGGTTACTGGTGTATCTCAGGGTTCTATTTTAAGTCCATTGCTTTTCTCCATATATATCAATGATCTGTCATGGCGTATAAAGCATTGTAGATTCCACTTTTATGCTGATGATTTACAGCTTTATATTGGTGGGGATGTTCTCAACATAGATGAGACCATCTCATGTCTTAAGAATGATCTAAAACAGATTTCTTTTTGGGCTAAAAATAATTCACTTTCTCTTAATCCTGTTAAAAGTAAGGCGTTATTTCTTTCTAGAACTGTTTCGCTTAATTTGACTCCTACACTTTTTTTGGATAATGATGTTATTTTATTTGTTCCTTTGGTTGACAACATAGGATTAATATTAAATTCGAAACTAACCTGGGATGATTATGTAAATTCTGTATGTCAACGTGTTAATTATAGTTTGTATAAGCTTAGATTGATAAAGAAGTTTTGCCCAATTGATTTACGCATACTATTAATTAAATCCCTAGTTGCGCCAATTTTCACAATTTATTTTTGGATTATATCGTTTCATTCACATATTTATATTTAAATACATAATTATTTTAACTTATTTAATAAATATTTCTTATACAAATATAATTTTAATTGTGTTTTATTAAATTTTATGTTAAACATAACTCACAATGTCTAGTCGTGAACAAAAATTTGAACGACAGAAAAATGACGGTTTCACAACAAACGTCGATTGATAGCGACATTCATAATACCAATTTTAGTAGTCGTCGGAAAATCGACATCGACACGACAATCACAATAGGGGTGATAGATAATAAATTTATTTTCCAACTTGGGTTGCCAGCACCGACACGCCATGGTAACATTGTTCGTGATAGAGATCTATTACGAGAACAAAATTACGACGTTGGTCAGTTACCAGTTTTTGCTGAGACTCAAAAAAGTCTCTTAGTGAATGATCAAAGACAGGCATACACTAAAGTGATGCAATACATAGCAAACGATAACGGAGGAATTATTTTTCTTGATGCACCCGGAGGCACTGGAAAAACATTTCTTCTTAATTTGATACTTGCTGAAGTAAGACAGCAGAATACAATCGGCCTCGCTGTTGCATCATCTGGAATTGCATCCAGTTTACGCGATGGAGGACGCACATCACATTCAACGTTTAAACTACCATTGAATTTGAATCAAGCGGATAATTTTTCTTGCAATATAACACAAAATTCGGAAATTGCCACGTTATTAAAAACATGTAAACTCATTATTTGGGATGGATGTACCACATGGCACACAAAAAACCATTTGAAGCGGTTGATCGTACTTTGTGCGATTTGCGACAAAATAACCGACCAATGAAAGGAGCTCTAACACTACTAGCAGGTGATTTTCGTCAAACTTTGCCAGTCATTCCACGATCAACACCCGCTGATGAACTTAATGCCTGCCTGAAGGCGTCTCATTTTTGGAAACACGTTACGAAAATCACACTATCTACAAACATGCGTGTGAGTTTACATCACGATGGTACAGCTAAAACATTTGACAGGCAGCTTTTGGACATGGGTAACGGAAAATTGACAAATGATATAAAGAGAGAATTCTTGCATAACAATCAAGGTATTTGAATTATATACCTCCCGCGCAACGCCGGGTAACTCAGCTAGATTACCTAAGAAAAATAGGATTGGATTAAGGGTTTTCTATTGCCAAATTTAGCTGATATGGAGTATGCTACCAGTGAATTCTGGTCTTATCAAGTTATACAGCTACTTTAAACAATGTGACTATACAACTATGGCATATTCTTACATAGTTGATCTACTTCAACAGTTTTTGTACGTAACGCTGCAAGTAAATGGGAAGATATAGCCGTTCTAGGAAAACCTGACCAATGCTGGAAGAGAACTAAATTGTTTTCGGAATACGCAATTTGGTACAATTAAACTACATTATGTAATGTAGTTTACATACAAATTACATTATGTACAAATTTTACCGTTAGACTCACAAAATTGCACAACCAAATATTACTCGAAAAAATCAGAAACCCGCTTGATAATTCCAAAATAAGATTTCTGTCGTGACTCACACCAAAAGTAAGGCGATTTTAGTGTTACTAATAGAACTTTTTCACACTCTTGGGATCTGTTATGGCTGGTTATAAACAATTTTGAACTAAGTTAATATGGATGCGGGTGTTGTTGGGTGCTAATAATCGATTAAATTTAATTTCACAACTGTACTCATGGAAATCCTTCATCTAAAAATGATTTCAAAGAAATTGGGTTGGTTAGAAACCGAATACAAACGGTGAAGTGAAATTATTTAGTCATGTCATGTTGTGGAATATGTGATGAAAAATTAATCGAAGTAATGTTAATTCTTAAGTTTTATCATGCTATGTGTACAAAGTGTCCGATGTTGATGTTATCAAGAAAAGCAAAAATTACAACTGATTATATCCGGCTTGTCAACATCCGAAATGTAAAACCACTGAACGAAAATTTTGAAAATGTTCTAACTTCTATAATTCGAAATGGGTTTGGGATGACATTAAAATCTTACGACATAAGGTTCAATTACAATGACACCGCACCGTGGCTAATCGTACCGCATCTATCCGTCATTACGGATTGTCAAACACAATGTTTCCGCGCCGTTCCAGAAAAGTGACATGCCTTGTTGTACAAGTCGGGATAAAATTTTATTTTTTCATAAATTCTTCATAGTTGAAATCCATTTCTTATATTTTTTTACTTTTAATATTTTGAAAACGATATACACGTACTAAATATAATACACTTTTAGTTGTCAAATGATTTCTGAGGTTATGTTATCCGAAAAAGTAGAAAGTTGAGCTATCGTTTCTGAACACACCGCGCCGCTCGGTTCATTGTGATTGCTTTTCCGTTTTCTCATATAAATCCTACGTAATATTACATTTTCTACTTTGACAGAATAACGAAACGGAACGGTGCGGTTCATTGTGATTGAACCTATACACTACTCTTTCCCAGTAAAAGATCAAAGTAGCTGCTAAACCCGGCAAAATAATTGTCACTTTCAAATCGATAGCATCAAAAAAAGGGATTTTGGATTAGGTCCGTAAATTAAAATCATTACCATGTAAAGCTGTGATATTATATTTAAAGGTGGGTCCACATTTACAAAAAATTGTGCCGAACACGTTCGTCGAATACATTTTCGCCGCAAAAAAGGAAGTGTGGATGTGTACGGTGCGATAGCCGCACGAAACTGACACAAAACGACACAAAAATGTATGCCACAATCAACGCATACGATCGAGCACTTGTCGGTTTAAACATTCGCGGCGAAAATTTGTTTGCTCAGGCACACAAAAATTGCCACATATGCCTTTTCAATTGGTGCGGTTTTGCGTTTTGAGGTTTTAATATACAAAGGTTCAGCATAATCTAAGTCAGTTTTCTAAAATTATTTATTTATTTCGTAGAATGCTCAGTGTTAGATGGTTGCGCATTATAAGATTGCAAACTAAATAAGTTTTCGGCAAAATAATTCGTTTTTTGGCGGAATATGTTAAAGATAATCTGCGAACCCGCCCGCTTACTCGTAGTAATCCATTAGACTTTGTTTTGTTGTGTAAAACAATCGATCGACAATACTCTTTGTTGAACCACGTCGAACGTTCCGAAGTAACACAATTTCTGCCGCATTTATTGCAGCTGGATCGATTTATTTATTTATTTTATTTAATATAAATGTTTGAAGTTCTTATGAACTTATTACATTAGTGGCAACTACTTATTTTAATTTATTTCTAGTTTATTAATTGAATTAACCTATAGGTGTGCAGCAACATTTTAGCGATTCATCAACTTGAAATTGGCAAAAAATAGAATTTTGATATTATTAAGGTGAAGAAAAGTATTTTTTCCGAAACACGGCAGGGGATTTAGATTTTTTAACGTTATTACTTAACGAATTCCACATGCTAACTCCCCTCACAAAAAATGATGAATTCATCAGATTACTTTTGTTTATAGCCGGAGTCAAAAGATGAATGCGACGATTGGAAGACGAAACCAATTTCCCTACAATATAGGTGGGTTGTTTATACTTTAAGAACTTGAAAATGTATAAACAAACTCGAAACTCATAGAATTCAGCAAGAGAACAACCAAGTAATGAATTAGCAAAATTCGAGATGTGGTCGTACTTTCTTAGCCCATATACATATCTCACACAAGAATTAAATATCAATCGAAGTTCATTAAAGTACTTCTTCTTTAATTCAAAGAAGACAATATCGCCGTACAAAAAATGTGGAAGGATGTAAGATTTCATCAATTGGAGTCTAAGATTGGTATTAAAACACTTCGTGGTAGCCCATAACATTCTTAATAAAAAAATTACTCGATTACAAACTGTTTCGATGTGGTAACTCCAGCATAAGCACTTGTCAAAAGTTAAGCCTAAATTATTCACAGAATCAGAGAAATCAACCTCCTCTCCTAGTACGCTGATTTTAGGTAGGTTGTGTGTATCACGAATTGTAGACGATATAATAATATATTTGGTTTTCCCAGCATTAAGTTCCAGATTATTTTCTATAGACCATTTTGTAATCAATTGAATTTCGAAATTAACAGTTCCGATAGAATTTGTTATCTCGTTGGGCCTACAAAATCTATAAATTTGCAGGTCGTCCGCGAAAAGGTGATATTTGCATTGAGTGATAACTGCAGGTAGGTCGTTTATATACATCATGAATAGAAAAGGACCTAATACCGAACCCTGGGGAACGCCGCAATTAGTATAAGAAGAGCTTGAGATTCCTGAATTAGTTCTAACCAATTGCGATCGATTTGATAGATATGACAAAACCAAACGACAAGCCGACATTGAAAATTTAAAACTGTTACGAAGCTTGCTAACCAAAATTGAATGATCAATTTTATCGAAAGCTTTACTGAAGTCAAGAAGAACCAGCGTACAAAGATAACCCTTATCTATGGCCCTGCGGATGTCGTCATTGATATGTAGTAAAGCACTATTAGTGCTGAAATGACGTCTGTAAGCAGACTGGTACATTGATAGTAAATTTTCCGATTCAACGTAAGTTAGTATTTGTGACTGTAGTATTTTTTCAAAAACTTTAGACAAAGCAGGAAGCAGACTAATAGGGCGAAAATCAGATAAGCATTTGGGATTTTTATTCTTGGGAATGGGAATAATAATTGATTGCTTCCAACTCTCTGGAAAAATAGAAAACGTTATTAAGCTATTGAAAATATGTAGTAAGTAGCAATCAACCTTTGGTAAAATAAGTTTAACAAACTTAATCGGTATTTCGTCAACTCCAACAGCGTTTGATTTAACGGAATCTAAAGCATCCATAAGGTCAGTGATATCGATGTTTTTAAAACTAAAGTTACCTTCCATCGCACGAGAGTTCATTAATACATCAAAAGTTAGTAACCCCGCTGAACCTGCACTGTTAAGAGAAAAATAATTATTGAATTCATTTGGTGAAAATTGTGGTGATGGTTTTTCGTAGGATGATAGAAAGGGACCAACAGATTTTAAATTTTTCCAAAAAACTTTTGATGGTAGGGATGGGTGCAATATATAGATGAAAAATATTTGGCTTTTGCGCGTTTTATAATATTATTACCCCTATTTCGTACAGCTTTATATTCTTGGTACAGTTCAACTCTTCTTGTACGCTTCCACCGACGTAAAATAAAATCCCTGAAATTTATGGTATCCCTGATCTCATCATTGAACCAAGGCGGCTGTTTAGGTTTGGGTGATATAGTCCTTAGTGGTACAAATTCTTCAAACAAGTCTACAACTAGTTCTGTAAAGTATTCTACTTTATCAGCAGGGTTGTTAAAATTGTAAACCATGCTCCAATTTAAATTATTGCATTTATCAAGCAAATCTGATGACCTAATGCTATTGTAGTCACGAAATGAAATTTTAGGAATAGATCTCTCATGTTTAATATCATAGGAAAAATAAAGAAGATCGTGATCACTAAATCCAACCGAGATTTGGTTATGAAATACAATTTTATCCGTATTAGAAATAATACAGTCCAATAATGAACTAGAGTGTGACGTAAAATATGTTGGCTCGGTGTTCACAGGAGTGAGAGAAAATTCAGTTAGCAACCTTTTAAATTTCTTCGTTGTTGATTTAGTTTCTTTGAGGTCACAATTGAAGTCACCGCACAGTACAATATCATTATAGTTAACACTATAATTTTGCAAGTAGGCCCCAAAATCTTCAAGGAAACGTTTATTCGGCGGTTTATATGCAACAACCAACAACACCTTAGCTGCTCCGAATAATAGTTCTATGAGCATTACCTCCAAATTAGGTGCACAATGACCATGTACCAGTTTATATCGAATGCCTGATTTCACAAAAACGCAAATACCACCTCCCGTTTTTTTTGCATCCAAATTTCGGTCCAATCTTAATATATTATATCCAGAAAGACAAATTGAAGCGTCCGGAATTCGATCATGGAGCCATGTCTCAACAAAGCAGAGAATATCAAGTTTTACGCCGCACACTAAATCTCTTATTTCATCAATCTTGTGAAGAATACTACGAGTGTTAAGAAAAGAAAAATTCAGACCTTTGTACCTATTAATTGAAGATTTGAGAACCACATTGTCTACTATTGAGGAGAAAGCATGTGAATTAACACGTAGATTAGTCATGTAACATCCCAGTATGTTTCGGAAAAAATAAGATATATAAGAAACATAAAAATCAAAATGAAATTAATATCAAAATCAATGAATAGCCTGTCGCTGCACACACCAAAGGTAACTATAACACTAGGAACTAACTTACTAAAACTATATATATTCATTAAATTAGCAATAATTATTATTCTAGTCTCATAAAACAAATGTAAGAAAAGGATGTAATTAATTCAAATAAATGCAATTAAATTAATAATATAAATTGAAACGTTGTACAAAATACATGATTAAGAAAATAATTCATGCGCCAATTCCCGCCACCAAAATGAAACATAACATTTTAATAGAATGATAATATTTAATATTTAAACCAGTAAGTTCCTGTAATATGAGTATCAATTCATGTTAAATGACCGTACTGAATGAAAATAAAAATAAAAAAAAAAATTAAATAGAAAATAAAAAGAGATCGACGTCACGATTTATTGAATGAAAAAGAAATAAAAAAAAATAGGTTGACGTCACGGAACATTCATTCACGATTAATACATAGATAATTACGATAACTCTTTAATCCACAGTTAGATGAAACTTGCATAATGTTTCGACGTAGTTACGTAGAGGTAGTAGATGATGTTTTCGATCTGGTTGTGTAACCACGTAAATTAGTATTTGTGACAACATCATCACCTTCAAGTGGCATAGCTGGAACAGGAATAATAGCCGCAGATTGATGAGTAGATGGGTGCGTGTGATATTCATTGTCAACCATAGTTCCCAATTGTTGTATACTACTCACTGGAGTTGGCCCTGACGTCTTAGTTTTAACAATGTATACAACTCCTGATTTAATGAAAGTTTTATAAATACCTCCAGATTTGTAGATTTTCTTGGCCTCGCCGAATAACAAATTAGTTTTTGTTGTTAAGCCTCGATTAATGTAAATCCGAGTTGATGAATTCATGCCAATATCCTTTAATGATAATGATTGTTTAATCTTATACTGGTTAAAAAATTCGATAGCCGATGCTTTTAGTGCGAATTTAATTATTATCGGAGGAGCACTACTGCTCGATGACATTTTACTTTTAGTCCGGAAGGCAGAAAAACTGTGATCGTTACAGTTGAAATTGATTGAAGTACTAATTTTAGCGACAACATCAGCAACAACTTCGTTGGTTAAAACAGGAACTTGCGTAATAACTATATCGCAGGATCTTTGTTCGGTCTCTAGATAATCAATCCTTTCACTTAGACGTACAATTTCGTCACCCTGGTTATTGATTTTAGTGATAATTGATTCAATTTGATACTTGAAATCACTCAAATGTGAATCAATACATCTAAGTAAGTCTTGCTTGACATTTTTGGCAAAACCATCAAATTCATCAGCGAAGCTTGGTATTTTTGATACGGAATTACTATTAAGTGACATGGTTCAAACAGATGAGTTTTAATATGATATACGCCACACACCAAGTCAGATGAAACGAAAAACTGTTCAATTATAAAATTAACTGTAGATAATCAATCGATTGTACCGTATAATGATGTAATTAAAACACCACACTTTAAGTTTTTAAAATATATCGATTGTGTTTTAAGAGAAAGCACAGATCACATAAAATATAAAACTATGATTGTTTTAATGTATTTGATGATTGGATTATGTCACAATAAACTTTAATTTAATTTCATAATAATGATCACAACAAAAAAAGAAAAAAAAGTACTGTAATATGCGAATAAAAATAGCACTAAGCACATTTAAGTAAACAAAATATCATGAGCACAGTCCTATTAGAACAGCATATCCACAAATTGAGCATATCCATCGATTGAACGACTTTTGAATTTTCTCTACTTACTTTGAGGTAATCTGCAAAATTTGAGGATGTAGGCCATTATTTTCTCGATTTTAAACCACGACGAGCATTTGTTTAATAGATTTTGTGTTATGTCATTATCATCTGTGATGCGATTTTGTTAAATTTGATGGTTTAACTCCTCTCGATATCACGTCTGCTGGGCTATATTTTGAATCAACATGATGCCACTTATTTTGCGGAATTGCTTCGAGATTACTGCCGAAGAATGCCGGGAATTTGCTGTTTCTAAAAATGACTTCCACATTCGTGGAGCATCAGATAGGCAGTGTAGTACGATTATGGCTCCCGTCTAGGCGGAAATGATGATTACGTTACTTCGCCCATATCGTTGATAGCTCACACGTAAAAGACACAACCATATGCCGATTCAGAGACGTCATAAAACGCATGTAATTGCAACTGTTTGTGGCATTTTATTGATGTTAGCCTTCTTGGAATACCAAGAGGTTCAAGTTCTGGTAATGAATTGATGCTATATTGCTTCTTGAATGGTGCCACTACCATAGTCAACATGTCGCCTATATGAAAGTCGTGCACTGTAACATATGCAGCACTTGAAAATGTCTCAAGATAATTTTGAAGTCTGAAGTTAATTTTTCTGGTTGTCTGTTCATAGAATATTTCACATTCGTTCATACATAAATTTGGATTAGTTGTGGCTATCGTTTCTTCATTTTTCCAAAACTTCTTTAACTCAAGGTGTAAGTCGTCACATGCTGAATTAATTATTGACTCAGACGTAGTGTGTATATTGATGACATTTGGTAATTGGTCAGTGAATTTGACCGCAACTAACCAGCCAAATTTTGATGATTGCAAAATTTGATTGGAAAGTTGGAACTTACACATGACTTTCCTTGAGACAAATACGACATAAGTCTCTTTCTATCGTTAATTTTGTTCTTGCACATGCATACATTTTAATTTTGTTGATTGAAAAGGTCTCACAAGATCAAATTGACCATAACTGATCTCAATAGAAATACCAGATGTCGACAGACTTATTTGAAGTAGTCACCAAAAACATGATTCTGGTACATGTGGCTTACTCAACCACAACTCACCATATTCACTCTATCGTCGACGATCAACTGAAAATGGCGGCAAATTCATACTATTTCACATTAAAAGTATGAAAGAAACAATGAAGTAAATAATCGTTGAGTTTTACCGCATTTACCGTTACTCTCGAAAACGTACAAAGTAAACATCACTGTCAAAAATCCTTCCAAGAATTTCAAACTGTTAATGGTCAAGTATGTGCCACTTATCGTGAAGCTTGCCAAGATTTAAATCTTCTTGAAAACGATCCACATTTGAATAATTCACTCGCTGATTCATCGAATAGTGCTCACAACAGCAAAAACGCACATATGTAATTACATTGACAACGTGCTTCCGTTTGCGACAATGAATCAAAATTAGGACATTCAAATCACACCAAACGTGTATAATGAGGGATTGGTTTCGATTGAGAACATATGTTTAGCAGTCGTTAACAAAGCACTGATTCAATTGGGATGGCTGGGTCGAATCAATTGTGATTTGCAACGATAACATATTTTAAAATGAATCTTCCGAAATTGGTTCCAGGACAACGTTTAGCATATGACAGAATTATACATGCAATTACAAACGAAAGTGGCGCCAGGAGGCCCAGGTAAAATTTTACCCATATCACTCACTTATTTTGGCAAATATACGATCACGAAAAAAATACTGCACTCTCATTCGCATCATTTTTAATTACGGCCACTCATTTGGATGGTGATCAAACTGCACATTCAGCACTGAAGTTGCCATTGAAGGAGTAAATCATTAAGACACAAATCAACAGGTTTATGGCAGTACGTACAGAAATTGACTTTGAATACCAATATGCACGTACAACTACGACATGCTGCATCCACTGAACGTTTCGCAAAACAATTGTTGGATATTTAGAATGGAGCACAAAGCTTTCCAAATATCACACAGATTTACAAGAATCATCAGTGGCTCATTGCATTTGCTATGTTAACCATCGATTTTAAGTCCATCGATACTGTAATGATTCAAGACCATTTGCCATTGAAAGTTGGCCTGCCTATCATTCTTCGCCGAAACATGGACAGCTGTATATGTGGGCTGCTCACGTGTCGGAAAACCTTCTGAGTTATTTGTGTATGTACGTACCAGACGGAAAAACAAAAAATATTGTGTATAAAAAAGCACTTCAATAAACAGAATTAAAATACAAGACTTCATTTCTCTGAGTAGCATATTAATTCATATACAGGGTGTCCTAGAATTGGATAACCAAACGAAGCAGAGTGATAGGGAGCTCATTTCCTACAAAAACAGCCAAGTAAAGTTTTTTCGATTTGATGACGGTGCAAAAGTTATTCAACTTTTAGTGTTTTTTAGTGAATGCGCATGCGCACCCACCAAAAAATTAATTTAAAAAAAAACCAAGAGTTCTTTTCATCAAGTTTCTTTTTTAATACGATCTAGCAGAGTGTAGCTTTCCAATAAAATCATTTTTATAAGCTGTATTAAGGTTTTATTCCATGGGAAAAATCTGCTGCCGCAGTAAAAATAACAGCGAGAAAAAAATATAGATTTTACTGGTAGTGTGCGAAACAAAAAATGTGGCCAGTGAAATTTTACTGAGAAAATAATTGTGATGGTGTTAGTGTGCTGCCATAATGTGCTATAAAAAATGTAAATTGAAGTATTTTTTATGGGAGCAATGTTCACACATCTACAAAAAATATTTAAAGATAAGAAATTTTTCTCACATACTCATACGAAATAAATCGTTCGCCATTTTTATAGTCAAATGTTAATTTTTTTCGAGTTTAAATTTGTTAACGTTGGTGGTTTATGTATGTACCACAAATAGATAAAAATTAAAATATTAAATCGAATATAAAATCAAACTGTACGAAAATGTACAAATTATAAAACTTTTATGAAATTTTTAGGTTATGCCAAAATGTAATTGTCAAGGTTAAACCATAATGTTTTTTTTGTTATCGTTTTTTCAGTAAAAAACAATTGCTGTCAGTAAATTTTTTCCATGGAATTAAAGCAATATCTTCTGTCAAATAAAAAGAAGGTTTTGTAAAAGCTGTTTGTTACTTAAATTTTTTTGTTGATGTTTAAGTGACGCCTGTGGGAAAACAATGTACTGCAGAAAGTTGACCCACTATCAGAAAAGTATACGATACTAATTTTAAAATGGTATATCACACACGGTGTTATTCACAACAGGTGTGTGATATACAGGTTTTTTACCATTTTTTTCACAAAGTAAGTCGTGTTCTAACACAATGGTAAACTAAAGTATACCAGTTTTTTATGCAAATCTAGTAGCCCGAATTAAACAAAATTTGTGGTATAAAAACATTTTGAAATTCATATTAGTAGTTCCATACATACTCGAACGTTCATAATTAAAATGTCAATAAGCCATGTAGCTTATGTAGCAGTAATTTTAATTAATTTAAGTAGGCTACCATTTTCCATACATAATCGCCATTCGATATTTTTAATAATATTTGTCCCTTCGAATGTACGTTGCCGCATCTCTCGCTCGGTCTGGTTTACTCTTTCATAAACCAGCTCTTTATAATAACCTTACAGCAAAAAGTCTGAAGGATTTAGACCAGGAGACCGCGGTGGTTATGCAATGGACCCTCCCTTTACAATCCAGCGGCTTAGATAGTTTACGTTGAGGTGCTGTCTCACTACTAGTGCATATAGTGAGGAGGGGCTGCATCATGCTGTAGACACATATTTCCACGCGTTTGTAGAGACACATCATCAAGTAATTCATCAAGTTGTTTTGTAGCTTAGATAGACTTCCCCGTTGATCCGATGTGGTATTTTAAATGGGCCAATCAATTTTCCTTCGACTATTCCCGCCCAGATGTTCACTCCAAATTGGAGTTGAAACCGACGACGTACTACTTTTGAACTTCAAACTTCACTTTTGAACTTACGCGGGCCCAATAGTGCAAAGTTATGGATATTGAATATCCCTTCCCTTTTAAAATATCTTTCGTCACTCCATTAAATGATGTTCAAAAATGGCGAATTTTCTTGGCATCGAGCCAGCATTTCTTCACAAAATTGCACCCTTATTTGATGCTCATCAGGTAAAAAGTTTTGTACACGTTGCACATGGTAAAGGTGCAACTGATTTCTTTTTAAAATGCGATGCAACGTGGACCGTGGCACTTCGCTATCAAGAAAGCGTACCTCATTTCGATGACGTCTCTGGTATTTTGCTGCTGCTCGGGCGTTAGCATTACATAAGCCATAAATGAAACGCATTTCTGCATATCCGCGGTGGGAATAAGCCACATGACTCATTGACATTTTTATTATAAGCGTTCGAGTATGTATGGAACTATTAATATGAATTACAAAATGTTTTTCTTTTTATACCACAAATTTTGTCTAAATCAAGCTACTGGATTTAATTGAAAATTTGTATACTTTAGTTTACCATTGTGTTAGAACTCGGAACTCTGGCGTCACTTACATCATCAAAAATTTTTGAAAAACAAAAAGACATTACAAAACTTTTGTTTTTATTTGACAGAAGATAATACAGCTTATAAAAATGATTTTATTGGAAAGACACACTCTTCCAGAATGTCTTAAAAAAAACTTAAACAAGAAAACTCTTGGTTTTTTTTTTAAACACTAAAAGTGGAATCACTTTTGCACCAACAACAATTCGAGAAAACTTTACTTCGCTTTTCTCACCCTGCTTCGTTTGATTGTACAATTCTGGGACACCCTGTTCATACAGCACCCGGTTGCAACTCTTGCCGGATACTGTAAGTATATATGAATCAAACAGTTCAACTACTTGAAAATAAACGAGAAATCTGAACTCTTTTGCCCTTTCATAGTTGTTAATTAAGTTTTTAATTTATTACTATTAAATTGGCCCGCAAACATTTAACCTACTAAACTCAAATATTTAGATTACCACACGTAATTTACTTAGTGACGTAAACAATAAAATACTTCTTCATAAATCACACAATCTGATGTCGGTGCCACAAACAACAACCAAAAAAAAAAAAAAGAAATCCTACTAATAATCAACAAAAGTATTTCATTTGCACAATTTCGGTACAAAATTAAAATTCACCCCAAAAATAAAATAAAAGTAAAATAAAAATAATTCAAATCGAAAATGTCGAGAAACAAACCCAAAATAAAATCACGGAAGTTTGGGAAAATAATTTTCTGCTGCTTTTCATTTATTTTTATGGTATTTCCTTAATTTTGTGTTTGTGGGTCAACAACAGTTTGTTGTTGGTTTCGGTGTGTTGTTTATAGTAGAAAAGTTTGTTCGTTCATTCCGTCAGAGGGTAGGAGTATGCCCAGCGGATGGTCGGTCGGTTGGTCAAGTAACGAAATGTGTACATTGTACTTGTTTGTGTATAAGAATGCGTGTTTACAGAAAATTAAAATGGAAATATGATTTTATTTTGTTAAATTTTGTGAAATATTTGGGTCACCAAATAAGTAGTTCATCGTTTTTTCAAATTTGAAAAGTACTTTAAGGATTAATAACCATTTCTTGTTATAAATTGGCATCACACAATTTCAGTATAAAATGAGATTTATGGTGTGCTGCTAATGCGTGATTATCAAAAATTACAGCTAAGGATATTGCGATCGTTATTTAGTCTACACTGGTAATTTACTCACAATCTAGATTACGGTCGAAGATTTTAATCACAAGTTTTGACAATTTGACATAATTATAACATAGTTTCGTTAATTAATTTAGTAATTTGAGCTGGTTTACTTAATTACTATTTTCTAATAATCACAACAAAACCCTAATTTAACAAACTATATTGTGATAAATACCATAAAATTAAAATTTATAATATAATAGCCGTTGGTGGCTAAGCTACATAACCCAGCACCACCAATTATCATAAAGACATTAAGGCATTTTGTTTTGTGTTGCTAGTGAAATTAAGATACAATTAGCGTGAGTTGTTTCAAGATTTCTTGAATAATTTTATTTCTGAAACATCTTAGAACAAAACCAATATTCGTTCTTGTAAATAGAGTAACTGGGCAGCAACCACCACGTGAGAAAGATGTACCAAACGAACAACCATAGCAAAACTGCTCTCGCAACTATCAAGGAACACCAATCTTTAACTTAATAAATATTTGGTCATTTTAGATAACTCAAAATCAAATGGTTTGGTCATCGCACGACCAAACGTGCGAGCCTAAATGGTTACGGTACATATAACATTTTCAAACGCCCCATTTAATGATGTAGCTAAAGTCAAACGAGCTTTGTCATTAAGATTGCCATTAGGGTTGACTTACCTGTACCAAACAAATGTGTAGATTTCGAAAACCGCGTCGATACACAAAATTCCCACCTATTATGCTGAAGAAGTCGACATGCTGTATAAGATAGCGGAATTTTGACAGCGGAAAATAAGAGATTGCGCTACTCTCCGCAAGTGGCAGCACTATCACTAAAGAGAAATAATTTTGTTATGTAATTACCAGCGGAAATTTTTCATTCATTATGTACCACTTTTTTCACTAAATAAAATATCCCAGCGGAAAAAAATATTAAAAGTGAACCTTAAAATGGCAAATTAATTGATCTCCGAAGTAAAGAAACTCGGTATATGAAATCTTGAAATTTAACAGCAATCCGTCTATCCGCCATTTCTACCAATAGTAACCAATACTTTCGGTTGTTTTTCTAATAGCCTAGGTCATACTGAGACTATATGGAAAATTTGGGGAAAATTCAGACACCAGAATTTTCACTAGAATTTTTTGATTTTCTGCGGCCATATGTTATTTTCAGTTTTTGACCAATAACTCAAAAAACTTCCACTAGTAACCAATACTTTCGGTTGTTTTTCTAGTAGCTTAGATCATACTAAGCAAAACAACCGAAAGTATTGGTTAGTAGTGGAAGTTTTTTGAGTTATTGGTCAAAAACTGAAAATAACATATTGCCGCAGAAAATCAAAAAATTCTAGTGAAAATTCTGGTCTCTGAATTTTCCCCAAATTTTCCATATAGTTTCAGTATGACCTAGGCTACTAGAAAAACAACCGAAAGTATTGGTTACTAGTGGAAGTTTTTTGAGTTATTGGTCAAAAACTGAAAATAACATATGGCCGCAGAAAATCAAAAAATTCTAGTGAAAATTCTGGTCTCTGAATTTTCCCCAAATTTTCCATATAGTCTCAGTATGACCTAAGCTACTAGAAAAACAACCGAAAGTATTGGTTACTAGTGGAAGTTTTTTGAGATATTGGTCAAAAACTGAAAATCTCTTATTTGGCCGCAGAAAATCAAAAAATTCTAGTGAAAATTCTGGTCTCTGAATTTTCCCCAAATTTTCCATATAGTCTCAGTATGACCTAAGCTACTAGAAAAACAACCGAAAGTATTGGTTACTAGTGGAAGTTTTTTGAGTTATTGGTCAAAAACTGAAAATCTCTTATTTGGCCGCAGAAAATCAAAAAATTCTAGTGAAAATTCTGGTCTCTGAATTTTCCCCAAATTTTCCATATAGTCTCAGTATGACCTAGGCTACTAGAAAAACAACCGAAAGTATTGGTTACTAGTGGAAGTTTTTTGAGTTATTGGTCAAAAACTGAAAATCTCTTATTTGGCCACCGAAAATCAATAAATTCTACTGGAAATTCTAGTTTCTGAATTTTCCCCAAATTTTCCATATAGTCTCAGTATGACCTAAGCTACTAGAAAAACAACCGAAAGTATTGGTTACTAGTGGAAGTTTTTTGAGTTATTGGTCAAAAACTGAAAATCTCTTATTTGGCCACCGAAAATCAATAAATTCTAGTAAAAATTCTGGTCTCTGAATTTTCACCAAATTTTCCATATAGTCTCAGTATGACCTAGGCTAGTAGAAAAACAACCGAAAGTATTGGTTACTACTGGAAGTTTTTTGAGTTATTCGTCAAAAACTGAAAATAACATATGGCCGCAGAAAATAAAAAATTCTAGTGAAAATTCTGGTCTCTGAATTTTCCCCAAACTTTCCATATAGTCTCAGTATGACGTAGGCTACTAGAAAAACAACCGAAAGTATTGGTTACTAGTGGAAGTTTTTTGAGTTATTGGTCAAAAACTGAAAATCTCTTATTTGGCCGCAGAAAATCAAAAAATTCTACTGAAAATTCTGGTGTCTGAATTTCCCCAAATTTTCCATATAGTCTCAGTATGACCTAAGCTACTAGAAAAACAACCGAAAGTATTGGTTACTAGTGGAAGTTTTTTGAGATATTGGTCAAAAACTGAAAATCTCTTACTTGGCCGCAGAAAATCAAAAAATTCTAGTGAAAATTGTGGTCTCTGAATTTTCCCCAAATTTTCCATATAGTCTCAATATGACCTAAGCTACTAGAAAAACAACTGAAAGTGTTGGTTACTAGTGGAAGTTTTTTGAGTTATTTGTCAAAAACTGAAAATAACATATGGCCGCAGAAAATCAAAAAATTCTAGTGAAAATTGTGGCCTCTGAATTTTCCCCAAATTTTCCATATAGTCTCAGTATGACCTAAGCTACTAGAAAAACAACCGAAAGTATTGGTTACTAGTGGAAGTTTTTTGAGTTATTGGTCAAAAACTGAAAATCTCTTATTTGGCCGCCAAAAATCAAAAAATTCTACTAAAAATTCTGGTCTCTGAATTTTCCCCAAATTTTCCATATAGTCTCAGTATGACCTAGGCTACTAGAAAAACAACCGAAAGTATTGGTTACTAGTGGAAGTTTTTTGATTTATTGGTCAAAAACTGAAAATAACATATGGCCGCAGAAAATAAAAAAATTCTAGTGAAAATTCTGGTCTCTGAATTTTCCCCAAATTTTCCATATAGTCTCAGTATGACCTAAGCTACTAGAAAAACAACCGAAAGTATTGGTTACTAGTGGAAGTTTTTTGAGTTATTGGTCAAAAACTGAAAATCTCTTATTTGGCCACCGAAAATCAATCAATTCTACTGGAAATTCTAGTTTCTGAATTTTCCCCAAATTTTCCATATAGTCTCAGTATGACCTAAGCTACTATAAAAACAACCAAAAGTATTGGTTACTAGTGGAAGTTTTTTGAGTTATTGGTCAAAAACTGAAAATCTCTTATTTGGCCGCCGAAAATCAAAAAATTCTAGTAAAAATTCTGGTCTCTGAATTTTCACCAAATTTTCCATATAGTCTCAGTATGACCTAGGCTAGTAGAAAAACAACCGAAAGTATTGGTTACTACTGGAAGTTTTTTGAGTTATTGGTCAAAAACTGAAAATAACATATGGCCGCAGAAAATAAAAATTTCTAGTGAAAATTCTGGTCTATGAATTTTCCCCAAACTTTCCATATAGTCTCAGTATGACGTAGGCTACTAGAAAAACAACCGAAAGTATTGGTTACTAGTGGAAGTTTTTTGAGTTATTGGTCAAAAACTGAAAATCTCTTACTTGGCCGCAGAAAATCAAAAAATTCTAGTGAAAATTCTGGTCTCTGAATTTTCCCCAAATTTTCCATATAGTCTCAATATGACCTAAGCTACTAGAAAAACAACTGAAAGTGTTGGTTACTAGTGGAAGTTTTTTGAGTTATTTGTCAAAAACTGAAAATAACATATGGCCGCCGAAAATCAAAAAATTCTAGTGAAAATTGTGGCCTCTGAATTTTCCCCAAATTTTCCATATAGTCTCAGTATGACCTAAGCTACTAGAAAAACAACCGAAAGTTTTGGTTACTAGTGGAAGTTTTTTGAGTTATTGGTCAAAAACTGAAAATCTCTTATTTGGCCGCCGAAAATTAAAAAATTCTACTGAAAATTCTGGTCTATGAATTTTCCCCAAATTTTCCATATAGTCTCAGTATGACCTAAGCTACTAGAAAAACAACCGAAAGTATTGGTTACTATTGGTAGAAATGGCGGATAGACGGATTGTTGTTAAATTTCAAGATTTCATATACCGAGTTTCTTTACTTCGGAGATCAATTAATTTGCCATTTTAAGGTTCACTTTTAATATTTTTTTCCGCTGGGATATTTTATTTAGTGAAAAAAGTGGTACGTAATGAATGAAAAATTTCCGCTGGTAATTACATAACAAAAATATTTCTCTTTAGTGATAGTGCTGCCACTTGCGGAGAGTAGCGTAATCTCTTATTTTCCGCTGTCAAAATTCCGCTATCTTATACAGCATGAAGTCGACGATTATTATATTCGAAATTCAAAAGGATGACTCATCGGTAAACACAATTCCATTTTAAATTATTTAAACAGTTTTTTTATTTTTAAACAAGTTATTTTAAGCTTAAATTTTCGATGAATTTTTGTAACAGAAGTAATGAAAAAATTCATTAACTCACTAAATTTATTCTTACAAACTTTTCATCTCATTCACACTGGAAGCTTGGGAAATGGTGCTAATCTCAGAGATACCCAAAGTCCCAAGCAGATTTGCCAGAGAAAATAAGTAGAAAGATGATTAAGAATCCCTTAAGATAAACCGTATAATATAAATGGAATAAGGTAGATTTAAAAAGCTAGGCATGTTGTACATATTACATATTGGTTAAGCCTTTTAGCCAATGCTTGTTATTGATGAGAAAATAAAATTGAAATTGTTTTCAAGAACAAGTCGTAATGAATAATAAGCCAAATACCAATTTTCCAACAGATCGAAACAACGTGCCCATAAATAGGTTTACTTATCAGTGACACTATTCTGGTTTCCCCGGGAATAGGGAATTGGGAATTAGTCACGTTTTTTAATCAATTGGGAAGTTTTGTTCCCCAAAGTGTATTCTGGAGTTTGGAAATTTTATTATTTGAAAAAATAATTCCATTTTATAGCAGTTTAGACGTTAATTTTCCCCATTTTTGGGGGGGAAATTGTTATTCGTATACATTTTGGAAATTTAAACAATATTCTTGGTAAGAAATGAATATACATTTAAAAATAAATTAAAGTTGTAATAAGGCCACAATACGTGTTTTAGTTTATAAATATTAACATAAAAAAAAATTCCCAAGAAATTATTCCCTGTCTGGCGGAATACACATTTGGGAACGGGAAATTTGGGAATTAGTGCAATTTGTAATTACAGCAAGATATTTTCCCAATTCCCCGGGCTAAAACCAAAATATGGCCACATAAAATATAATTTCATCAAAGACATCTTCTATTCGAGTATCAAGTGTAGTTGAGTAAATAAAATGCTGGTTCTCAAAGTTAAGTTTATTAGCTCAGGTCGTTTATTATAAAAATTTTATTATTTTAAATTACATGCTACTCGTACAAAGTTTTATAATCGACTCAAGACTCTACAAGAAAAATCCTGTTACATAAAAATTCAGTTTTAATTTACGAATTACGATGCATACATACATAATATATAAAAATATAAAATGAGAGTGTAAGAGAGTATAACAAACAAATTACCTCGCACACATACAAAAAAAATTGAACGAAAAATTGAATGCGAGAATACAAACAGAAAAATATGAAAATAATTGAAAATAAAATGAAATGTACAAGTTTATTCCCTGCTCACATTTAGGCGTTCGTAAATTTCAAAACAAAAACAAATCCTCAAATAAATATAAATGACAAACTTGAACATAACCGGCCCTCTTGAAAGACACAGCTTTCAATATAAATTTAATTCAAAATGCTAAGTGTCAATTGGTAATTTGCATATTTTGGTTATTGATCGTTTGAAAGTTCTTTTGATACCATCAGCCATCATTTGTAGTTCCACTACTCTTACGTTACCATCTGATCCTGGTGATGTTGATACCACAATAGACAATGACCATTTCGTTGGCGGGAGATTCTCTAGAATTAATAAAACGACATCTCCTTCTTTTATAGTTATTTGTTTTGGATTTCCATTTCGAATGCGTTTGCAAATTATGAAGATATTCAAGCGAGTAGCGTTTCCAAAACGATTCCACCATTTTGCTGGTCTCCTGCCAATTCGATAGATGATTTTCTTTGATACCGTTGTATGATGGTTCGGGAAAGGTCGAAACAGGCCCACCGGTTAAAAAATGGTTTGGGGTCAAAGGTTCTGGATGGTTCGTTGGTCGGTTGGAGGTTGGAGGTGGGTCTGTTGGATCGTTGGAGATACAAGTCAAGGGTCTGGAATTCAAGATCCCTTCTATTTGGACCACTAAGGTGACAAATTGTTCGAAATTCAAAATTTTGTCCCGAGTTACTCGTTTAAATATCATACCATTCACGCAATTCGTTTTTGGCACCGCGAAAATTGGTTGCGTTATCTGACCATATAGTATGTATTGTACCTCTTCGACTAACAAATCTTTTCAAACATGATATGAAAGAATCAGTACTTAGATTTTGTACAATTTCAAGGTGTACCGCTTTAGTACAAAAACAAATAAAGGAAGCAACGTACATCCGTTGGGGTAACGTTTTTTTGTTGCTAGACATTCTTACAGAAAAAGGTCCGCAAAAGTCAACACCTGTATTGAGAAATAAATGATTGAAAGCGATCGGGTGGCAAATTTCCCATTATTTGCTAACATGATGTAGGTTTCGCTCTAAAGTACTCGACACAGGACCGTACTGTCTGTTTGGCTAAATTTTTGCCATGTATGGGCCAATAATGTTGGCGAACGAGTGATACCAGTAGTTGAGGTCCTGCATGACAGTTAATCTTGTGTTCATATTGGAATATCAATTTCGTTAAGGTGTGTTTTGGTGGAAGTACGATTTGGTGTTTTATATTGTAGTTCAACGAATTTGTGTTAGCCAATCTACCTCCCACACGAATTATGTCGTTATCATCAAGGAATGGATGTAAAGTATTAAGTAAACTATTTTTACTAATTTCCTGTTTTTCTTTAGAGATTTAAATTCCTCTGAGAAAGATTCTCGTTGTACAGCTTTTATCAGTAATATGGTACTGCTTCTCATTTCATTGACGGTAATATAAACGGTCTTGTCGATTTCTTTACGTTTTTTAATATTGATGAATCGTAAAACATAAGATAATACACGTATTAACTTTCCAATGAACTCATATTTGGGGATCAACTCCAAAATGACTTCTGAACTTGCTATCAAGAGCATTGCTCCTGTTTCAGTTCAGTTTTCGAATTGTCGAAATCATTTAAAGATGTTTTAAATATCGAACTGTAGTCATTTGACTGAAGCATTTTTGGACCATGCCACCATAATTCTAAATTATGGAGATCGTTCGGCATTATTCCTCTAGTAATGAGATCTGCAGGGTTATTCGTAGTATCGATATGTTTCCACGTGAAATTTAAAGTTAATTCTTGAATTTCATTGACCCTATTAGCAATGAACGTTTTTAATCTGTGTGGTGGAGTCTTAATCCAACACAACGTAATGGTAGAATCTGACCACAAAATTATGTTATCGAAAAGTAAATCAAGAGCTGCGATGACCGAAGAAACTAATTTTGCAAGGAGCAAAGCGGCAGAAAGTTCTAGTCTAGGAAGTGATGACGTTTTTAAAGGAGCTACTCGTGACTTACTGCAAAGCAGGTTTACGGATATAATGTTATCTGAATCAATAGTTTTTATATACAGACATGCGCCATATGCCTTTTCTGAAGCGTCACTGTAGCCGTGGAGCTCTGTACGGGTAATAACATTCTTTTTTGTGTAACCCATGACATTTCTGATAATACGAACTTGGGATATTTCGTTCAAGGTTGTAGTGTAGTTGTTCCATGTCTCGTGCAAATGACTTAGAATCAACTCATCCCAATCTAGTTTGAATTGCCATAAAGTTTGTACAAGAATTTTTCCCGTTATAATCACTGGAGAAAGAAATCCTAAAGAAATCCTTCCGTTTCGTTAATGGTTTGTCACTGTCGAACGTTGGTGGTTTGAAGACAAATTAATCCTCTTTAGGTTGCCATAGTAAACCTAACGCTTTTACACAATCTTCAACACTAAATTCGTTGAATTTTAATTTCTCTTGATCTTGAGGTGGAATATCTTCTAACAGGCGGGAATCGTTTGCACACCACTTGTGAAGATGAAAACCACCGGAATTGAGCATCTTAATCATTTAGTTTTGTAATTGTTTTGCTTGCACGATATTATCGCAGCCTGTTATAAGATCGTCCACATAAAAGTCTTTTAGTGCGACCTTAGACGCTATTGGATAATTTGCGACTTCATCCAAAGCAAGTTGATTAAGTGTTCTTGTGGCTAAATACGGAGCCGACGCTGTCCATTTTGTTGTTAGGATTTTCTCGCCAGAGTATGCGTTGTAGCCTTGTCTGTATGTCATTAATTTGTATTTGTCGGTACATCTTTGATATATCACTTGACATGGCATATCTGCGCGTTCTAAAACTTAAAACTATTTCAAAAAAATTGGATTGTACCGTTGGGCCGACAAGCATCAGTTCATTAAGGGATTTATTTGACGACGTCTTAGCAGACGCGTCAAAAACCACGCGAAGTCTCGTCGAAGATGATAATGGTCTTGGGGCATATAATACGTAGATTCGTTTGAATTATCGTTAACATTTTCGGTTACGATTCTCATATGTACCAAATTCAGGTACTCGTTTATAAATTCAACATAAGGTTGTTTTAAATCATCGTTTGCATTAAGCTTCCGTTCCAGATAGTGAAATCTCTTTAAGGCGTTTTGTTTTGAATCACCTAGACAATTGAGTGGTTCACGGAAGGGCATCAAAACTGTATAGCGACCATTTGGCTCACGTTTTGTTGTTTGAATGAAGTACGATTCACACTTCTTTTCCTCTTCAGAGAGAAAACGTTTTGATGGATTATTTTCAATCCCCCAGAACTTTTTAATACGTTCGTCAAGCTGTTCGTTTTTAATAGCACTACTGCTCAATTCATTTAGAAGAAAGTTATGTTCAACTTTCTCTAAATGTTTTCCAAAAACTACCCATCCAAACATTGACTCTTGAACGTTTGGATGTTCTAATGAAAATTGAAAACGATTGGGTAAAAGTATTTCTGGGAACATCTCAACACCGATCAGAATATCTATGGGTGACGCGATGTTGAAAAATGGATCGGCTAGTTTTATATGTTTTGGAAGTTGCCAACGAGATATATCGAACGTATTCGATGGACATGGAAGTCTATTTGAAATGTTGTTAGTTATTGCAAATTCCAATTTAACACAAAAACGTTTATAATTCGAGTGTATGTTCTTTGAAATACTTTGATATATTGAGGATTTTGAACCATTTAGACCATTCACTGTCAAAATATTTTCATTTCGAGACGTAAAGTTAAGTTTTTTGACGAAATGATCAGTAATAAAATTTGACTGGCTTCCAGAGTCTAGTAACGCTCTGCATTTAATTAATTTGCCTGCACTGTCTTCAATAGAAACAATCGCGGTAGGAATAATTGTCGTTTTTCCGTAACGTTCATTCGATAAATGATAATTCGTTGTCTGACTTGATTTCTGTTTCTCAAATTGCGAGTTTACCACATCGTCCGAGTTTGATGGTTTTGTGACCGTTTGGTCGAAATGTAGTAAGGTGTGATGACGACCTCTACAAATTTTGCATCCCAAAGATTTACAATCAAACACGCGATGTTTTGGATTCAAACAATTAATACATGCATTTACTGCCTTGATTTTGTCGTAACGCTGTTGCGGTGTAAGGCTGTGGAACGCTGAACAATTAAAACAGGCGTGATATGGTTTGCTACACATACCACATTTTCCGTTTGAAAAATTTGTTGCTTTATTAGCCAAAAAGTTCGATTCCCGTTTAGGATGTGCTTTGTTGAAATGCGACTTAAACGGAACTTTAGGGTTTGAATGCGAAGTTGAATCGTTCGGTATTTTAATTATTAAATTTTCAGATTCACGTAAAACGCGACATTTTCGTTCCAGAAATTCATTGAAATCTTCCCATGTTGGGAGTTGATGGGGCTCAATAGTTTCTTCCCATTCGCCACGTGTGACATTATCAAGCTTACGAGTAATTAATTTCAATATTATTGTCCATGCTTTTTCATATCCCGTTTTGGATAGCGTTATGTGTCCAATAGATGCCTTAGCATCTCCTCGAAGTTTATCCATAAGATAAGTATATTTAATTACTTCGTCAATCGACTCATTATTGAGTATTACCGCTACGTAAGTATCACGAAATGTAGTCCACTGAGTAAGATCAGTACCATCAAAGTATGGAATTTTAATCTCCAGTAATTTTAACGATTGCGATTGACTATGTTTAAAAAAATGAGTTTCGATTGATTCAGCTTTATTTTCACCTTTGTGATTATTTTCGTTTGAATTTGCTATTGAATTAAGTTTTCCTATCATACTGTGAAAACGATTTTCGAAATCTGCAAGAGGCTCTTCAAATTGTCGAAATTCGGTATCGGAAATTATTTCTATTAAACTATTAAGAAGCGAATTATAATCATCAACAGTTTTTTCAAGGGAATTAATTCTGCTTCGACATTCGTGTTCTTCTAATTTTAAATCATCTCTTTTCCAAAGATTTTCGACCACTGTAAATTTTGATTTAAACACACCAAGTTTTTTCTTAAATTCAGGAATCGCGCTTAAATTTTCAAACTACCAATCACCAACATATTTTTTAGATATTGACATTAACTCGTGAGAAATATAAATGAGGTTATGTCAGATTTGTCAAATTATTCACCAATACAGGATGTTAAAATATTCGGATCTGTGAGCAAAAAGTTTTATGTTGTACTCTACTTTAAATTGATGTTAATGTTCCAAATTATTTTTTACGATGAAAAATATTGCTTTCGACGAGGTAGCAAACAACAATAAATGGTAATTTGATTCAGCACCGCTGACGTTGTAAGTGTTGGACGTTTTCCACACGTCTTAATATAATTATTTGTTCACACTCGCGGATAACACTGTGCTAGATGAAAAATGTGACAAGCTGGGTACCTAGGGGGTAAACCTAATTCGAGTATGCTGAGTTCAATGGTGCTAGTTCCATTTTAAAGTTGGTCCCCATTTTTGAGATATCGGTTTCGACATGTTTTGGCTCTCAGTCAAAATATACCCTTATTTTCACGTTAATAGCTCTTGAACCATTAAGATTGTTGTTATACTTTCTTTAGCAAAGTTGTTGCGCAGGTCAAGATAAAGAACTTTGCCGAACATATCAAGACCGAAAAACCACATCTAATTTTTTTTTGCTTTTCATTTCGACGAAAACCCTGATTTTATCATTTTTTTATCATTTTGTTGAATTTACGAGTAAATCGAGTAGAATCGATCGAATAAACATCGCATCGACAAATATAGATACAATAGAAACTATTTAAAAGAAAGTTAAATAGATTCAGTTGATTTTATGGTGATTTTTCCTAAAAAAAAATTCCTAAAAAATTAACATTTTTCTTCTCTTTGACAAAAGAATGGCGTGCCGTTGCGATAGTGGATAAAAATCCTGGATTTTTCCATCCCATCGTATTAACCAATTACATCACGTAAATTATCACTTTGGACGGTAGTCCAAACGAGTTACGAAAGCACCTATTGTGCTGGAAGTCGAACTCGTATATATGAGTTCGACTTCCAAAAAATTAGTTTTTCAGGTACAACTGCCCAAAGAGTGTCCCAATTATTTTTTAACTAGCAAATTATGATTGTAGACGTCAATACCAATTCAACGACACCTCACACGTCCAAAACGGATGATTTTGACCAAAGTTATGACATTTGGGAATTTTTCTGTGACGTCACGATATAATCTTCCTTTGGTATATATGTTTGTTTGTCCGTACTTCTTTCATTTGATCTCATATTTTAAGGGTTTGTAGTACTTGAAAACCTAAGCAACTTTTGTTCTACAACTTTTTGATTTAGCCGCCATGTTGGCCGCGGCCATCCTCTGAAAGGCCATTTTAGCCACGCCCACAACGCTGAACTTATTTGACATACCCCGGACATATGCATATCGTTAGAAAGGTATAGACAGCTATCAAATAGCATATAAAAAAAATTCAAAAAATTAAGGGTGAAGGTCATTTTGGCCAAAAAACTGAAAAATGCCAAATCGGCCGGCCACTTTCGGCCAAATTGCTTAAAAATTAGCCCAAAACTTTTGGTTCATATTTTCAGAATTATTAGTCACAAACCTCACCTACAATATGACATCAACCGTTTGTCCCAGAAAACTCGTATATTTTAGATATTGACCTCCATAACTTAAAAGTCACGTTAATTTTTTTCAAAATTTCATTTTTTGGCTCAAATGCACCCTAATATCGGTCCGTTGCGGTTCATAATGATTGTGAATCAACGTATTACAATGAAACAAATATAAATACGTCATATTATTATCATTGCTAAGAGAATTTTTACTAGTGACCCTTTTTTCATAACAAAAAAAAAATGAAAAAACTGACAAATTGATGTGATCGAAAAAACCATCAAAAACATTGAACATTTGACAGTCTCCTTGCATAAAATCGATATTTTTTTAATCTTTATGATGATTTCTTTAAAAAATAGATCTTATCTCCACTCCCATCGCATAAAGATGGAATATCAGCGAGAGGGTAGCTACCATTAATTTTTGTTTCCAACTAACACACTAAAATATGTATATTTTGTTGTATTGTTTAAGGAATCAAAAATGAATTGCTATCGAGTGTGTGTGAACTGTTTTGACTGACAACAATAAAACGGAAGGAAAATTGTTTTTTTCGGCACAAATTTGATATCAGAAATTTTGTGAATTGAATTCGGCTTTCATCACTCGAACATTTACCTCGTACAACAGACAAGCCACTTTGCATACAAAAAAGTTGAAAAAAATTGAAAAATAATCTGGAATAGAAAAATCCGAGATTTTTATCCGTCGTTTGTTTCTGTGATTGAATGGCGCAGTGACATTTGATGGTTGATATATTGATGCAGATGTTTCTTAATTTACGTGTATAATTTACGTGATGTAATTGGTTAAAACGATGGGATGGAAAAATCCAGAATTTTTATCCATTATCGCAACGGCACTAAACGGCATCAACTGAATCTATTTAACTTTCTTTTAAATAGTTTCTATTTATCTATATTTGTCGATGCAATGTTTATTTGATCGATTCTACTCGATTTAAATTCAACAAAATGATAAAAAATGATAAAAACAGTGTTTTTCGTCGAAATGAAAAGCAAAAAAAAATTAGATGTGGATTTTCGGTCTTGATATGTTCGGCAAAGTTGTTGGTCTTGACCTGCTGAAGAAACTTTGCTGAAGAAAGCATAACAACAATCTTAATGGTTCAAGAGCTGGTTCAACGTGAAAATGAGGGTATATTTTGACTGAGAGCCAAAATATGTCGAAACCGATATCTTAAAAATGGGGACTAACTTTGAAATGGGACTAGAACCGTTGAATTCAGCATACTCGAATTAGGTTTACTCCCTGGGTGCCCAGCTTGTCACGAAAAAAAGTTCGCAATTCAAGCGCAGTGTAATTAACGGAAACCGTTCTTGAATGTTGTAACTGCGAAGTTTTATTTTTCCAATTTTTTAATAAGTTGAATGGACGTATTTCCACATTAACGTTGATGAATTTTCTTGTTTCAATCCGTTTTGATTGTCAAGGCCAAGATTCTTAATTTATCTGATAATAAATCACGTTTAATAAATCCAAATCCGTGAGATGGACCAAATTATGAAGCGTAGTTGAGTAAATAAAATGCTGGTTCTCAAAGTTAAGCTTATTAGCTCAGGTCGTTTATTATAAAAATTTTGTTATTTTAAATTAAATGCTACTCGTTCAAAGTTTTATAATCGACTCAAGACTCTACAAGAAAAATCCTGTTACATAAAAATTCAGTTATAATTTACGAATTACGATGCATACATACATAATATATAAAAATATAAAATGAGAGTGTAAGAGAGTATAACAAACAGATTACCTCGCACACATACAAAAAAAAATTGAACGAAAAATTGAATGCGAGAATACAAAGA
Source organism: Nephrotoma appendiculata (assembly GCA_947310385.1). Taxonomy (NCBI): domain Eukaryota; kingdom Metazoa; phylum Arthropoda; class Insecta; order Diptera; family Tipulidae; genus Nephrotoma; species Nephrotoma appendiculata. The sequence goes on from OX371223.1 coordinate 273,675,305, forward strand.
GAATAATATGAAAATAATTGAAAATAAAATGAAATGTACAAGTTTATTCCCTGCTCACATTTAGGCGTTCGTAAATTTCAAAACAAAAACAAATCCTCAAATAAATATAAATGACAAACTTGAACATCAAGTATTCGGTCAATTTGGAATAGTTCTCGTCAGCTAGATTAGCATATTCGAAAAAATGCAAAGCGCTAATATGAGCAAAGCAATGATTCAATGAATGATAGTATCATACGCTGCCATTAGTTTAGATAACTCAGGGGCATAGTGTTTTTCTCTTATAGATAAAATTATAAATAAATTATTGATCAACAGTCAAGCTATGTTGGCTGAAGGGTAGACTCTCAATTTTACATATTCCAAAAATATTAGGTCGATAATCTATTTGAATATTAAACCAGCATCTATAGAGAAGAGAATTTTGCGAAAACCTGTTAACTATAGACCTGTGACATTATTTTGGATTTCCCTGGGAATTGGAAATTGGAAAAAATATTTGCATAGTATTTTTCTCTAAATTGCATTTTTCTGGCCTACTGAAGGAATAAGTTTGGTGTAAATATTTTTGTAATAAAGTTAAACTTAGTACTCAGTTCGATTTCATACGATTTTACTAAAGTGGAAATTTTCATACGATTTTAAGTTCGGTATCCAGCTAGCGCTAAGGTAAATTTTAAATATAAATTTGACGTAAAATTTAGCTAGCGAAATAACAAAAAAAAATATTTAGCTCACGATTTCGCAGATGTGGTACGCAGCTGACTTGAAAAGTTTCTTGTTATCTCATTCACATATAAACTGCGCTAGTGAAAACTCTAGAAACGTTTTTGCAGGAATTTATCTGCCTAGAACAAGAAAATTTAGAAAAATTTAGACAGCAAAACGTGATTTTTTTTTAAATGGATGAACAAATTAATTTTCTATAGACTATGGAAATAGTTTCGAACTATATTTTTGATTTTTATAGGACAAATAAAACAAACGTCAAAATTTATCTCTTAAACTTTTTAGCTTACTAATTTTTCTGTAATTTAGTGGAGACTTGTGGAGATCGCGTTAAAATGTATCTTAAAGCGAGCTGGATACTTAGCTTTAATAAAATGAAATTAGAAATGAAAAATTCCATTTCTGTTTTTTGTAGTACTCAGTTCACCAGCGAAAAAGCCAAATGTATTCAATACAAAAAAAACTCCCAAATTATTTTCATGTGAAAATAATGTATCGGTACATTATTTTTACGTGAAATTTTAGCATCTGCTTGTGTTTGACAAAAAACAAAAATTGAAATACCATAAATCTTTAAATTTTTAATAAAATCAATTTAAATAAATTTTTTCTCGTAAAATAAACAAATTCATCTATGTATTTTATACGTTATAAATCATTATTCTCCAAATAAAAGTTCATTTCTATTTCACCCGAAAATAAATAGATTTTTGGAGATCGCGTTAAAATTTCATTTCATTTTGGACTGGGTAGGTACTAAGCTTTAAATGCTAGCATTATCGATATATTTTGTATCAGGTGGTAATAAAAAATTCTGTTGTATGAGCCGAAAATTACATTTAATTGAAGTTGGCAGTAAATTTTCGCCGAAAAAAAATTGAAAAAATCAAAACCACATAATTCGAATGTTTAAAGGTAATATGAACTATAGGTGAATTAGACCAATTCGTAAACTGTTGGGTAAAATATAAATTTAGATATAGATTGTCGTGTTAGGGGGCAATGAATTTGAGTTGCGGCACTAACAGTGAACACCTGTGCCAAAAATAGGCCATATTTGATGTAGCATCAACGTGAAATAAATTAAAAGCTGGTCGCAGGTTTAGTGGAAATTTGGACCTGATGAAGTTAGACCAGTTCATACATAGCTGGATCCCCTATTTATAATTTGTCGTGTTAGGGGGCAATGAATTTAAGTTGTGGCACTAACAGTGAACACTGTACCACAATAGTATATACTATTGTAGAATGTACCACAATAGTATATATGTATAGTTAGCTTAAAATATCCTAAACAAATTGATCAAGTCCTTGGTCAGTCACAAAATGGGTCTACCTCATCGTATTAAAATGGAGATAATTTTTATTTGTTAAGGATGTCCGAAGCTAACTATACATATATAGAATGTCCGTTGGCAATCTCTGGGACGTAGCCAATCCTCGATAGAGTGAATATGTGAATTCTATATATTTCAGATTTGCAAAAATGGATCAAGTCCTGGGTCGGTCACAAAAGCGTCATCCTCATCGTATTAAAATGGAGATAATTTTTGTTTGTTTAGGTTATTTTAAGTTAACTATACATATATAGTATTGTGGTACATTCTACAATATTATATACTATTGTGGCGCAGTGTTCACTGTTAGTGCCATAACTTAAATACATTGCTCCCTAACACGACAATCTATATCTAAATTTATATTTTATCCAACAGTTTACGAATTGGTCTAATTCACCTAGTTCATATTACCTTTAAACATTCGAATTATGTGATTTTGATTTTTTCAATTTTTTTTCGGCGAAAATTTACTGCCAACTTCAATTACATGTAATTTTCGGCTCATATCAACAGAATTTTTTATCACCACCTGATACAAAATATATCGATAATGCAGGTTTCTTTCGGCTGAAATTTTCGGCTAACTTCAGTAGCATAAGCTTTAAGCTAAGTATCCAGCTCGCGCTAAGATACATTTTAACGCGGTCTCCACAAGTTTCCACTACATTACAGAAAAATTAGTAAGCTAAAAAGTTTAAGAGATAAATTTTCATTTTTGTTTTATTTGTCGTACAACAAGCAACAATATAGTTCGAAACTATTTTCATGGTCTAGAAAATTAATTTGTTCATCCATTTAAAAAAAAAATCACGTTTTGCTATCAAAATTTATCTAAATTTTCATGTTCTAGGCAGATAAATTGCTGCGAAAATGTATGTAGAGTTTTCACTAGTGTATTCTATATGTGAATGAGATAAATTCACACTTTTCACGGCAGCTGCGTACCGCATCCGCGAAATCGTGAGCTTTGTTATTTCGCTAGCTAAATTTTACGTCTAATTTGTATGTAAAATTTAGCTTAGCGCGAGCTGGATACTCGACCTTTAAATGGGGAAATATTTCCTCTATAAAAATTTTGTGGAACAAAGTTTCCCATTAACTTTGTTGCGAAAATATTTACACCAAACTTATTTCTTCAGTAGGCCAAAAAAATATTATTTTTCTCCGATCGTAGGAAAAAATATATCTTTCCGTTGTTTTTTCGAAACGAAGAGTTCATGATTCCAGTATGTTGTATTTGTTGCTAAGCAACAAGTAATAATAGTACGAGAATATTTTTTCTGGCCTAGGCCGGGAATATATTTGAATACTTTTGAAAAAAACAAAAAAAAAATATATTTATGTCTTATGATGTCCTGGCTAACTAAGCAATAATTTTATGTTATTTTCGATTTTTTACTTTGTTTTGATTTCCTAATATGATAATTAATGAATAATTAGCTAACCTGTGACTGAACAATCAGTCACGTGAATACATTTTATTGAATTTTTGGTTAAGAAATGATTAAGAAGATTTTGTAAGATGTAAATTTGATGCACTTTTATCAAAAATAAAGAAAATTCATATACGCGGTTAATTTTTAAATTTTAAACGGCAAGCCTACGTTCAAATGCACACAGTATGACTTACGCGCCCAAACCAAATATTCAAATCTCAATTTCGGCTGGAGACATTTTCAATAACCATTGCACCAGTTGTTTTACGAAATGCATCCAACTGCTTTTCGTTTAGCAGTTGAATTCGCAATTCAGCTTCCTCGGCTTCTCAAACTGTATCAAAGACTTGCACTTCTACGAGACTTCTCGATTGAGTTGGTAAGCCGATCATAGCGCAAGAAAGTCCGTGCTGTATAAGAATTATGTAGATATCGTGGAGAGTCAAATTTTTTGCTATATTTTCAATATGGTGTCGGCTGTAATCAAGAGTCATGTCATCTGTATATAATTCATCCAGAGGTCAAGAGGTTTTGAAGGTTGACAAAAGCAACAAATATAAGCGAAAGTCTCTCGAAGCTGTCTTGGCATTTGAAACACAGCTGTTTCTGTTAAGCAGTGATCCCATTCATCATCGTTTACCAGACTCCGTGCAGCTGTAGCTTCTTTGAAGGTTTTGTAAATAAAACCATTGAATGTTTGTACAAATTCAAAGCTGGTGGAACCTCGAATACATAGCAAAAGCAGCCGCAGAAAGAAACGCTCCTCATCTCTCAAGTTTACTTTATACACTCGTGCAACAATCTTCTTTCCACCTCTTTGACGAAGTTGCCATTTACCGCGTACGTAAACGTAATGGTGGGGAATGTCAGTATATAGAAAATGACGTGCGTTTTGATCATTAAAGTTAAGCTGAAACCATGACTTTAGCTTCGTTTGGCCAGTTTGTGCTGCAAGCAACGCTTCATCTTCATTACCTTCTTCGAATGTAATTACTTGTTGATTCGGTAGGTGGACAGACAGACGCATCACGGAATAAGATCGATCATGCATTTTCGACTCAATAAAAAATAATTTGATATCGCGATTTTCAACAAAGTAGCTCACATCTGATAAACAAAATATAAATTATAGTTTACTATGAAGCAAGGGGAATTAAAACTGTCAAAACAATGAATTTGGCAATGCTGGTCCACCTTGTAGACGTAAAAACCAACGCTATCTATATTCGATGAAAATCGCCAATAACAAATTTAGGGTTTTAATAAAGCAAACTCATGGCAAACTCACATTCTCAATCTCAGGATAGTTAATTAATTTTGGTTTGGTATTTGTTACCAATTGCCAAATAATTTTACTCCATTTTTACAAACCTTCAACCAGATTAAAGTGAATAATAGATATTTTAGTTAATAATTTTTATTATAAAGCGTTTTGATAACCAATATTTTTGGTTTTCCATTTGTGTATAAATAAATAAATTTTTTGGCATTCCCACTCAGCAAGCAACATACAGTTGGCCATGTGAAAAGCATGAATTTTCCAAAATAACACCAGCTATTTTCAAATGATTGCCCCTGGGCTTTGTTGATTGTCCTTGCAAAATCAAGGCGTAATGGGAATTGTAGTCGCTTGAATTCAAACGGCAAATCGGTGGGAATCATAGGAATGCGCGGAATTAGCACATCTTCTCCTTTATTTTTATCGGTAATAATCGTTGCTTCAATCACATTCGGCATCAATTTCTTCACACAAAGCCGTGTTCCGTTGCACAATTTCGGTGGATCTAAATTTCGGAGCAGTGTTATTGGTGAACCCTCTTTTAAAAATAGTATGTGTGGTAGAATACCAGGTGGCTTCAAAGAATTAAGAACCTCTATTGGATAATTGACGGATTGATCCACATCAGTAACCGTGTCGATAGATTTGTATTTCATTAGTGGCCCGGGTAGTTGCGATTGAATTTCATTATTTAATTTATTAATGCCGTCATTTTTGGGAGCTAGGGGTGCACGTCCACACAGCCAATCAAGATTTTTGAAGTTATTTGGCAGATTTGGATATACTTTCATTACCACGTCCTGTATTGATGGCAGCGTTTGACAAAAATTAGGCGGGAACGATATCTCACATGTTACAGGGTCATTTGGCAATTTCCCGTTACCCATGTCCAAAAGCTGCCTGGTAAATGTTTTAGCAGTACCATCGTGATGTAAATTCACACGCATGTTTGTAGATAGTGTGATTTTCGTAACGTGTTTCCAAAGATGAGACGCCTTCAGGCAGGCATTAAGTTCATCAGCGGGTGTTGATCGTGGAATGACTGGCAAAGTTTGACGAAAATCACCTGCTAGTAGTGTTAGAGCTCCTCCCATTGATTGGTTATTTTGTCGCAAATCGTGCAAAGTACGATCAACCGCTTCGAATGCTTTTTTGTGTGCCATGGTACATTCATCCCAAATTTTTGGTGTCTAAATTTGCGGCTAAGGCGCTATTTCGGAACATTTAAATAATTGTATCTATACTTGTAAAAATGAATTCTTGATCCAGGGCAGACTTCCGGATTGGAGCATGTCACTAATTTCATATAACCCCTTTCCTAAAGTCTTTCCCGTCAAAAAATCTTAGAAAAATTGACATTTGAGAAAAAATTTGTACCACAGCCCCTAGACCCCGGGGTCCAGCCCCTTCAAAAGTATCGTGGGCTTGGTCCTGAACATGCAACATTTGCATGGTAAACATTTCATGGCGATCGGCTGAGCGACTGAGAAGTCATTTTGGAATAATCAAATATTTGTATCTATATACATGTAAAAATTAATTTTTGATCCAGGACTGGGCCCCTCGGATTCGAACATGTCAGTAATTTCATATAACCAGCCCCATAAACTCATTTTCGTGAAAAAATTTAAAGAAAATTATAAAATTTTCGAAAAAAATTGTACCGCAGCCCATAGACCCCGAGGAGCCCCTTCCAAAATAACATAAGGTTGGTTCTGGATATGCAACTTGTACATGGTAAAAATTTCATGGCGATCGGTTGAGCGGCTGAGACGCCCATTCGGAACAGACAAACATGAATTCATTTTTATATATATATAGATTATTAATGTATTATTTTAAATTGAAATAGAGGAAATGACAAAAATAATAAAAATAATACCATTTCCAAATTTAGCCAAAAAATGCCAAATGGGTAGTGATTTCAGACTTCTGTGGCACTATTCTGATTTTCCCTGGGAATAGAGAATTGGGAAAAATATTTTCATAGCATTTTTGTCTAAATTATATTTTTCTGGCCTACTGTTGGAATTAGTTTGGTGTAAATATTTTCGAAACAAAGTTGATTGGGAAACTTTTGTTCCACAAAATTTGTATAGGGAAAAAAATTCCCAATATGTCTTTGTTTCAAAAATATTTACACCCAACTAATTCCAACAGTAGACCAGAAAAATATAATTTAGACAAAAATGCTATGAAAATATTTTTCCCAATTCCTTATTCCCAGGAAACACCAGAATAGTGCCACTGGTAGAACTAATTTATTGAATCAGTCTACCTCTTGCGTATTTTGAATTATTACGAATTTCTGGACAAAAGAGATGCTTACTGCAAATGGGTTATGGTTTTATACTCCTGAAATACTAGGAAATTAGACAGTAAAATCTCAACACGATATGATATCTCTGAGATCGGTGCCGAAAAATTACAGACATTTGGAATAATTCCATAATACGCAAGTGGCGACTCGATAAATTATTTATTCCAGTAATCCCCCAGTTTTCTACCATTAATTTAGGAATTTTCCGAAGTCCCAGAGATCGGCGCTGGAAAACTCCAAATTGAATAATTAATTGGCAGAATGCGATTATTTAATTTATTTGATTGAAATTAATTTAATTGAATATAAAAATATAAGGATTGTGAATTAGTGAATATACATTAAAATTTTACAATGAATCTTTATTCGAAAGGGTTATCTAAGTTTTTAAATTTACTTTTTCGGACTAAAAGAATATGTTCAAGATGAAACATATTTAAATTTTCTACATTTGATCTTCCTGATCTTTCTGCTTCTCTGCGGTCACCAAAAATTTTACTAACCCAAGCAACGGTTGCTTGGTGTCGATGGTGATGATGTTGTCGCAATTTCCTTTTTCTGCCACGCGCCCTCTGAGTTTGTGCAAATTTAAAGATAAAAGATTAAAATTATAAAGTTCGAACGAAAGGGAAGTATGATATACTCCGCTTCACTTAATAACGACCATCTATTATATTGATTACAAATATACCAACAGTAAGACCTTGCGTGTTGTTACAAATCTGGTAATCCAGTCAAAAAACATGTATTTTCAATGCGTCACTTAATTATGAACAGTAGGGAGATCTCTTTTAAAACCTACTATACAATTTTTGAAAAAAACCACTAGCACTATTATTTAATACGCTTATTTATTTTATTTTCATTGTTTGTAGTAATGGGTGCTCTATCCTTTCCGCACAATAATTTAGAAAATTTGTGAAGGCATCGAATCGTAGGGAGCGCCCAAATAATTTAGACTAATTTTATCCTAGGTCGTTTAAATAGCTATTATCAATGAAAGTTTATCTTTATATTGCTCGCCTTCTTCATCCTCCATTCCATTCTCTTGAAAGTTACCCCCACAAATTTTCCATGATATTCAAATCGTTTGAATGTGGCAGGTCAAGGCAGTAATGACACACCTTCGTCTCTTATCCCGTCTGAAATAATTCTTGCGTATGAATTGGGTGTTGTTGGTAAATCCATGGCAACGATCCGGAATGCGCTTTAAAATTCGGAAAAGCCTCTTCCAACGAAAAACCAGTGTCCATTGTTCCGTAGTACGAAATGGCTTTCCAAACCGTTTACTATGGTTTCTGTTCAAAAATATTATCTGTTTCCGTAGATCATGAAAATAAAACTGATGTCCATTAGGACCATCCAAATTACATTTCTTTATGTCCGAAATGCAACTCGGTACCATTTTTGCTTCCATGCCATCTAATTTTTGGCAAATTCTCTTTTTTTGCATTTAAGATACCGAATAATTGCGACCGAATAATCGGCCGTTCATCCGTGGGCATTGTAACCTCTGCAAAGAGTCCTTTTCTCTCTTTTTCCATAATTTTCATATTATTGATGAATTATCCAATAACAGTTTTTGCCTACCAATTTTTTTGCTATTTCACTATTTTAGAATCCATCTTCCTTTAAAACTTCGATTTTTGCTATTTTGCCTTCTGAAAGTGTCTTTAATTTGGAGTAGTATGTGGAACTGTTACATATTGGTTAAGCCATTGAGGAAATGCTTATTACTGACGAGGAAATAAAATTGTTGAAATTATTTCCACGGACAAATTTTAATGATTAATAAGGTTAATATCAATTTTCACACATCGAGACAACAACACGACTATGTATGTATAGTATATGTAAATCTGCTATAGCTAATTCCAAATAAAATATTCTGGTGAAATACCAGATGCCCATATTATTTATCAGAAAGAAAAACATCGTTGAAGGCACCTAATAAATATTTGGACAATTTGGAATAATTTTTCGTTAGTTAATTTCTACTATTCGGAAGAATCCAAAGCACTAATATAAGCATACACTGCATCAGTTCACTTGAAGAGGGACGACCATTTTTGGAAATATTTTAAATTCGGTCTAACTTTTCCAAATTTTTTTTTACAAGATGAGCACTTGTTCAAAATGACAAAATATTTAAATAAAAAAAATTTAGTAGGCCAGAAGAATTTTATTTTATTTTGTTTTTTCTTAAAAAATATATTTTTTGTTTGTTTCACTTGAAAGTTATCAATAAAGTATAGAAGTGGTAGCAAATTTAAGCTTAAATTAAATTAATTTGTTTGATAAAATGCTGTTTTAATATAAAAAAATGGTCGTTCCTATTCAAATGAACTGCAGTGTATATTAAATGATACGTTGCTTATTAGTTTATATAACTCAGGGACGTGCCGTTTTTTCTCATATAGATAAAATTATAAATAAATTATCGATTTTGGCTGAAGAGAAGACTCGCAACTTTACATATTCCATATTTGAATATTAAATCGACATCTATAGAGAAATCTTTCAAAAAACAAGGTATACAAAAAGTATCTATCCACACGAGATATCGTTATAAATGTACCAAAAAATCCTTTCCTCTCACCACATAAAATTAATTTCATAGTTAGCTAAAAATACACCTCGTACCTCCCGTATTTCTTACGATAATAATTAATGGGTTACGATAAACAATAAATAAATCACCCTTTAAAATACTTGAATATTTTAATTAAAAAGTGCCGTCTTTTCATTTTTGTGACACAACCCTTAATTTTGTGTCGCCCCAAACCACATCAAAACAAGAAAAGAAAATTTATTAATAGTGATTTTCGTTGAAAATCATTAAAATTAACGAAGCAATCAACCTAACGTAAGAGCAAAAAAAAAACAACAAAAAATAAACTTACTAAAATACTTAAGTTGACATAATTTCAATGTACATATAAACATGCACACACGTCAGGTCAATGAATCATAATATACGATTTATGCACTTTGCTTACACTTTATGCAAGCAACTTCCTTCGTCTCTTAATTATATAAATACAATTTATAATATATTTATAATTTACCTTGTTCCTGGTACAGTGACCTCAGACAGTGTAAGGGTATAAGGTGCACCAACCCATTGCGGTGCATTATCATTAACATCGGTAACTCTTATATTCACTGGAATTACAAAACTCTGAAAAGAGGCAAGAACAAGAAACACATAATAAAACAATTATTAAGCGACACGCAAATAGGGAAATGGTCTAAAGAAAATGACCAAGGAAATAATGGTTGTTGTTATAGTTTTTACGATTGTTATTATGTTTTTGTAGGACAGGAAGCAAATCAAATCGATATACAAAAGCAAAAAAAAAAACGTTTATATTACACTACTATGTTGAACTTACAGGGTCGGTTGAACGTTGCCGATCACATATAACATTTACATATACAGATGAAGGTCCTCGTACACCTTCCTTATCTAAAGGTACAATTAATACTAAATCTTTGGTTCCGGGTGCTATCGACACCGGTGAATCGCGCTCCCTTAGCGATAATTTTATATCACCATTTTCTAAACTGGGATTACCATTTATTCTTAAGGTACCAGCCACTGTACCGACAGCCGCATCTTCACTTGCTAAAAAATTTTCGGCGACTCCTCCTCCTTCTAAATAGCATCTCGAATCGATTATGGGCGTCTGTCCTGTAAATATATAAGCAAACAAAAATGTATAAGCGTACGTTATGTAATTCTGGTCATGTTTTTATTATTTTTATTTTCAATCTTAGTTTTGCAACACTTGCATTTACACGCACGTACATATTATGTACGCGTACAATACATATATCGAAACATAAAATTTCCAATGTGTAACATTAAAACGTACTTTGGATTTTTAACGGTTTTATTTTTATATAACGTCTTAATAGTTTCAATATTTTTGTTCAACATTAAAATAGAAAATTAACGAATGGTGGAGAAATGGTAACTCACTAAGTCACTACACACACATATGAAGGAATATTTAGTGCATGACATTAGTTTTTAATAATGTTTGGTTATTTTATGTTGAGTGCGGTTTATCGAGACAACATGTGAGTAACAGGATAAGACAGTGGTAAGAATGTAAACACAATATTAGAATAAAGTAGCAAAATAATTTTAAATTGTAAACGTCTTTGATTGTAAAATTTACGGTAAAAAATCATATATTACCTGTTATTCATAAACGGTAGGTATGTAAATAATAAAAATTACATACTTTTATTTTTAATATCGTTATTATGGATATAATATGCATCGTGCGTGTGTAAATTATTGTTTACGTTTAATGTTATTAGTTTATTGCAAATAAAATTGTAAGTAGAGGTATTTGTTTAAGATATTTTACACTGGGTATCATTGCGATACCGCTGTTCCACACTTTGAGTGTTTTGTCGTGGTTCTTTCCTCATTTCCTTTTCCTTCACCAACAATCTGTTGATAGTTTGTTGGTGTAGTAGATGGAAACGAGGAAAGAATCACGATGAAAGAATCAAAGTGTAGAGCGGCTGATCAAGAGTCTTCATGATAGTATTGTCTTGTTATAGGAGGAATGTAGAATCATCGAGTCAAAAAGAGGTTGGACTAATTTCTATACTGGGTTTGCTTAATTTGACCCTATTGGGGTGTGTAACGATAAATCCCAGTTTTGTATAAAAAATCCCGATTTTTGGGAAATCCCTGTTTGAATTTTTAAAATTTGACTTCTGGTTAAAATGGTCTCAAATGATTTTTTGACAAAATTCAAACATGAGTTTTCGATAAAGTTCTAAAAAATGGGTAATAGGGATGGAATTTCTTAACATATTTTTTTGAAACTCGATACGGGAAAAAATGGGATTCTAAATGATTTTTCGATAAAGCGGCCAAGAGAGATGGAACTATGCCATTTCTAAACCGATTTTGTTGAAATGCTGTACGTGCGATGGAAATGGATTTCTAAAATGATTTTTTGACAAAGTTCTGAAATATGGCCGCTATGGAATTAGGCCATTTTTTAACAGATTTAGTTGAAATCCGACATGTGGGTCGTAAATGGGATTTAAAAAATGCATTTTCGATTAAGTTCTGGAATAAGGCGGATAGGGATGACGCCTGCCCATTTCTTATCCGATTATGTCGAAAATCGTAGGCAGTAGGATGGGCTTATATATTTGGTATATTTCCTTATATACATACTAATGGCAGCTTCACTTCAAATATCAAATATTTTACTTGCAGACTTGTCTTGGCTGTCATGACCTGGTATAGTGCCAATATGTCATCTGTGTCATCGATATTGGGAAGCATTAGTTCAGGTGATATATTTCTCGTCATAAAATCTATTTCTTTTTTCAGTTGTTGGGACGTTAAAAGCGTCGTGGTAACGATTGTGCGTATCTAATACTGCTTCTATCAGTGTATCTTGAATCTCCTTAAATGCAATCATGCGTAACATTGTTTGCATTGATAGAGCTAGAAAGTTGCTAACCAGCCAATGCTTGTTGACATCTTCTTGTCTATTTTTGAAGACGTTTATAGTCGCATCTATGATTGACGTTTGATTCTTTAATAACGCCGTGAAATTGTTGTTGTACATCTAGAGTTTTTCTATTTCTTCCTCATAATGCACCGCGGCCCTGTCATCTAGCACCCCAAATAACTCGTTTGCTATATTTCCTCCTAAGTTAAAAGTCAACGTTTGATTCTTCCAAAACTCACCTTATGGTGGTGAAGCAGTTCATCCTTGTGCTCCATTTCTTGTAAAGATTGCTCAAACGATGGTTCAATTAGTCCACATGTATTTTATCTTGATCTTCTAGCGATACTCGAGTTTGTGAAGTTGTCGTCAAGATATGAACAATATTTAGCTAGTCTGTCTATGGAACGCTTATAGGCAGCCAGTTCTGCATAATAGTTGGTTAGATTATAATACACTATTATGTTCCAATCGTTTTTTGTGAGTTTGAGCTCTCCAATGGATTCAAAATAGATACCTGGTTGATTTTCGAACGTTGTGAAACTGAACGTAATTAGCAATATGAGCAGTGGTGCATAGATCTTCTTGGTAACCCTGGCAACTCGAGACCTGCCAACCTTGTGTTGTCCTACCTTGTTGTCGTCTGTTGTTACATCTTCATTTAATTTGCTTGTTGGATCTTGATTATCCTCAGTTGGAAGGAGACTTATCTTTGTAATCGGACTCTTGAAGATGGTGTTTTTTGGACCTTTTATTGATACCACTCTGGTTAGACCATCTGACCCTGGATGAGTATCTTTTATCCTTCACATTGCCCATTTTGTAGTTGAAAGTTGTTCATCCTTTATTGGAACTAGCTGACCAATCCTGTAGTTTGCTTTTGGTTCTTTCCATTTGTACCTTTGTTGTAGACTGTTTAAGTAATCCTTAGACCATATTTTCCAAAATCCTTGAGTCATCTTTTAAAGTAGAGTCTACCTCTGTTTTGGGCTTATGTTGGTTTTGTCTGGCTCAGGGGGTGAAATCAGTAGTCTTCCGATTAAAAAATGTCCAGGTGTCAAAGCATCAAAATCATCTAAATCGCTTGACAGTGAAAGAATCGGTCTGGAATTTAAACATACTTCAATTTGTGATAATACGGTGCTGAACTCTTCGTAGGTCAGTGTTGTTTCAACGATCACTTTCTTTAATGTTTGGCCTTTCGTTGATTTGACTCCAGATTCCCAAATGCCTCCGAAGTGGGGACTACCGGGCGGGATGAAATGCCAGTTTGTTCCACGGTTAGATGCTTCCTGAGATGCGTTGTTGTTTGCTTGTTGTATAGCCACCTGTAGCTTTTTACTTAGTGCGTTCCTAGCTCCAACGAAGTTTGTACCGTTGTCACTGTATATGTTTAAAGGCGTTCCCCTTCTTGAAGTAAATCTTTTAAATGCTGCCAGGAATGCTGCTGTTGTTAGCTCACTCACCAGTTCGAAGTGAATTGCTTTCGTAGAGAAACAAATGAACAACGCGATATATCCCTTGTAGGACTTGTTTCCTCTTCCTTTAGATACACGAATTGCAAATGGACCTGCGTAGTCAATGCCCGTATTGGAAAATGGGGCAGATTGAATGACTCTAGCTTCCGGTAACATATCCATTAACTGTTCTGATGGTGCTCTTCTGAATCGAAAACATTTTACACAATTGTGGATTGTTGTGCGTGCGTACTAGACGTTTACCATCCAAAATCCAATATTTTGACCGTATTTGTGCTAGAGTTGCTTGTACGCCTCCGTGTAATACAAGATGGTGTGCTTCAATTGTGATGAGGTTTGAGTAAATATGATTTTTTGGTAGAATTAGTTGATGCTTTTGATCATACTTAAGTTGAGATTTTTGTAATCTACCGCCGACCCTCAACAAACCATTTTCGTCCATGAATGGATTTAGTGATGATAATTTGCTGTTGTTTCTGGCTTTACTCGTTTATTTGAGGAGTTTAATGTCTGTGGCAAATTCCGCCTCTTGTATTGTTTTTATGATTACATTGTGTGAGCTGGTTAGTTAATCTACTGTTAGAAAACTGGGTGTCCAGGAACTTGACGTATTCGATTTTTAATGATAGTAATAAATCCGTAGCAGTACGCTATAGTTCTTTTGATTTTAAAACCCGATGGAAATCGTGAAAAGTCTATAAACTCTGGTTGAGGAGGTGCGTTGATAAATAAGCAATTTGATTCCGCTGACTTGGTTGCATAAGCGACTGAATTTCAGCTATTCTGTTACCCACAAAAGTTTTGTATTTACTGGGATCGGCTTATATCCATCCAAGCGTTATCATCGAATCCGTCCACACAAAAGTAGTAGCGTGTTCCAAATCTATGGCATCTTGAACTGTTTTCAATAACTTTGCCAATAGTACGGCACCGCATAATTCTAACCTTGGTATAACGATATTCTTTATTTTATATGAGCGACTTTGGTTTTTGCTGTTATTAGATAAACGACCGGTGTGCCTTGAGAGTTTATTGTCTTGTAGTATACCACTGCTGCAAATGCCTTCTCTGATGCATCGCTGAATCCATGTAGTTCACAAGGCGAAACTTGTTGCCTGTGTTCTATCCATCTGCTTATGGTAATATTTTCAATTACATTCAAACCTTCTTTAAATTGACTCCATTGTTGTTGTAGTTCAATACTTAGAGTATCATCCCATCCGACACCAGCTATCCATAATTTCTGCATTAATAATTTTGCTTGGATGATGATGGGTGCAAACCATCCTAATGGATCGAATAGTTGGGCTACTTCTGCCAATATGCTCCTTTTTGTTGGTTCTTTTATATTTTCGGACAATCATATTTTAAACCCAAAATTGTCGAAAACTGGGTTCCAGGTTATTCCGAGCGTCTTAATTGTTTCATCGATGTTTATGGAGTATAGCCCATCTTCGCGAGCGTTTCTAGGTAGATGTTTTATCAATTCTTTTTTGTTACTTGCCCATTTTCTTAGATTAAAACCTCCAGCCTTTAGCAATTGTATGAGTTGTGATTGGGCTTCTAATGCTTCTTCTAATGTATCAGCTCCTGAAAGCAGATCATCAACATAGAAATCTTTTAACGGTATTTTTGGCGCGATTGGGTAGTTTTTTATTTCATCATGTGCCAGTTGACATAAGACTTTAGTGGCTAAATATGTTGCTGACGTGGTCCCATATGTTACGGTTTTAAGTTTAAACGTTTTGATTTCTTCTTTTGGTGATTCTCTCCACAGCCGTTGATAGTTTTGATCTTCTTCATTGATTATGATCTTTCGGAACATCTTCTCTATGTCGGCTTTGATAACGAATTTATGTTTTCTCCATCGCATTAGAATTGATATTAGATCGTATTGTAACGTTGGACCGTTTAGCATTAAGTCATTCAATGATGCACCGGATGTTGTTTTTGCCGACCCATCGAACACGACTCTAAGCTTTGTAGTCATGCTGTCTGATTTCATCACTGTGTGATGTGGAAGATAATATGCTACAGTTGAGTCTTCCTCATTTTTTAGCATCTCCATTTGACCAAGTTGTTCATATTCACGCATAAAGTCTGTATAACTTTTTCTGAGATTTGGTTCTCTTGACAACCTTCTTTCGACTTGAAGGAACCTTGCTATTGTCATGCGTTTAAAATCTCCCAAATGAATAGCTGGATCCTTCTGGAATGGGATCACACTCCGTCTCTGGCTTTGTGAGAATGTGTGGGGGATGCATTTCTTCTAACTCCCAACATTTTTTTAGTTGTACATCTATCTCAGTCGATGAGACATGTGAGTTGTATTTTAGCTCTGTTATCTTGTTGGGTGTAGATATTCTTTCTAAAATTACCCTTCCGAATTCTGTGAGCTGTGCTGCTGGTTCGTTTTTATTTCCTTTGATGCACTGTGGCTTCATGATCTGCGTGTAATAATCTGCGCCCAGTAGTATATCAATCGGTGCGGGAATGTTGTAGTTCGGATCGGCAAACAGCAGCTCATTCAAATGTTTCGATTTTTCAAACATAAACGGTGTTTCTGGCAGATTTTTGCTTATTTTCGTTAGTACTAGAGCTTCAATTTCTATTGAAAATGTTGACGGATATCTTGGTTCTAGGTTGATATTTACAATACTAATGACTCTGCCAGCAACTTGTCCGTTTACACCATGGACACCTGCACTTATTTTACAACCTACTAGATTTAAACGTTGTTTGGCTTCTGTTGTTATGAGTGATGTTTGTGAGCCGGTGTTGATCAGCAATCTTAAAAACTTTTCCCTTCCATCAAACCTTGTGGTTTTAACAAGGGCGGTTGCTAAAAGTCTCATGCGTTTTCATGGCACTGTTGGTTGAAATGCTTCTTGAAGTTGTAGTTGTAGACTTCTTTGTATGGTGCTTGCCATTGCATTCTTTACATCTTGATTGACTATAACATTGTTGAAAATTGTGTCCAGTGGCTAGACACCTTCGACTCATTTTGTTAAACTTGTGGCATCATTCTAAATTATGATTGCCTGAATACAAGATACACGATTGATTTTTTTACTATTATTGCACTGAATGCTTGTTGTTTATGGCGAACGCTATCGTTTGCCGGCGTTATTTTTGGTAGTCGTAAGGTTTCTAGCAGTTGATATCGCTGTTCCAGAAACTTCAGAAGTCCGTTGGTGGATTGAAGCTCCTTAGGATTTTTTAATGACATCTCATATGATTTGAGAGTCTCGTTGTCAAGTTTTATCGTTAGAAATGGAACTAGCCAAGCAACCCAGGTCGCAATGTCGTCTCCTAAATTTTTTATTGCATGCAGATTTTCCCTGACGGTGTCATGCATAATTCTAATTGCGGATGCTGCTTCTTGTTGAATATTGTGTAGGGCAAAAATAGCGTTAAAATGGTTGTTTACTTGCAACCTTTTGTTTTGATATTTGTTGCCTAGTATATCCATCGCGCTTTTATACATAATTGTCTCCTATTGGCTGCAAATGTTGAATAATTTTGCTCGCTGATCCCTCCAAATGGGTTTTGAGATACATGATTTTGTGTGTATCTGTTAGACTAACGTTTTGATCTACCAATTTTGAGAACAATTCATGGAACCCAACCCAATCTTGATTGTTCCCATTGGTATTTTGGTATCTCAATTTCCTTTACCCTGTATTTTTTGATTGCCGATTGTTGGTGTTTGTTTCACTTGTTTCAATCGTCTTATGTACAGCCTGTTGTAGCTTAGCAGTACATTATTCTTCACGGCTGCTAATCTCGAAGCAAATGTTGTTTTTAAAATATTCTTGATGTTCTAAGTCTTCTTTAGTTGTTTCAAGCAGGACTTCTTCGTGCAGCTCATCTATTTTTTCCATCGTCGTATTTAGTTGTTTACTTTTTTGTGACAGGAATTCAGCTTCTTTTCTTCCGTTTATGAGGCCGTATGATTGAATGATGATATTCTCCAAGTGATTTATTTTTATTAATTGCTTTCTGAGCAGCCTATTCTTGGGATCATCGTTGTTAACTTGAATTGTCAAAATTATCAACTTGGATACTGCTTTTTGTTGCGCCGTAGTTATGCTGGCTGTATGAGTCTTTTCGATATCCAAGTCATTCAGGTCTGCCAGCTTAGTTGTTGTTGTTATCGGCAGTTTTTCAATTGCGTTGTCATCTGCTGCTTTTGTAGTTGGCGTTGTTGCGGCAGTTTCCAGCTTATCATGTGAGTTGTATTTTAGCTCTGTTATCTTGTTGGGTGTAGATATTCTTTCTAAAATTACCCTTCCGAATTCTGTGAGCTGTGCTGCTGGTTCGTTTTTATTTCCTTTGATGCACTGTGGCTTCATGATCTGCGTGTAATAATCTGCGCCCAGTAGTATATCAATCGGTGCGGGAATGTTGTAGTTCGGATCGGCAAACAGCAGCTCATTCAAATGTTTCGATTTTTCAAACATAAACGGTGTTTCTGGCAGATTTTTGCTTATTTTCGTTAGTACTAGAGCTTCAATTTCTATTGAAAATGTTGACGGATATCTTGGTTCTAGGTTGATATTTACAATACTAATGACTCTGCCAGCAACTTGTCCGTTTACACCATGGACACCTGCACTTATTTTACAACCTACTAGATTTAAACGTTGTTTGGCTTCTGTTGTTATGAGTGATGTTTGTGAGCCGGTGTCGATCAGCAATCTTAAAAACTTTTCCCTTCCATCAAACCTTGTGGTTTTAACAAGGGCGGTTGCTAAAAGTCTCATGCGTTTTCATGGCACTGTTGGTTGAAATGCTTCTTGAAGTTGTAGTTGTAGACTTCTTTGTATGGTGCTTGCCATTGCATTCTTTACATCTTGATTGACTATAACATTGTTGAAAATTGTGTCCAGTGGCTAGACACCTTCGACTCATTTTGTTAAACTTGTGGCATCATTCTAAATTATGATTGCCTGAATACAAGATATACACGATTGATTTTTTTACTATTGTTGCACTGAATGCTTGTTGTTTATGGCGAAGGCTATCGTTTGCCGGCGTTAATTTTGGTAGTCATAAAGTTTCTAGCAGTTGATATCGCTGTTCCAGAAACTTCAGAAGTCCATTGGTGGATTGAAGCTCTTTAGGATTTTTTAATGACATCTCATATGATTTGAGAGTCTCGTTGTCTAGTTTTATTGTTAGAAATGGAACTAGCCAAGCACCCCAGGTCGCAATGTCGTCTTCTAAATTCTTTATTACATGCAGATTTTCCCTGACGGTGTCATGCAATATTCTAATTGCGGATGCTGCTTCTTGTTGAATATTGTGTAGGGCAAAAATAGCGTTAAAATGGTTGTTTACTTGCAACCTTTTGTTTTGATATTTGTTGCCTAGTATTTCCATCGCGCTTTTATACACAATTGTCTCCTATTGGGTGCAAATGTTGAATAATTTTGCTCGCTGATCCCTCCAAATGGGTTTTGAGATACATGATTTTGTGTGTATCTGTTAGACTAACGTTTTGATCTACCAATTTTGAGAACAATTCATGGAACCCAACCCAATCTTGATTGTTCCCATTGGTATTTTGGTATCTCAATTTCCTTTACCCTGTATTTTTTTGATTGCTGATTGTTGGTGTTTGTTTCACTTGTTTCAATCGTCTTATGTACAGCCTGTTGTAGCTTAGCAGTACATTATTCTTCACGGCTGCTAATCTCGAAGCAAATGTTGTTTTTAAAATATTCTTGATGTTCTAAGTCTTCTTTAGTTGTTTCAAGCAGGTCTTCTTCGTGCAGCTCATCTATTTTTTTCATCGTCGTATTTAGTTGTTTACTTTTTTGTGACTGGTATTCAGCTTCTTTACTTCCGTTTATGAGGCCGTATGCTTCAATGATGATATTATCCAAGCGATTTATTTTTATTAAATGCTTTCTGAGTTGTCATCTGCTGCTTTTGTAGTTGGCGTTGTTGCGGCAGTTTCCAGCTTATAGTTGATATCAGCTGTTATGCTATCACAAGCACGTTTTATGTGTTTACGCTCTTCTATGTACGGCAAGTTGTCTATGCCTTCGTAGTTAATTAATAGCTTGTCGTTTTCTTTGTATCTTGTGTAGATATCCGCAACTTCTTCTCTTCTTTTTTCCAGGTGGGCCTTTGTTTTCCAGAGAGCTGGATCCTTTCTTATATTTGTGATTAGTTTTTGTATCTGTTCGCCCAGATCACTTTGTTCTTTTAATAATTTCTCCATAATAAATTCTTGTTATTGTGGTTGTTGTGGAGCGTTTAACCTGTTGGTCAGGGCTGGACAGAAACACGTTGACTGTTGTGTAAGAACTATATTTATTCCATAATATATTTGATTTATATACAAAAAAATCATTTATAAAACTATTGATTATGCAAAAATAAATGTAGAAATAAATGTAAATGCCCTAGTTCATATGAAAACTGATATGTCATCAGTATTTAACGGATGTACATGTATATGGTAAAATTGATATATCAATGTCATAAGTTGATAGCATAAGTGTTGTTATAACAACTATTTTTCAAGGAATCGAACTCACTCAGTTGGCCAGGAAATTCTCTTACACTCTTTACAACGTCAGGTATTCTGTTTAGGTCATTAAGACTCGTTAGATACTTAGGATCGATATCTTGGTCGATATTATTTCTGGCATTTGTGCTATGCGTCTGGATAAAGTTCTGACATAGTTCTCTAACTATGTCATTTATGACTTCTCTGAGTTGCGTAAGGATTAAGACTAGGCTATTTGGGGGCAATGAAATAAATGGAAATTAGAAGGAAATAGGGGTAGTCGAGGTACGAATCAGTCAGTTGTATTGTATGTATGTCTTCCCAGATAATTTTAATATGGATTGGGTAAAAATCGATACAAAAGAGAATGTTCAAAAATACACATGAAAGGTACGTCGTATACGTGGTTTCTGATATGTGTTTGAAGACACTGCAAAATGCGCATTTTTCCTCTCGGATGCACTCGATATGGATCCCAAGTTTGTTCAATAGAACCTGATCAAGGTAATATGTATTGATAGCAAAATCTAATGCAAAATTAAGATTTGCCTAACCCAGGAAACCAAAAACACCGCATGAGACCTTTGAACGAGAGAACGTAATAACAACAACAATAGGCAATAGTTAACAAAAAATCTTACTGAAAATGCTCACTTTGTCATGCTTCAAGGTTCTGGACGGCCATGAAAAGCCAATCCTTGTGAGCCAAGTTTTGATGAATATTCGGGGTTGTAAAATTTCGTTTTTGTTAAAATAACTGTAAAAATAATACGATCAACAATCATCCCAGGTCATATACTTATACGTTGAATGTTCAATTTTTCGTTTGGGAAGCAAGAAAACTGTTTGGCGATCTATAGTCCTTACGATTTGAAAATCCTGTGAGCGCCTTTGTAACATGCTCGTTTTAAATTTGGCACCAATCCAAAATATTTTATTTTTTGTTTAATTGCCCGGTGATAAATATAATGTATTGAACCATTTAACACAATTAAATTAAAAATTACATAAATAACCAATTTCAATTAAGTAATATTGTTCATCAATGTGCAATTGCGATATATACTCGTATGTTTGAATTATTTGAAACATGTGCCCCATAAATCACTACAAAGGCATAAACCATTTAATTATTTATTAATGTGTTTTTTTACAAAATAGGATTAAAATATTCGAACAATTAATTTCTGACAGAACAAAAAAAAATATAATAATATTTTTTTTTGTAAAAAATATTATATAATTCAAAAGTTACAACTAAAATAATATTTATATATTTTAAATACCATAATTCATAAATTTAATGCATGTTGGTTATAACATTTTTTTATTTGTGAATTAATTTATTAGTTTTTAATACATGTAGGAATATAAATAATAATTTTTTTAATTTTTTATTTTGGGGAAAATTTTATGCTTGATTTCCAAAAAGTTAAATTTAATTCACATAAATAATTTGTGGTTTTTATATTTTGGTGAATTCAAATAATACCTAAAAAGCTTTTACTAAAATTAAAAAAGCAGTACACATAATTAATTATAATATTTGTGTGAGTAATTTTTAATTTTATTTTACACAGGATTGCAATTGATTTTTAAAGGCCGGAGTTGCATGTCGAAAAGTTGCACTATGAATACACACAGTGACACTATTTTGGCTTTCCCTGAGAATAGGGATTTGGGAAAATATTTTCATGACATTTTTATCCAAATTGCACCTTTCTGGCCTACTGAAGGAATAAGTTTTTCAAAACAAAGTTAATTGGAAAACTTTTGTTCTACAAAATTTTTATAGGGAAAAATATTTCTCATTTAACTTTGTTTCGAAAATACTTACACCAAACTTATTCCCTCAGTCGGCCAGAAAAAACAATTAAGACAAAAATGCTATGAAAATATTTTTCCCAATTACCTATTCCCAGGGAAAGTCAGAGAAGTGCCACAGGGCAATGTTCCGGCAAAACGAAGTTTCATAAAACCAATGTTTTTAATATTAGCTTAGATACAGCAACTTTTGCTGAGGTTGAAAATATTTACTAGCAGGGCAGGAACCAAGTGCAAATTTTAACAATTCAACAATCAATAAAATATCGATAAATCCCAAATCAAATTGAAGTAGGCTTTTGATGTTACTGGGTTACCAAAAAAGAAAACAAAATAAATAATATTTCTTGGTAGACTCGATCCACTTTGAAACAAAAATAAATCGAGTAGCCTTCGCTTCTCCAAACTCCCCGAAAAAAATAATTTTTTATTTTGATATTTTTTATCGATGAAATGTGTTCTTGGTTCCTATCCTGTTTTGAATTTGGTTATTTGGCGTATATGATATTATCCCACTTGCTCGTATGAGCAGTTAACCCAGTCCACCTTTTTAAAGTTTGCCGAAAGTTTTCACCCGAAAACGCGTCGATAATGCAGAATGTATGTATGCTATAAAAACTAAATAAACAAATCCGATTAAATTGGTTGGTCGAAAAAAAGCGCGCCGAAAAAAATTTCATAATAGAATTCGGGCATGTTATTAGACAATATTTCGATAATTCAATTAATGCTGAGTTCATGATGCCACTATGGCTATTTATAGGCCTTAATACCTTTTAAAAATAGCCTAATTGTGACGAAACTCTGATGAGGATGAGAGCGCGTTTTTTGACAGGCTATCGATAGTTATATTTCTTGCAAATTCATTGAAATTCCCGGCGCTCTAAGTAAAACCTAAATCCGCATTGATACCATTATAGCCATTTGATACCTAGCATGGAACCCTCCATTGCATGGAGCCTGTTTATTTTAGCCCAATTGTGAAGAAATTCTGATGGGGATACGAGGGTGTAATTTGGCTTTCTTTCATATGTTCAAATATTTTGAGTGACCAACCTTAACCTTCTGGATTGACTCCACTGTGGACATTTGATAAGCCATAACGCTAGTTAACTGAAGCTGTGAATGAATTCTGATGAGAATACGGGGGTTGATCTTGGGTATCGACAGTTCAATTACAAAGAAAAACTCATTGAATGGCTTTGTTTTTTAGGTTAAGCTAAATCCGAATTATTCCCATTTCACAAGATTTCGATTGTTCCATTTCTTGCAAATTCATTGAATGGTCTGGCGTTCTAGTTTGACCTAAATTCGCATTGATGTTACTACTATGGCCATTTAATTGATTTTAATGCCTGCTAACAACATCCAATTAAGAAGAGTTTCTGATTAGAATAGGGAGGTGTAATATTGGGATACAGGGGGCTATTGTTAGCAGGTAATAAGGCCTATCAAATGGCCATAGTGACATCAATGCGGATTAAGGTTAAACTAGAGCGCCTGGCCATTCAATGAATTTGCAAGAAAATAAACTATTGAAAACTTATCAAATTACACCTTCGCATCTCCATTAGAATTTCTTTACAATTGGGATATTGTTAGCAGACATTGAGGCATACTAGGTGCGCAACTAAATTTCCAACAAATTTCGCAACTAAAGAAGTTGAACTATCGAAATCTTGCCAAATTACATCCCCATATCAGAATTTCTTCAAATTGGCCTAGAGTAAACATGACATATAATAAACCTAAACTTTTATTTTAATATAAACTTTAAGAAATCAATAAATTTCATTACAGATGAAAAACAATTCTGCTTAAATATCTGCTGGCAACTTTCGGCTGAAAAATATTAATCAACATTGTCGGATGCTGCTTATTGTTGGTTTTTAAATCAAAGACTCTATCTGCATTATCATTTTTTTATTTTCTGCTGGCAACTTTCGGCTGTCTTTAATAGTATGCCCAATTTTGCGAATTTTGATTAAAAAGACTATGAGGCTTAGGGATCGTCTCGCTCATGTATTTTAGGAAAATTAGAAAAAATCATGCAGTGGTAATTTTGCGATATTAGGACCTGATATCATACGGCCACTTAACCTAAAATGACATTTTAATTTGGCGAATTAAGGCTACATAATTTTGAGATGGTCACACTCTTGGTGTGATTGTTCAGACTCATTCTCGCTTTACTTTTAGGAGAATTAGAAAAGATATAACAAATAAAGACATAATCGTAATATCATAGAAAAATCAGTTTACCATAGATTTCTCATTTTTATAAATCAAGAAACAAAAATGAGTTGAGTAAAAAAGTTCTGATAATTCCAATGTCATGATTGTATTTGTGACTTGCAATGTAATGTCACAAATACAATGATGACATTGGAATTGTTAGAACTTTTTTACTCAATTCATTTTTATCGTTCGATTTATCAAAATGAGAAATCTATGGTAAACTTATTTTTCTATGGTAATATGATAAATTTGTACTTTTAACGTGCCAAATTGAAATCTAATTTTAGTTCAAATACGATACGGCTTAATGGTACGCATTTGTTCGAAACTGTTATCGAATTTCTCAGAATAATTTCATTCAGAATAGTTACCGTTTGAGCTTACTCATTGGGAAATAGATTTAATCTCGTAGAATTTTTTTACCGTAAAATTTAGCATAAATAAACTAAACTTAATTTTTGTCGATTATTTCATCCCTTTACAATTTAAAGTAATATTTTGATTTCTGAAATAACATTTGTGCAGCCTGCATTCTGTTTTAGAAAGTCTGCTATAAAGTTTTTCGTTATGTTAGGACAGAATTCCCATACTGAGCTACTAGAGAACTAGGGTATAACAATTGGGAATATTTTACTAGCTCCCTGATTGTTTCCATCTGGACTTGTTCCGGCAAACCGGCCGCCACTCCGCACAGTGGTTAAAGTTTTGGTGTTTGGATCGGGAGGTACCGGGTTCGAATCACATGAGTGCAAAATTCATGACCGACCCATCTTCCATACCAATATAGGCTAGCATGGAGTGGTGATAAAATCGGACCTATAGCCGTACGTCCTCGGTTAACCTAATTCGAGTACGCTGAATTCAATAATGCTAGTTCCATTTCACAGTTAGTCCCCATTTTTGAGATATCGCTTTCGACATGCTTTGATTCTGAGTCAAAAATTTTTCAAAATATACACTCATTTTCACGTTGATAGCTCTTGAACCATTAAGATATTCGTTTTGTTTTTTTCAGCGAAGTTGTTTCAATTATTCCAGCCAAATAATTACACGAAGTGGGTTTTTTTTATACAAAATGTCGTAAAAAAAGCATTTTTTCGTTGTTTACCAATAGTATTTGAACCATTAAGATTTCCGTTATGCTTTCTTCAGCAAAGTTATTGCGTAACTCAAGACAAACAACTTTGCCGAACATATCATGACCGAAAAACCATAGGACGTTAGCATATGACGTTATCTAAAGTCTCTTCCGGCTCTTTGTACACGTAACTTCTACAAAATCATTCGTCTGTAGACCTAGCTTTCTCGCATGTTCCCCAAAAAGGCAGGATCTTGTCAGTTTTGGCAAAAATTCTCACAGAAGACTCCGGCCCCTACCTTGCCGTCTAGAGAAACATGGGTCCACCTGTGTAGAGATTCGTATACACAGGTAAAGCGAAATCCAACTGGAGCTCGACATATTTAGGCCAAACAGGACCTCTCATTTCAAATAAGATACCAAGATCACTTCAATGACATAACTAAATTTAAGAAAGTACATAAAATCAAGTTTCCCACCACACATAAAAACTGAAATAATAGGTACACTAAATTCAATAAAAATTTAACGATTTTTTAACGAAATTTCTCATGAGTCATGAGTCAAATTACGGCCAAAATTCACACTCTGAAAATATTCAAAAACACCAACAATTTACTTAGTGACAAAATCAACACAAAAACCAATAAAATTTTCGACATCCATAACTTAAAAACAAAGGAGGTACAAAACAGCAGCGCCTAGCTACAGTTATATATAAAGAGCTTAAAAATAAATTATGTAATAGTAGTAACAAATAACCCGAGGAGAAGATTATTTTCGAAATCGATATTTCTATAAAAGTTAAAAAATTGGCACACGAAAAATAACAATATAAAATTAAAAATAAAAAGTTTTTAAATATATAAAGTGACAAAAGAACACAAAAAATAAAGTGAAAATCTGCTTGTCAAATCTGGTGAAATAAATAATAGGGATAGGTATTTTAAACTCAAGTGCTTTTGTTATGTGTGTGGAAAATTTGTTGAAATGAAGTTGAAATTCCTGTTCCGGAAAGATCAAAACCAACTGAAGAATATTTACCACCAACAGTTGAATCTGATGAAACCGGAGATCATATTGAAATATCGCAAAATCGTTTGGATATTATGGTACGACGCCTGAAACTTTCGCAGCGGCAAGCCATTCTTTTGTCAAAGGATTTAAAACATGTAAACATTTTGGCTCCAAATGTTCGGATATATGGAGCAACAAATCGTCATCATTATTTTACGATTTTTTTCCAATCAACTGCGAATAATTCACTCGCTTTTTGCACTGATATCCGAGGTTTGGTATCCACATTGCACAATGCATCTAATCCCGAAGATTAGCGATTGTTTATCGATTCCTCTAAAAGCAGCTTGAAGGCAGTTCCCCTTCACGTTACCAACTCAAAAAATTCCATTCCAATTGCACTCAGCACAAACATAAAGGATGTCTGTGAAGTTAGCCCGAAAAATATCCCGAAGAAATGCGATGGCAACACTATAAAACAAATATCACGACATTTTTCAGTGTCATCCCGAAAAAATTTCTATAACACGTTAGTTTTGAATGTGATCACGAATTATTTTACTATCATGACATTTTTACTATCATGATATTTTTTTTTGTTATCCCGAAAAAGAATTCCAATACAGAAAATTTCAGTAAACAAATAGCGACAGGTGTTCGAACCATCCCGAAACCAAAAAAAATATTGAAGCGCAGAAATTTATATCACGAGAAATTGATTTAATAACAAACAATTTACTAGCGTGGTTAATCCAAAAACGCAAAATCAAGCACTCTAATTATTAGTAAGAAAACAATTATTGTGAATCGAGTCTATGTGTCAAATTTTGGATATAATCGTGTGAAGTCGTAGTAGATATCAATTAACAGAGCAAGGTTGGTATGGAATTTGTAGAGGAAGGATCCACCTTTCAAACGCTAAAATTTTTCGTAGTTGTTTGGATTTTTCAATAATTAGAGGTTGGCCACATGCTTCTAATGATAATCGTGCTTCTATGTAAACATTGCATATTATAATAAATTAATAAGCACTTATGTTGGACACACTTTTTATTTTATGATTTGCTATCTAGGGACAGTATATTTCCAAAAAATAATCTTCATTGCGGCGTAAAATCAAATAAACACCGTTAAGGTAATTTTCAATTAATTTTTAAAGTTTTATGGCCCGATTCTGAAATTGTAAAAATTCTATAGTTGGACATTTATATAAATTGCTTACAGAGAAAAAGGTGCACGGTTCTAAAAAATTAAATTCATAAAATGTAAACTTTTCGCCGCTGTAAATCAATACGAAATAAATTCGCAGCTCTAACCGAATTATATTTTATTTTAAAATATTCTATCAATTTCGGTGGCGCCACTCGAATATTCACATAAACTTTATAAATAAAGTTTGGTGAAATTCATATGCGTGGATTTCGATCCACTGACCCCGATACGCCACATTTTTGTCCATTTTATGATTTTGTCACATGCTTCTTGGAGTTTCGTTCTCGATTCCTCGATAGTGTCTCCTACTGAGAGAACTACAGTGTCATCAGCAAATGTTGCAATGGTAACGTCGTTTAATTGAGGTAAATTTCTGGTGTAGAGCTGGTAAAGAATAGGTCCCAAAACACTACCCTGCGGGACTCCTGCCGAAATCTTTTTTAGCTCGGAATATTCATCTTCATATTTCACCCTAAAGTGGCGATTCTCTATGTATGATTTTAAAATCATATAATATTGTTTTGGTAAATCTCTATGTAGTTTGAAGAGTAAACCTCTGTGCCACACCTTATCGAAGGCGTGCGCCGCATCTAAGAAGATACTAGATCATCATAAAAAATCATTGATTTGATTAAATACAATGACCTTCAATGGAAAGGTTGTGCAGATTTAAAAGTGATAACTCTTTTAAGCGGCATGCAATTGGGTTACACTAATAAAAGCATGTGTTTTATGTGCTAATGGAATACACGTTTTAAAGGTGACCAATGCAACGAACGGAACTGGGCTTTACGTGAGAACATTAGATTGCGATACGACAGCATCGTTCAGGCTCCACTTGTGACAATTGAAAAAATATTGCTACCACCACTTTATATGACGCTTGGAGTAGGTTAAAAATTTATAAAAACGCTTAATCCATATGGAAATGCGTTAAGTGGAATGAAAATAAAAGAAGGTTCATATTTGAATCTATTCGAATCTAAGTTTTGATCAAATGAAATTCCATTTCGCATCATGTATTTTATTATAGGAATACTTCATGGACCAGATATTCGTCGTTTGATGAAAGATTATGCATTTGAAAATGCTCTCAGTGTGCGAGAGCTTGTGGCATGGAAATGTGAAAAGAAGTTATTAAGAATGTTCTCGGAATTAATCGATCCGATGATTGGCTCAGATATGTTGAAAATATGCTGGCCTCTTTTCATAATATAAACGTTCGAATGTCATTGAAAATACATTTTTTGCATTGTCATGAGGAACAATTCGCCGAACAGTCACCAGCCGAATCCGACGATCGATTTAAATTCAATAAATGGACAAAAAATGATAAAAAACGTGTTTTCGGCGAAATGAAAAGCAAAAAAAAAATAACACAAAAATGTGAATGTAGATGTGGTTTTTCGGTCTTGATGTGTGCGGCAAAGTTGTTTGTCTTAGCTTGCGCAACAACTTTGCTGCAGAAAGCATAACGAAAATCTTAATGGTTCACGAGCTATCAACGTGTATATTTTGGCAAATTTTTGACTCAGAGCTAAAACATGTCGAAAGCGATATCTCAAAAATGGGGACTAACTTTGAGGTGGGACTAGCACCATTGAATTCAGCCTACTCGAGTAAGGTTTACCCAGCTTGTCACAAAAAAAAGTTTGCGACCCAAGCGCAGTGTATTTATTTAAATGCTTTTTAGATTGCTGCAACAAAACTAAGCGCCTTTTGCTTCCCATAGCAATTTTTAAGCATTTTTGTTAAAAAAACGCTATATGGTTTCGGTTTGCCGTCTGTCCGTCTGTCCTTCTGTCCGTCTGTCCGTCTGTGTCTATGATAACTTGAGAACGGATAGAGATATCAACTTAATTTTTTCACTAAAAGTTCAAGCAACTCATGGGAAAGTGCCCTATTGATTTGGACAATTTTGTGTTTAGGGTGTTCGGAGATACATAGGGTTTTGTTAACCCCCTTCCTTAAAACTGATAGAATTTTTTTATTTTCTATACTATTTTGATTTCATAGAGCATGTGAATGTGGAATAAAAATATATCTCGTGTGGACGTGGGTTTGTGTAGATGGTGTGGTTATGGGGGTGGTAGGAGTGGTGGTATGGGGTGGAGGGGGCGAATGGGATGATGTGTTTTGGGTTTGGTGTGGGAATTGGGATTTGATGGATGAGGGTTTGTGTGGTGTGTGTGTGGGAGTGGGGATGGAGGTGATGTTGATATGGATAGTGCGGTATAGGGTAGTGCGGGTGAGATGAGTTTTAGGGGTTGGATAGTGGGTGAGGGTTTGTAATAATTTTTAGGTGTGGTGGTTTGCGGTTGATTGGGGTCGGTTGAATTATGGTTGATTGAGGTCGGTTGAGCTGGGTGTAAGGGGAGTTAGGTGGGTGTGGGTGGATGTGGGTGGGCGTGATATTTGAAATACGCAAATCACACATCACATCTTTATAGACAACAAAAATGCTTATAGAGTTCGGTTCCGAACCTTCCCCGTCTTTTTTTTTTTTATTATTAAGAGTAAAAAAATATTTTCTTTATTTCGAGGAAGAGGAAGTCATTTCGCGTGTAATAAATTATTTTGTTTAAGCATTCCAATATTTTATAATAAACAATAAACCAAACTTTAAAACAATTGAAATTAAACTAAACATTTTAAATAATGTATATCGTATTAAAGTAAACTAAAAATGTCCGCCCGAAAAAATGTCGGTAGTTCAGATTCAAACTAATCAATTGAAAAAAACAGGCGATAATTGTTGGTAAGAGTTTCCGTTATAAACCCCAGGTGAAAATGTCGATAATGTAGGTACATGTTATGTCGGATTATTTATTTATAATGTTAGAAATTTTTTTTTATTGTTCCTAAAAATCAACTAAAAATATTGAGATGAGATTTTTTTATTCGAAACAATTAAAATTTGAATTTTTTACATATTGACTGTTTAATGTGTCATGGCATGTAGAGAGTCTGGATAAACTCCTTTGAATACCTCGCATACACAAAATTTAAAAACTTCTTCCAAAAGACTGGTTAAAGTGTCATGACTGTAAATAGATTAACATGAAAGGTCTTAGTGATACCCCCAAAAGAAAATTTCTGGTCGTTTTTCATGTCGGTAGCTATAGAAAATTCGATTGAATAAAACATACTAATTGGTAAAGAAATCCACAGAAATAACCACCAGAAAAATGTGAAATTTGCAGATTAAATTAAATCATGATAAACTGACAGACGAAAATTGACGACAATGCAGATACATTACAACTAAAATACCAAACCAAACTTTTGTAAGTGCTTTATTAAATTTTGGGGACGTAAAATGTAGTTTACATCTTTAGTGACATGTTTGGAAAATAGTTTAAATAAAGTGCCTTACTATTGATTTCCATTAAAGAAAAACGTCAAATCAACTTTCTTTAGCAAACTTAACCTGTAATTTTTTCGAGTTATCTCTCCCCAAGACCTCCCATTTAAAGCATTCTGCAGCCATGCCACTTTAAATGTTAAATTTTCATTTTAAATTTAAATTTTCAAATTTTGTATGTATAATAAATTTAAACGAGTTTTTTCAGGCTTTCCACTTGAACTGTGACCTGAAAAATGTTCAAGAGGTAACGATCACGAAGACCTTTCGTTTGACTTACTTCTTTGGGGGCATGGAATGACCCTCATTGTATTTATGTTGTTATGCGCCGTTTTAAGTTAAATTTGTATCCCATTATTAATTAAATTTGACATATATGTGAGATGAAATAATGAAAGTACTTCCTTAAAATAACTCAATTCATGCAATGTGAAAAGTGACGCGAGGTGCTTAAATCTACAGTTTTAATTATTTCATACGAGTATGATATGCTTCCCCGATTTAGGCTTAACTCGTATGTACAAAATTTAAAATTTTTAAAACTACAAATTAAAGTACTTAAACATATAATAAAAATGAAAGTTAATACTCGTCTATGTAAGTATGTAATTTACTGGATAGATCATAATATATGAGTAAAGTAAAATGGTTTAAGAAAATAAAATTTTCTTTTGTTTTTGTATTTTAATTATTTGGTTGTGCGGTAAAATAATAATTAATACACAAATCTTTGTAATACGGTATAGTGAAACTAATTGTTTTGTGCAACCAAGACGTTAAAATATCATAAAGTAATTAAAGTGCTCGTATTTACTGTATTGGTTGGGCAAATAAATTTATTGGCCACTGTAGTTTAACGATTCGGTATGTTCAGGTCAATGTTTTTGAATGACGTATTAACTTTTGTTAATTCGAGTTCTATGGTAGGTTTAGGGTTTTGCTCCACAAATTCACAATTTTGCCAATGATATTCAAGTTTTTTTAGTTCATTCACACCTTTTTACAAGTCAACTACAATTTTTTATACTTCATTGTCAATTTTTTGTAAAACAAATTTGATTTTTTTCAAAGTAACTTCAATTATTGTAAATGTTTAGTAAATTCAAATATTTTTAACATAAATTCAAGTTTTAATATTTCAAGTTGGTAAATATTTACAATTCAAGATCATTTTTTGCAAAAAACATATTCAGTGCTTCCAATTCTTAACCGATTATGATAGGATGTTGGATGGAAATATGATTCTTAAATAATTTTTGGATGAAGTTCTTTAATATGGCCATCTGGGACGAAACTCGGGCCATTTTTAACCGATTATAGTGAGATTGGGTATGTTGGATGGAAATGGGATTCTAAAATGTTATTGGAACAATTTTTGGAAAAGGTAACCTTGAACTCGGCCATTCTTTATCCGATTATAATGTAATTGTGTTTGTGGGATGAAAATGGGATTCTTAAATGATTTATGGAAGAAGTTTTGGAATATGGCCACTTTGGACGGAACTCAGGCAGCTTTTAACCGATTACGATGGGAATGGATTTAGAAGAAGTTTTTTAATATGGCAACCAACAAACGGGGCACAGCTATTACTTAACCGGTAATGATGGAATTCGGCAGGTTGGATAAATATGGGATTATAAAATGATAAATTGCTGTACTCGCCAAAAAATGAGAAACCGAATCCTAATTTTCTTTTTTTCTGATTATTGCTATTGTGAAGAGAGACTTAAAAAAACTTAAATTTAAAATAAAGAAAACTACAAATTAAAATACGTAAGTGCTAAAATAAACATAAATAAAATCGAACAAAATTAAAACCAATTGAAAGTATGGAGATTTTTTTTGCCTGAACCAAGTAAATTCAGAAAGTTGTAAAATTAAAAAGTTTTATTTATATTTTCATCAAGGACAAAACCAAATCCAAAATATGCTTAGGGGACGACCCAAGAAACACAAATTCCCAATTAGTCAAATGATGCGACGTTGGAAGAACAAAAATCTGGACAATCAAATGTTATGAATGTAATCGAATTCAATCTCAATTTACAAAATCGAATCGAAGAAATTTTTGTCCACAACTTAGATCATCCAACGCGGCAATACCAATCCGAACAGCTAAAGTAAAAGGAATGGACAAAATGTCTGAGGTAATTATGATAGTTAATGAATCTCAATCCCAAGAACACTTTGATCAAATGCAATGAATAAATGCGCATCGTATCGCAAACGAAAATGATGAAGTACGTAATCATCGCTTGGAACAAGACCGAAACCGATTTTCACAGCGAATTGCAAACGAAAATGATGCACAACGAATCTACAAAGATGACCCTTCAACGTTGTGTGTATTAACTGCGGAGCCCTCCATTTCCCCGAAGAAAGAGTAGCAAATAAAGGTGATTCATTTGGAGATTGCTGTTTGTATGGTCGAATTGTGTTGCCACCTCCACAGTTTCCAAATGAATTGGTTTGCCTTTTTTTACGACGGTGGTGACGCTCATTAATGAGTTCCACAAACGAATCCGAAATTTAAACTCATGTTTTGCTTTAGCATCATTCAACGTAAGCGATGATCGAACCATACAACCTCTAAATGTGCAGCTCATTTTTACAGTCCCAGATGGTGTGTATTATAGACGGTTCAACCCTCGTGCATGTAATGAAGTGTGTGTTGTTCTTACGCTTAACGCCGATCAAAGTTTCCCGTCAAATGAAATGGTTGTAAAACAACGTGACAAAGATGCTGTCATTTTGAAAAATATCAACCATCGTATGGAGCCCTTTACCTACCCATTGTTTTATCCAGCCGGAATGTCAGGATATACCGTGGGTATGCAACTTCGAATACCTTATGCAAGTCGTCCACATCTAACACGACTTGAACTAGCGCAATATCGTATAGCGTTTCAAACAGTTCTCAACGCTTTACACTTTGGTGAACAACTTTTTCAACAATATCTCGTCGATACTTTCATTCGAGTTGAACGTGATCGCATCCAATGTATCAAATTTAATCAAAAACTATTTTAGCCGATCAGTACGCAGGTGTTACCCGACTTATCAACAACTTAGTTGCGAAACAGAATGCAGTTGTTGGTGAAAAAATAATGCTACCATCATCATTCACCGGATCAACGCGTTACTGAAATATACTGAACATTTCGAAGATGCAATGGCTATTGTTCGTCGTCTTGGATCGCCAGATTTCTTCATCACCATGACTTGTAACCCCGATTGGCCAGAAATTAAAGAAACAGCGCGTATTATATCAGATATTTGGAAAGGTGGCCGCATATGTGTATACAATCGAATTTTAAAAACGTGGACTACGACATATGCAGTTGCTGTTGATCATAAATCCCGAAGATCGAATCTATAATCCAGAAGAAATTGATGGTCTAATTTCAGCTGAAATTCCAAATACCGACGACCCTGAATTGCGAGAATTAGTGTTAAAGTGGATGATTCATAATCCGTGCGGAGTGGAGCTAATTCAAGATGCTACATGTATGGTCAATAAAAAAGGAAAATTGCAGTGCCGCTTCGGTTTTCCAATGCAATTAGACCCACCCCAAATTGGACCAAAATAATCGAGAAGAATTTTCACATGAACTTCCAGTATATCGAAAATATAAGGATAATCGCCGAGTTATATGAGGTAATCGTCATGTGGCCACATATAATGCTTGTTTGCTGAAAAAATTCCAAAGTCACAACAATGTTGAATTTGTTGGCAGGATAGGTCCGGTAAAATATTTATATAAATACATCTGTAATACATATGTGTGTTTTTTTTCAATAAATTGTATTTTTCAACAAATGTACTATTGGTTGCAAATTAATTGGTCTATAACTGTTTGGATCGGTTTTTGAGCCAGTTTTGTGTGTATTAAAATCATTTTTGATATTTCAACTTTTGTGGCAGAAGGCCTTCTGTTAAAGATTTGTTGATAATTTACCTGATACCTATCAGAGCCAACTGATTTTGTATTTTTTAATCCATCAATAATCTTATCTATATATATGTATATCATTTGGAGTAGTTTGTTCAAATCTGTCTAAAACATTATAATTTGTTATTGATAAAATGTTTGTTGCATAATCATGTTGTGAAGCTAATTGTTTGCTTATATTCGCGAATTTTTTTTTACTACAATACTATTCCGTTTTGCTTACGTTTCGTTTTCTTTTTTACAATCGGAAGTAAGTTCTATTTTATCTGTAGGCATGGTGCCATTATAGATTATTTCTTTGAAAATACTCCAAATTTGTTTTGGATTTCAATTCTAGACCGATATATCAAATATGACGTTTATTGATTAAGAAATAGTAAAGATCGAACCAACATGACCAAAATCCAAAACTTTCGTGCAACAACTGTTGCAGTTATTGCTTGTTATTCATAGATCGAACACCCAGGGACTAACAATTTGCCTTTTTTGTATTAAGGTACATATCAAGGCCAACATAAAAGACCATGTCTAAACGTTGGACTTTTGACTTCTTTAGAACAAAGTTTTTCATTGAACTTTCGTGCAACAACTGTTGCATTTATTGCTCGTTATTCATATCACCGAACCCAGAGACTGACCATTTGGCATTTTTGTATTAAAGTACATATCAAGGCATCATAAATATAATTTTTATAATAAAGTTTTAATAATAAAACTACATATTAATAAATTTTATAATCTATATATATATAAATAAATATGGTGTAAAAAATGTAATCGCATCAGTTGAGAACGGCTGAACCGATTTGACTCAATCTTTTTTGTTGTGTTCGCAATTGCCAGAAGATGGTTGTTACGAAAGAAAATTTTGAAAAAATCCACCGGAAAAATCGAATAAATAGCCATTTTCATATGAATTTTGTGTGTATATTTATTATGAGACAGGTGGTGCAGTGGCTATAGCTTCAGCGCTTGGGTTGGGAGGTACTGGATTCGAATCCCACCGAAGGCAACATCCAAACTGCTACTTTGTTTTTTATCCAATCTATTTATTTTATCTATTTATTTTCTCTATCTATTCATCTAAATAAAAATCAATTGCCGTGCGTTAGTATCGCAAAAACTCGAGAACGACACGACCATTTTGAATGATTCTTTTTGTGCATTGTCCGTCTCAATACAGTGGTGGCTTAGAAAAAAAGAAAATTCGGAAAAACTCAAAGGAAAATCCGTAAACTCAAAAAAAATCGGAACCGAAAGGAAAACCGAAAAATCAAAAAAAAAATAATCGGAAAATCGAAAATTGCGTTTTGTAGAGGAATTTTGTATGGAAATACACTTAACACCACCGATGAAAATTGTATTTCGACAATGATCATTCATTTAAATAGCCACTTCGGATTATTTTCAATAGATGGCGTTGGTTGCGGACTACTATAAATCTGTGTTTATTTTTTGGAAAACATGTTAACTGCAAAATGTCAATTTTTAGTAAATCGTATTTGAAATAAAAAATTGAATAGTTCTAATAATTCTCACAAAATTTCAAAATTAGTTTGCATTATCAATTTAATAAGACAGCAATGTATTTTTTTTTTTTTTCGTTATAATTCTTTATTCTATTCAAAAAGTTACAAAAACTATAACAAATAGAAATGCACAATATGATTGTATATATAAAACGAAAAAGCAAAATAAAATATAATACAAAATAAACATACACATATAAATAATTAAATGATGGATGCCTTGAGAATTCCCCTTATAATGAATTTGAATTTAGCCATTTATTAAAAATAAATATCTTAACAGCTAATTTGAAAGAGCTAATGCGCGTTTCTTGTTTAACTTCATCTGGTAATTCGTTGAACAAAATTAAGCCTCTATGAAATACATTTTTCGAGTCCCTATTGGTCCTAAGGGCTGTTATATAGTAGTTTTGATTGGAACGTGTATTATAATAATGAATGTCACTACCTCTTCGAAAACTGTAATTGCATTTAATTAAATTGTTAATAGCCTTGAAAATGAAAATCAGTAAATCAAAGTCACCGAGAACAGCAACAGGTAAAATCTTTTCGCTGTAAAGTAAATATGAGGAAGTTAGTCTAGGTAAGTGTTTAATAATTTTTATTATTCGATTCTGTAGAATTACTAATGGATGCAATAGATACTCAGGAGCAGCGGACCAGATCATGCTCATATAATTAAGATGTGATTTGACATGGGCAAAATATATTAACCATGCAGATTCAGAATTGACATGATTGGAAATACGTCGCATTACAAATAACATTGGAGAAATGGTTTTGTATAATTTGCTAATATGTTGCGACCAATTTAGTTTTGAATCAATTACCAATCCTAAATACTTAAAAAATGATACTTCTTGAATGTTAATATTGCCAAAATTAAAAAAGGGTGGGAAATTTTCTCTTGGTTTATTATCAAAAATAATGTAATTGGTTTTGTTAATATTCAACGATAAACGATTAGCCACTAGATAGTTATTGATCAAATGTAAATCATGTCGCATATGCTTTGTAATGGTATTTAATTCACTACTACTATAAACTAAAGCTGCATCATCAGCATAAAGCTGTAATTTACCAAATAGGTTCAAATTAAAAATATCATTAATATAAAAAATGAATAATAATGGACCCAGAATCGATCCTTGTGGTACACCGGCATAAATTGACGCATAATCACTATACATAGTATTGACGATTGTGCACTGAGTGTGATCACTTAGATAGTCTTTGAGTATGGTTAAGAACTGTTCGGTGGGTTTGAGTAGTTTGAATTTTTCTATTAGTATAAAATGATCAACACAATCAAAAGCCTTGCGAATATCAGTAAATAAAGCGCTGACGTATAATTTCTCATGACTCCCTAAATAAACATTGTGCATAAGATTGGCCACAGCTGCTTCAGTATTTGAGTCCTTAATAAATCCAAACTGATTCTCATTAATAATTTTATGTTCAATAAAAAAACTATTGATATTGTTATAGATAATTTTCTCTACAATCTTAGACATAGAATTGAGGACTGAGATTGGCCTGTAATTTGTACAAATTAGTTTACTTCCACATTTATGAATAGGAGTAACAAGTGCTCTTTTTAATGAACTGGGAAAAGTTCCCTTATAAAGGGTGATTTTTTTGTGGTTAGGATTTTCATGCATTAGTATTTGACAGATCACGCGGGATTTCAGACAAGGTGTCAAAGAGAAAGATGCTCAGTATGCTTTGACATTTCATAATGAATAGACTTACTAACGAGCAACGCTTGCAAATAATTGAATTATATTACAAAAATCAGTGTTCGGTTCGAAAAGTGTTTCGCGATTTACGTCCGATTTATGGTCTACATAATCGACCAAGTGAGCAAACAATTAATGCGATTGTGACCAAGTTTCGCACTCAGTTTACTTTATTGGACATTAAACCAACCACACGAATGCGTACAGTGCGTACAGAAGAGAATATTGCGTCTGTTTCTGAGAGTGTTGCTGAAGACCGTGAAATGTCGATTCGTCGCCGTTCGCAGCAATTGGGTTTGTGTTATTCGACGACATGGAAGATTTTACGCAAAGATCTTGGTGTAAAACCGTATAAAATACAGCTCCTGCAAGAACTGAAGCCGAACGATCTGCCACAACGTCGAATTTTCAGTGAATGGGCCCTAGAAAAGTTGGCAGAAAATCCGCTTTTTTATCGACAAATTTTGTTCAGCGATGAGGCTCATTTCTGGTTGAATGGCTACGTAAATAAGCAAAATTGCCGCATTTGGAGTGAAGAGCAACCAGAAGCCGTTCAAGAACTGCCCATGCATCCCGAAAAATGCACTGTTTGGTGTGGTTTGTACGCTGGTGGAATCATTGGACCGTATTTTTTCAAAGATGCTGTTGGACGCAACGTTACGGTGAATGGCGATCGCTATCGTTCGATGCTAACAAACTTGTCGTTGCCAAAAATGGAAGAACTGAACTTAGTTGACATGTGGTTTCAACAAGATGGCGCTACATGCCACACAGCTCGCGATTCTATGGCCATTTTGAGGGAAAACTTCGGAGAACAATTCATCTCAAGAAATGGCCCGGTAAGTTGGCCACCAAGATCATGCGATTTGACGCCTTTAGACTATTTTTTGTGGGGCTACGTCAAGTCTAAAGTCTACAGAAATAAGCCAGCAACTATTCCAGTTTTGGAAGACAACATTTCCGAAGAAATTCGGGCTATTCCGGCCGAAATGCTCGAAAAAGTTGCCCAAAATTGGACTTTCCGAATGGACCACCTAAGACGCAGCCGCGGTCAACATTTAAATGAAATTATCTTCAAAAAGTAAATGTCATGGACCAATCTAACGTTTCAAATAAAGAACCGATGAAATTTTGCAAATTTTATGCGTTTTTTTTTAAAAAAAAGTTCTCAAGCTCTTAAAAAATCACCCGTTATAAACAGTCATTCATAGCTTGCACAATTTTATTTATGAGATTTTGTTTATGGATTTGTAAGAATTTTACTGATATTAAATCATATCCATTAGCCGATTTGGTATTAAGAGAACTAATGATATTGTCATCTATACAAAAATTGACATTTGATATTGAAATGGGTACATTCAAATGGGTCACTATAATAATTGTTCCTTAAAAATTGGTTTTTATTGGTAACCAAATTTCTGTGATACAGAAATTGGTGTTTGAAGTATGAATTTACAGGATACTTTTTATGCAAACGATAAAATTTATCTCTAGTAGAAATTAATTGTAAAATTTCACTATTAATCCAATGTTTATTATTTATTTTAATTCTCATAGAGATAGTATGTCTTCGTATTAAATCGGTTAAATAAACAATTAGACTAGATATATCAACGGCAGTTGGAACAGCGCAGTCGCTTAATACTCTAGAAATACTTTGATGATCAATTATCGTTTTAGTCGCTTGTGGGAAAGTAAAATTACGATGAGCTTGAGAAAAATAATCAAGCACAAGAATTTTATGGTCAGAATAGGATACATCAAAGCTGTCGAGATTATACCTTTTTGAAGTTAAATCTGTTATAACATAATAGAAGGGTTATTGGACATTCTTGTGTAAAAGCTAGTTAGTCGAGGGTTCAATATAACAAAACCATGTGAAAGAACACAACTTTCAAGTTTTTGTGTAGGTAAATCATTAGCAAGTAAATAATTAACATTTAAATCACCCAGTATAATGCAGTGTGTGTTCGTGTTAAGGATATCGTCTAATTTGACAAGGAAAGTATCCAGATTGGCTTTTTGGGACCTATATATTCCACAGATCTTAATGTTAAATGGTAATAGTTGGTAACTGGTAATTTACTGGCGTAATCTGTGGACTCAGAGAAAGCAAAAGTTGAACAAATACTGTCATGCACAAAAATAGAAACGCCACCGCCCCGATTGTCATCCATAACGCAGTGGTAGGAAGTAAAATCTGGTAAATTAAAATACTGAACTTCATTACCATATATCCATGTTTCAGAAATAACCAAAACTTGAAGCTTTTTACAAAAGGAGGAAATAGTCATTTCTACTTCATCCAATTTGTTGCGTATACTTCTTGCATTAATGTAGAGTATTCTTTCAAAACCGAATGCCACGCAATCAAAACTGCTATATTTTGCAAATGATATGTTGATTTCATTGAGCAGATCTTGTTCTTCACCAGAATCCATCACTAACAAAGTATTAATTAAAATAGATTTAATTTATCTTAAACAACAAAAAAAAAGAATAAAAAATAAATGAAATGAAACTCACAAAACTCAATCACAATCACAAATATGTGTTACATTTGACCTTGATATTGGTAATAGAAAAATGGTAAATATTAAGAATAAAAATATAATTTGTAGTAGAAAATTCGTTTTTAATGATTATTCCGTTGTTCTGAGTTTAGAGATGTCAACTGCATTGCTGATAATTGTTGACGTTGTGTCATCTTTGTTGATTTTAACAGAAAATATGCCGTTGCGAAACCAGATATTACTAAGCACTTTATGTTTTTGTAATTGCCTCAGCTGATTTAATAAATTTATGTTGAATTTTGTTAATCGATCATTGATGAATAATTTACGGTTAACAACATTAGCCGTAATACTAGATTGTGGTAACAATTGATATAATAAAAGCGGCCCCTTAATACGAACCTTTTTAATGAAGGCATCCTTACAGCCCAAGTCTTTAAATTTGATGAATAGTTGAAATTGTTGCCGATTACTATTTTGCCGAAGGTAATAGGAAATAATAGCTTCGTTATGCAGCATGAATATATTCCGAATAGAGTTCAGTAATTCCTCCGCAGTAATGTTTACAATATGTGGAATACCGGAAATGATAACGTCATTGTTAAATTCTTTCTGCTTCAAATATTCAACTTCGTTCTTCAAATGCGTAATCTCATGTTGGACTGAATCGATTACATTTTTGTTTATATTAATTTGTTTCTTGTTGGCCTCATTATCACAAATAAGAATTTTTATGTCATCCATCACTGAGTCAAGTTTTTTATTTGTAACTTCATTACTTTTATGAATGGAAGAAATGGCAATTAGAAGATCCTTATTAGTTGGATTTTCTAAATTGAATAAACTATCTGCTAGCGTGACGGGATCACGCGTGGACTGTTTGCGTGTAGTGGGACCAGATTTATTATTATTAGTGGTACTAGCCATTATTGTTAATTATAACACAGATTATTGCACTAATTTACACAAAGATTTGTTAAAAGAAACTTAAATGGACCAACTTATTTAGTTATATAATTACTGTTCTATTATTATATTTTAATTTTAATTTGTAAATTCACGTGTGTCCATATTATAGAAAATAGAAGAAAACAAACTTAACTGAATTGATAATTAATTTACTGACGTAACCACCATGTTGAAAAAATTTTGATGAGTATTGAAATTTTTATTTAAGCAAATGAAATAACATAACATATTATGTATCAAATTAGATATTATTTTGCGTAGATTAAATGAAATAAAAATAATTAATAGTTTTATAAGTTATTTCGCACATGGAATAATCACAATAT
The DNA here is from genome assembly GCA_947310385.1 of Nephrotoma appendiculata. Taxonomy (NCBI): domain Eukaryota; kingdom Metazoa; phylum Arthropoda; class Insecta; order Diptera; family Tipulidae; genus Nephrotoma; species Nephrotoma appendiculata. The sequence continues at coordinate 273,717,668 of OX371223.1, forward strand.
AATTTTAATTAATTATTATTTTAATTTTTCTTCACCAACACCAAATGTACAACGTTCACTCTTTCGCCATCTTCGTTTGACTATGTATGCAAAAACATTTAAAAAAAATAGTTTTATTTGGTTGAAAATTGAAAAAATGCAGATATTCAGTTATGTAAAAAAATGGCTGCTTTTTGTAAATAAATAAATGAAGATAACCGGTTTTAAAAAAATTAAAATTTTCACAAAAAAACCGTTTTTATGACAAAGAGAAAATCTTTTGTTTCACAAGTAATTGAAAAAAAGAATTTAGGAATGTAGGTACTGTGAGACCACAAATTACTGCCAATACATTTGAATATATTTTTAGTGAGACCTCATCGTGCTAGATACGTCTATTGGTAAACATAATAATATTGTTTTATAAAATAAATTTATTGTAGTTCAAAATACATATCACTTCAGTAAGGTACATTGTACATACTATCACTTTTATAAAAATAATAAAATAAAACAACAAATAAATATATAAAATAAAAATAATGTTTAAGTTTGGTTTCTATCAGAATCAGATTCATCGACAATATACGAAAGGTCTTTAATATTTGATTTCGTTTTAAGATCGCGATAAAAGCTATGAAATATAATAATAAACTCCACTAAGTTTAATAAATCCGTCTTTTTTCATTCGAAATTGGTAACGAAGCGAAATTGAGGTGCTCTAAGTGGAAGTTCGCTTTTTTTTTACCGCAAGAACGAATTAGTTGCGCCCAATCGTGGGGATGTGCTATAAGTGTATTAGTCGATTTCTTTTTTCTCTCTAAAACGCTGTGGTCGCTATCACATTCGAGATGTGTATGGCCAGGCTCGAGAAATTTATGCTCTAACAAATTTATTTTCGGTTCGATCCACATCAGATATTGAAGCATTGTAGCGACGATGCTATTTCGGTTTTGTCTAGTGCAGGTATCACTATAGATTACGATATGGGATTTTAAATTCTTTGAGGTGGTAATGTATTTTAAAATGCAACATGCGACCTCATTTGCACCACGACCGCTTATGGTTTCATTTACGTCCATAATTTTCTTTTGTAAAAAGTAACGGAAAATTTCAAATAAGGCGTCGGCAGACATTGCTGCAAATCTACGCACAAAACTGTTTTTTCCATATCGGCCTTGTCAATTTGCTTCTTTTTATACGCAATTTCCGCAACTTCTTGGTGCTTATCACGTTGAGAAATTAGATCACGTTTTATGATTTCAGATTGATCCATCTTTAGTTGCATCGCGAGCCGGTCACACTTAGAGCATCTATCCAATTGGGACTTTTTGAATTTTAAATTTAATGATTTAAAAATTTCCCTGTATTTTGAATATGTGTCTTTTGAATTGTAAAACTTTTCTTTATAAAGTTCATACATTTTTGTTGAATTCAAACCTTCTGCCAAATATAATTTGGTTGTATAGGAACTAGGATAATGCGATTCGTAAGCTGGAAATCGTTTAATGTGCGATTCTACTTCTAATTTTTGGTTTAATGTTATTTTTCTACCACATTCCCCCTTAAATCGTTCAATTCCAATCCGGGCCTATTTTTTTTTATCACAGACGAAATAAATCCACATCTTTCATCGTATATATTCATAAAACATCTTTTGCAAATATCAATGTTTCTATACTGGTCCTTTAAAACAAAATATTTGCAGGTAAAGTTTCGTTGCTTTTTTGGTGATTTCAAATTGGTTATTCTACTTTTCTGATCAATTTTAATTCTCTTTGAAGCGTATGCTAGACGTTTTGCGTATGTACCCAAGTTCCAATACTTCTTGAACAGTTGTTTTCGTAATTGTGAAGTTATTTTCGTTCTACACAACTTCTTGCAATTTCTTAATGGCTTTGATTTCCGTTTTTTCATAATTTTTATATTTTTGGATACATACGCTAGTCCAGAATTCCGTTTCGGTTTTCTTGTTTTCTGGTCTGTTCTAATTTCAATTTCCAAATTATGGTTTCTGATGTTTGCGTCTCATCGAAATCTTCAAATTCGGTGTCACATTGATCAGTATAAAAGGAATTTTCATAATCGTCAGATAAAAGTAGAAAAGTATAAAATAAAGTAAATAGAAAATAAAACGAATCGCTGAAATCTGTATAGCAGTTTTAGAGTTACTCATCTCGCCTTGTTCAGCTTCTATCTCGAACTCAAACCTTTGTGCGTCATCTTCAAATTCGTTTTCGGACTCGTTGCTCTCAGGTGTTTGGGTCTCATCGGAATCGTCTTCGTAATTAGATTGAATTAACAAAAAAAAAAAAAAAACACTAGGTAAATCGAAATTTATAAAGTAACTAAAAGCATCATATGCATACCAGTTTTAGAGACCGCAAACATCTCAGTGGAGGACTTATCAGATTCGAATTCGGTCTCGTCGGACGTATGTGTTTTTTTCTGTTCAGCTTGCCTTGCGTCTGTTTCTGTGATCTACGTTTCATCAGGATCTGCTTGGCTGGCGATGCGTAATCCACATATTGGTTGCACTATAGAAATATATAATTTTAAATGAAATATTAAGTTTGAAATGATTATAGTGACTAAATTAATTTCTTACCAGTCTCCAAATTCTCAGCAGGTTCAATTTTACAAACATTGTGCTGCTGACCCCAGTGATTATCAATGTCAGTCTCATTTGTATCACATACAATAATCAATTGGCTTTTTTCAATAATAAAACAATCATCTCCGTCAGATGATTGAAATAATTGGTCAAATGTATCCATTTCTGTAAAATTTATTAATATTAAAATTGAGGTTAAGATGTGAAATTTTTCATTTTAATTTTCGTACCAATAAATTCAGTACATTTAATTTTAATTAAATAACTTAGAACTAACTTACTGTTTATTGATTTAAATAATTTCGAATTTCAACACAATAATTAAACTAAATCATTTAAATTTTAATATTTAATTAACTTTCACGATGAATCACATTATTTTGATCGCACAATAATGACATTTTCTGGTTTGTTGTTATCTCTATTAATTTTCGGCAACTGAATTTAATACAAGTTGTTTATCGTTATTTAAGCAATTTTCATTTCATAATAATAACACAACTTAACAATTTTTGATAAATTAATTTGTTTTTATATATACAATATTATTTTTTATAAAAATTATATAACTTACTATACCAAGTTTAATCAAACAGAAATTTTCAAATATTATAGCAATAACTAGATTTATCATTTTATTCAAAAAACAGTATGGGATTTTAGTAGCAGTTATTCACTTTTACCAAAATTTTTCTGGAAAATACAGAAAAATAAAAAAAATTGAAAAGTGGAATTCAAAGTAAACAAAACTTTATGACCATTCTGATTCATAACTTAAAATCACGAAAAATGCAGTTAACATGTTTTTCGAAAAAACCACAGAAATATAAGTTGTGTAGAATTTTGGCAATCTTATCTTCTATATATATAAAAACAAGTGCATTCAGTTCCTCGTTCTTTTGGCGTTCGCTATGACGATTAACAAATCACAAAGTCAATTTGGAAAAAACATCTAAATTTTTTCGATAGATGCCTAAGTTTGAATCGACCTTTTATTCACTTTTCAATACATTATGCCGCCTTTATGGTTGCGTTCGTTCGTTCGTCCTGACAATTTTTACGACCATATTGCTCAAAAATTACGATTCTGGATTTTTGTACAAAAGATGATTGGTCGAACAAATGACCGAACGAACGAACGCAACCATAAGCCTACCTTTAGTGTTGAATTCGATGAAAAAGTGAATGGAATGGCCACTCAATCATCTAACTCAAACGTCTATTGAGAATTGAGTTGAGTTGTTTGATTTTTCTCTCATCAAAATCAATTTTCGTGAAGATCAAAAGTGTTTGCTCGGACGAAGTAATTTGGGGCGAGACAAAGTTCGCCGGGTCAGCTAGTAATATATAATTTTTAATGGAATACCTCTCAAAAATATACTTTACTTAAATCTTAGGAATAGGTCGATCTTTACCTTCTCAAAAACTTCAGCTAAAATCTGTAGATATTTCGAGATTCGACGGCACAACATTTAGAATTTGTCCAATTTTATAATTTTCTTTTGAAAATAAATTCCAGTAGGAAAAATAATAAATTTAACAGTGTAATTTTTTTACTAATTTCTTTAGCGCAAACTTCACTATCATGTTTTAAGTTTTAACCACTTTCGTTTATTGTGACAGTTTGTTTTATTTATAAAATAAATATGACTATTAGTTTCGAGCATTTGTTGCTCGTCCCCAGGTTGTGAATTTTAAACTAGTACAAGAGAGTTGTAAAAAATATTCACGGTTTTTTGGACGGGTAACTGCTAGTTTTAAATATGTTCTTAATTATAACACATAGATGAAAAATATATAGAAGCAAATCACTCTGGAGTATTTTTGACAATTTTGATACATTTTAAAGTAATCCATTATGTGATAACATAATTACATTTTGTCATAAAGAGAGCAGCTAACGTAAATAGTTATATCTCTGCAGAGATAGAGACATTACAGCTAATAACAATGATGAAGTGGAAAATTGTTTACGTTATTGCTCAATAAAATCGATAAAAATAAATTTCATAACACTTTATAGTATCAATAGCATCATTTGAAAAAAAAAAAATCAATTTTACAAAAATGTACATCATATGAAAGAATTTGTCAAAGCTGCTTTATATTTTGTTGAACAAAATTTTTGTGTATGCAGTAATAGATCATTTTTCTCATGTTATCAGTTTGTACTGTGTACGTCGTATTGCTGTATGGAGCTATTTTTTTTGTTAATTTTCAATTTCATATCGTCTCGTTTGGAAAATTGGAAAAATTGAGGGAAATTGAATGTCATAGTATAAATTCAAATATGACAACGGACGGTGTATCCACATTCCACATTTGCGAGAGATTTACTATTTTCCAGGTGTCTGAATCCCGAGACGAGAAACTGTTACTGTAGCTGACAGGAACAGGATATTGCGAAATTTCTATGAGTGTTAAATATTTAATTTTTCCAAGAATTACGGTGCGCCCTGAAACTCAAAAACATAATTTTTTAATGTATTATAGATATATAGCCAAGATACGCGTTAGTCGTTATAGAGTTAAAAATTAGAGAGAAAAAAACTAGCAATAGAGACGGACGTAAAATAAAAGTGCGTGACGTAGAATTTTTTGGAGGTTAAAATAAAATTAAATAAATAAAAGTATTGTTTTATTCTCAAAGTGGAGTCCTCGACGTGATTAAACACGCGAAAGTCATAAAAAAAAATGATACAGTGATAAATAAGTGAAAAAACTCAAATGGTGGTCAATGACGAAGAAAACGAAGAAGCGTCAACTGTCTCCATACATACAAATGCTGCGATTCCACGTTTGCCAATGCCGAGACTGATTGACGGTCTAAACAGCACGCAACTATATTTTGTAAGGCTGGAATTCTGGTTCGAAGTCAGCAAGGTTTCCACGGATAATAAAAAGTATTGTTCGGTAATGGCACAAATTCCGCTAAGCGATCCTGGAGCTAGACAAACGAAAATCAAGCATCGTCCGAAATCAGTTTACTGAAAAAGTTGTTTATTCATGTGGCTGAGCTTGAGCGAAAATTCGACAATTTCTGCTAATAGACCGCGTGCGCATTCCAACCCCCGTTCAGAGCATCCAAATTGTTGATTTCATTGGAAGTTTGGTGCTAAAGCAAACGGAAGTCGCATTCCGTGCAATTTTGATGCAGCGAAAGTCGCCCAGTCAAATAGTAAATGATGCGAACACCCTGCGTCGGATTAAGGTTACGAACAGCCTAAATATAAATTCATTAGCCAACTAAAAATTTACGACAATACTACAATACGAACATCAGATTTTCGATTGATACAGGCGCCGACGTATCAATCATGCCACGCAGTCAGTCGATAAGCTATTTTGAACCATCGGATATCAAATACGACGTGACTTCATGTCGACGTTTTTAACACTGGCCTAAATTGAAATTGTATGGGCATCACCGTCGACAAGACGACCGAATACAAAACATACCAGTTGGATTTGAATTATGCTGGTCTGCGGGAACAGTTCAAGCAAATTTCGATGCTTCCATTGCCAGGAAGTGAAATTTCTACCGCTATAGTACATCGAAATGTCACGATAGGGCATCCTGTATGCGCTCGACTACGACGATTGGAGCCCGATAAACTCGAAAAAACACGGAAGGAATTCCAATTATTGATGAAAGCCGGATTTTGTCGACCATCAAGCAGTAGTTGGGCAAGCCCGCTTCACATGGTGAATAAGCAAGACGGATCATGGCGCTCGTGTGTGATTAGTGCGCATAAACGCCATCACAGTTCTCGATCGCTACCCAATTCCGTATGTGAACGATTTCGTTAGCAATTTGCAAGGAAAGACCATTTTTTCAAAGATCGACTTGCAAAAAGCTTTTTACCAGGTTCCAGTGGCAGATGAGGACCTTGAAGAAAAGGCTATAACGACGCCGTTCGGACTTTTTGAGTTTATAAGTTTATTAAATTTGGCCTTCGCAACGCTGCAAAAACTTTCCAGCTATTAATTCACGAAGTTTGCCGTGATCTTCAGTTTGTGATTTGCGATTGTGTGTTTGCGATTTAACGACAAATGTTGCCAAATCCGAATTTGGCCGGCAGGAGAACCATTTCATCATTTCATCGAAGCCATCAAGTTATTTCCACTTCCGCCAATAGTAACTAAAAAGTTTTTTGGCGACAATCAGCTATTATCGCAAGTTTTTACCAAAAGCCTTGGAAACTCAAGTCAAATAAATCACTGGAAATGATTCCTGAAAATAAGAAGAACGGTCGAACTCGATTTGTCCAAAGTCGCTTTACTCACTCATCGATCAAAAACTTCCGATATCGCGACTTGTGCAGTTCTTAGGTTTTTCCCAAAAAAATTTGATAAAGCGCAACTTCGATACAGCACGTATGGTCAGCAGCTCTAGCAATGTATTTCGCCGTTAAATATTTAAAATTCATGATGCAAGGAAGAAGTTGTCACTTCGCACAGAAACCCGAAAAAGCGAACGATCGTCAAGTGAGGCAACTCGATTACATCGGAGGGATGACCACCGATATCCGGTAAGTTAAGGGCGCTGAAAACGTAACAGCGGTACTTTTATCACGCATTCAAAGTATCCACTCGAGTGCGGAAATCAGTTACGAGGAATTGGCGGATAATCAAAGAAACGATACAGAATTAAAATCTCTACTGGTGGATTAAATTAAAACTTTTTACCGTTCGAAGTAGTTCGAAACGAGCATATTGCGATTATTCTACGTGTGACATTCAGCCATTTGTGACTCAAAAATTTCGAAGTTAGTTCATTCAGGCGATTCATGAAATCTCGCATCTAGATGTACGAGGCACGGTTAAATTGATGGATAAACGATTCGTTTGGCCAGGCATTCAATCAGATGTCACTAAATTTGTTCGAAGCTGTTAAAAAATTGGACGTCACAGAGCGACAGAGTGATTTGCTCACATTAATGTAGATCTAGTGGGATCGTTCCCACCATCTGATGGAAATCGCTACTATTTGACGAGAATTGACCGTTTCACACGTTGGCCAGAAGCGATTCCAATTCCCAATATGTCAGCACCCAATTTGTCGCAAGCGCACTCATTTTTTTTTTATTTATTTATTTACCAAAAAAAAATTTTTTACATAGGAAAATATTATTCTACATGATCTTTATTTATTTCAAACATCAACGGAAATAGTAAAAATTAAGTAACAATAAGTAAGTTAAGCAGACCTTAAGCAATTTAGTATAGACGTTTAATAAACATTTTATAATTAATTTGCATCGTGTGACTGATTATATTCAACAAATTTCTTGTATAGGATCGTTCTTAAATAAGATTTGAACATTGAAATTTTGTCATCTTTCTTGCTGTCTATATTAAGTTATTAAATAAAGTGATCCCTTTATAAAATATACTGTTTTGCGTGGTTTTGTATTTACAGGGTTATCCAATTCGAGGTTGATAAAGTAGAAATCTGTATACCGACATCTGTCAAAGATAAACGTCAAGTACGCTGTCATTTATTTAGTTGACATTCTGCCATTTAAGAATATGGAGCATTTAACAATCGACCAACGCGTTAAAATTATTAAATCTGCTGATGCTGATTTTTCGAACAAAATTTTCTTCAGTGGTGAAGCTCATTTTTCGCTTGGTGGATACGTTAATAAGCAAAACTGTAGAATTTGGGGCTCAGAAAATCCACAATTGATTGTAGAGAAGCCATTACACCCGGAAAAAGTCACTGTTTGGTGCGCATTGTGGTCTGGTGGTGTGATTGGGCCGTATTTTTTTCAGAACAACCATGGACGAACCGTTACCGTCAATTCTGAGCGCTATGGCCGCATGTTAACCGATTATTTTTTTAAATAAAAAAATCGAAGATTATGATCTTGACGATATGTGGTTCCAGCAGGATGGAGCAACCAGTCACGTAACACGAGCAAATCGAGATCTTTTGCAAGAGAAATTTCCTGCACGTTTGATTTCGCGATTGGCTGATGTCAATTGGCCTCCAAGATCCTGTGATTTAACGCCTTTGGATTTCTTTTTGTGGGGCTACGCGAAAGATCGTGTTTACGCAAACAATCCTCAAACTCTTGACGAATTGAAAACTAATATTCGTAAGGTAATGGCCGAGATACCGCCCGAAATGTGCCGAAAAGTCATTGAAAATTACCTCAAAAGAATCAAGGCCTGTAAGAAGTCCCGTGGAGGACATTTGAATGATATCTTGTTTAACTAAAAATGGCAAGGATCAATCTGTAAAATGAAATAAAAATTACAATATATTCCGAATATTTTGCGTGTTTTTTTTAAGTTTACTTTATCAAGCTTGAATTGGATAACCCTTTATAATAAGGAAGACGATAATTAAGAGAAGCACGGGTTAATTTGTACGTCACAGAAACGTTTGTAGATCACTCAACATTATTTTCATAAGACCGTGTCTGATTTTATAAATCCTCATAATAACGGGTGATTTTTTAAGAGCTTGAGAACTTTTTTTAAAAAAAAAACGCATAAAATTTGCAAAATCTCATCGGTTCTTTATTTGAAACGTTAGATTGGTCCATGACATTTACTTTTTGAAGATAATTTCATTTAAATGTTGACCGCGGCTGCGTCTTAGGTGGTCCATTCGGAAAGTCCAATTTTGGGCAACTTTTTCGAGCATTTCGGCCGGAATAGTCCGAATTTCTTCGGAAATGTTGTCTTCCAAAACTGGAATAGTTGCTGGCTTATTTCTGTAGACTTTAGACTTGACGTAGCCCCACAAAAAATAGTCTAAAGGCGTCAAATCGCATGATCTTGGTGGCCAACTTACCGGGCCATTTCTTGAGATGAATTGTTCTCCGAAGTTTTCCCTCAAAATGGCCATAGAATCGCGAGCTGTGTGGCATGTAGCGCCATCTTGTTGAAACCACATGTCAACTAAGTTCAGTTCTTCCATTTTTGGCAACAAAAAGTTTGTTAGCATCGAACGATAGCGATCGCCATTCACCGTAACGTTGCGTCCAACAGCATCTTTGAAAAAATACGGTCCAATGATTCCACCAGCGTACAAACCACACCAAACAGTGCATTTTTCGGGATGCATGGGCAGTTCTTGAACGGCTTCTGGTTGCTCTTCACTCCAAATGCGGCAATTTTGCTTATTTACGTAGCCATTCAACCAGAAATGAGCCTCATCGCTGAACAAAATTTGTCGATAAAAAAGCGGATTTTCTGCCAACTTTTCTAGGGCCCATTCACTGAAAATTCGACGTTGTGGCAGATCGTTCGGCTTCAGTTCTTGCAGGAGCTGTATTTTATACGGTTTTACACCAAGATCTTTGCGTAAAATCTTCCATGTCGTCGAATAACACAAACCCAATTGCTGCGAACGGCGACGAATCGACATTTCACGGTCTTCAGCAACACTCTCAGAAACAGACGCAATATTCTCTTCTGTACGCACTGTACGCATTCGTGTGGTTGGTTTAATGTCCAATAAAGTAAACTGAGTGCGAAACTTGGTCACAATCGCATTAATTGTTTGCTCACTTGGTCGATTATGTAGACCATAAATCGGACGTAAATCGCGAAACACTTTTCGAACCGAACACTGATTTTTGTAATATAATTCAATTATTTGCAAGCGTTGCTCGTTAGTAAGTCTATTCATTATGAAATGTCAAAGCATACTGAGCATCTTTCTCTTTGACACCTTGTCTGAAATCCCGCGTGATCTGTCAAATACTAATGCATGAAAATCCTAACCACAAAAAAATCACCCTTTATATTGGTATTCGAATAATGATGTCAGGGGAAGAGTTTTTTCGTTATAAAGTAGTATACTTCAAGTCCGTAACGGAAATTTGTTAATAACTTTTAATCCTTTATTTTGAAAGATTTGAAGATTATTTAGGTATATCACTTGATGAACTCCAAATTTGAATAATATATGTTAGGTGGGAGTGGATAAAGCTGTAATATACGCTGTATCTCAGAGTACTTTAAATAAAAGAGGAGATATCCTTTGCTTAATTCCATTTATGTGCTGACTCCAGTTAACCTGAGAATTTATTTCCAATTCAACGTATCTCACACAATCTACCCGTTTAATGGTTTCGTTGTTGTATGTAATTTTATCAAATATATGCCGCGGTTTATGTTTTAAGTAGAAGACAATAAAGTTAGATTTACTAACATTTAGAGCAAATTTGTTGACTCCTAGCCAGTTACTTTATAGTAACTATGTCTTCCTCCATATTACTTTTTAATTGATGATGAGTTATTGAACTATATATTAAGTCAAAAATATCATTTATACATATTAAAAAGAGGATCGGACCCAAAATTGATCCTTGGGGAACACCCGTTGTATTGTTTACTTTGGAAGATTCGAAACTACCTAGTCGAACATATTGTTGTGTGTTGTTTAGGTAGCTGTTTATTAGTTGTAGCGCACTACCGGAAATTCCAAAACTAACCAGCTTATCCAACAAAATATCATGATTTACGCAATCAAACACTTTTTTAAGTCTAGAAATAAGCATGACGTAGCATGTTTAGCTTCCAGAGATTTATATACAAGTTCTACAAGATTTAGGGCTGCAGCAGCTGTGCTGGGGTTTGCAGGGAAGCCATACTGATTGACGTTAACTAGGTCTTTAAACTACGGGTAAAACAGAGATTGGACGGTAATTTTTAAGCATGCAGGAATCACCAGTTTTAAAGATAGGCGTGACGCGAGCAATTTTTAGAAATGCTGGAAAATTCTCTACTTCGAGACATTCGTTAATATACGTGGTATACAATGGAATAACCTTGTGACCCAATTTTTTTACCAGCAGTGTAGAAATACAGTCATATCCAGGTGAGCATTTTGAATTTAATTTATTCACTAGGATGGCGGTTTCATCATTAGTAATAAAAAGGACAGTCGTTAGACCTCTTCTAATCACTCGTGAAACGGGAACGTAATAATGTGGCATTAGTGAGCTCGAAATTTGTAATCCTATATCCGTAAAGAATTCATTGGCCCATGCCACACGTAAAAAAAAAATGCGGCATTTTTCTTCGTTTCTTTCCCCGTTTACCTATGATACAAGTTTTAATTGCGACTTAAACAAATTTTCTGTTCAACCACACAACTCAAACATAAATGAAATAAAAAATATTTCAAGGACATTTTTGACTCATTTTAGTTAAAATTTTATTTAAGAGAGAGCAGAACAAAGCATTGGTAGAAAAAAAAATGCCGAAATAGAAAAAATGCTCGTGTGGCATGGGACATTTAGCATATTTGCAACTCGAAGCTGGTTCGAAATCAGTATGCCATTTATTTTCAGACTGATATTAGAATTTTGATTGTTTCTGTTTCGCACAGAGGGGTCATTAGTCAATATTTCATTGACCAAACTCCACATTTGTTTAGGTTTAGTTATGTTATTTTCGAATTTCGTGGTGTAATAATTTTTTTTCGTATTCCTAATTAGTTTTTTTAGTTGCGTATTTAAACTCTTGAAATTCGTAGCAAAATCTAAATTAACCGGATATTTCTTTTGTAGTTTATAGTATGGTTTTTTATATGCTGATGTTTTTATTTTGGTAGTAACATTTTGAGTATATTCTTTAATCGCAGTTGTAATAGAAGAGTACAATAATAAAAAGTCGTAATTGGGTCCTAGCGAATACTTATCTAAGATCGACTTTAGGACACTCTCGTAATTAACAATTCTTTGAGATTGTGTTAAATAAATAGTCCTTTTTGTTAAAACATATTTTTTAATGAAGTATCGATGGTCACTGAGACTAGTTCTCCATAGTATATGTATATAAAAAGTTTCACAAACGTTCGATAAAATATGATCTATAATCGTTTTGGATGTCGCATTAATCCTAGTCGCAAATAAATCGTTTATATTATTTATAATATAGTAACTATTTAACAGCAGGGTGGATTTATAGTTGTACAATGAACTGTTGGTGTCAGCTAATAAGTTAGTATTAAAGTCACCGATAATGATTTGGGTTTTATTTGAAGTATTACTTAAGGACAATAGATTATCGAGAAATAACAAGAAGCTATTCAATGAAGTATGCGGTGGTTTGTAGATACCAATTAAGGATATATTTATTTTTTTTTAGAATAAATTACTATACTTTCATTTTCATCACAAGTTTCAGAATCCTCTAACAAAAAATCGAGATGCCGATAAGTAAATATTGAGACACCTCCACCAATCCGTTGTTCACGCGTATTATGATAACCAAAATAATTGTTAGGATTAATGAAGTTTGTCTCTGATTTAAACATAAAAGTCTCAGTTACCACAATAATATCTATGAAACAAATTCTATGAAACAGCACTAAGGCGCTTACTAGATTTCAAATCAAAATTTATGATCCAAAATAAAATTTGGATCAGGTTTTTCATATAAAATTTGAACTGATCCGGATTAATGGGTGTCATGAAATACAGCTAATATTTCAAGCTCAGTTACCTTATTTTGAAGTCGATTTATATTTACATAAACTATATTTAGGCTTAATGCATTATTTATGGCCTTTACAAACTGTGAGAAATTTAAAGGATGTTTATTTGCTTTGAAGTCTGTTGAACTATTGTATTGAGCCATTATAACAAAACTATTGTTATAAAATACAAGGAAAATAAATAATAAGATTAATATGAACTGTTAGAAGTAAACTAATTAATAGTTACGGAACAGATGCGATCCTATTCTGAAAACGATTTATTTTATTTTGCCTACATCATGTGTTGTCCAAATAATTTTCGGTTGATCATCTTCGTTGACCTTTACGCAAACGTTGTTGTGGCGAAACCAACAGTATTTGATGATTTTCCGCTTTTTTAAGTCCAAGAGTAGTTACATAATTTGTTGGTTCATGGGAGTGAGTTTATCTCGCAAATTAATTGTAAGTTCACCGTTGGGCAACGATGGATAAATCTTTTTTAATTTAAGCGGGCCATTAGTTCTCACTTGATCCATAGTTGTCTTTTTAGCTTCACCACTTTTAAATTTTATGATTAACTGTTTGAAATTCCCATTGCCGGTGGGGCCACTACGCTTAACGGTAAAAGTCTTCAAGCAGGAGGACTCTATATTTTCGATGCCAAATTTATATATATGCTGTCCAATTTTGAAATAATATCATCTTTGTCTTTTACATTATTGGGGAATCTGGATATAAGCAGTTCTCGTTCCAAATTGCATTGTTTCAAGTAGTTTACTTCAGACTGAAGGCTACTGAAGGCTATTATTTATGCCAGAAATATCAGTCTTAAATTCATTTTTAAAGTTCTCAAGAAGTCGTTTGGAGAGAACGACACTCTCCGTTATGTAAATTATTTTTACCTTTTGCATATTTTTATAATGCACGTTTTTGTTATAATTACATTTATATAAATGAAACAACTAACACTTGAGTTTGGTATGACTGTACTGGAGATATGTATTATTATATTTATCTACAGAAGCGTAGGTAAGATTGTTGCACAGAAATTTCGCCACGAGGATTATGTTGCGGCACTATTACGCGGTTACTATACAACGATATGTGACAGCAAACCACAGATAACATTAATATTCCTAGTATGTGATAATTGTAACACAATATACAGTTAGTATAGAAACAGGAACACACAATATTGAAAATTATACTCCACTTCACAACTGTTTATCTGCGACACTATTAGAAGTTCGTATTAGCTGTTTTCTTATTATCAAAACTTTATCACTTTCTGCATCTTATTTCAATGTAAGAGTATATTATGCGTGTTTACCCGGGCATTTCATTAGCGTCCGAAATATACTGTATTTATTTGCACAACAATTCAATTTTCCACTAATTATTTCAAGTTAGCTTGTCTATATACACAAATTACACATATTTAGTACATTTTTATTATTCCATTTAATCTCACTGATAATTATTTCTCATTTTAATTTAGCGATAATTATTTATTTATTTTTTATTCTTCCTTGCATCAATTTCTTTTCATTTTTTTTTTAAAGACAATAAGCACAGCAGCAAATGCACAACTTTACTCTATCGCCATTGAAAGCAGATTAAGAATCATTTCGGGGCGGATAGCAAAATTTTGTGTGCCAAAAGCAATCACTACCGACCAAGGTGCTGCGACTGTCTAAGCGCGAAGCGATCGCTTTAAGCCAGCGTATCTGCCGACAAACAATATAGTGACAGGTATGGCACCGACAGGTCCAAATCACGCAACGAAAGTGAGACCGACAACAAAAGGAGAAACAATTAACGAACCAGCTACTAGTACTACGGTACCAGAGTCGACGAAAGTTACTCGATCCGGTCCACATTTGCATTTTCCGTGTAGATTTAAATAAACACCGACTTTTGTCTAGCCCGCGGGTACTGTAGCAAAGATACGTTAGTCATTACAAATTCAAATTATCAAAAGGCTGAGCAACCTGCAATAAAAATATCAACAGTGGAAAATTACAAAAATTCCAATAAAAACATAAAAAAACAAAAATTAGAGAGAGTTTTTCTATCTCTATCTGCCCCTATATTCCATCAAGGGATTTGGCCGCCTCAAATGAGGTTTCATAATCATTTTTTCATTTTGGATAATGAGTGATTAATTCATTGATCCTACCGGGAATGACCACTTTGCCACCGGGGCGACTCGCCCCCAAATAAAAGGTCGTGCTGTATAATTTTTTGGAGGTTAAACTTAAAATAAAATAAAATCAAAATAAAATTAAATAAATAAAAATATTGTTTTAATCCTAAAGTTACTATTTTAAAAAATGTGAAAATACATCAAAAAAGTTTAATCAGACAAATGTTAAAGTGCTCTGAACAAAATCATTATTTCTAAACACTGTCAAAGCAGTCAGTAGGCAGTTGACTGCTCCGTTTCAGCTGTTTTTATATAGAAGGCACCATTGTTGCATTTGCTCCGGGTGCATTATAAATATGGTATGGGTGCATTATAAATATGGATTTAGTTAGAGCCAAAATTATCCTTAATTTAATATCGGCCAACCAGACTATATTTTTAAATTTTACAGAAAACCGCTTAAAAAATTTACAAATAAAATCAAGATATGCAAATTTATGTGCGAATATATCGTATTAGATAACAAAAATGTGGTAACAAGGGGAAGTAAAAAACAAAAAAAAAATTGAATTTAACACGTGAAAGTTTTTCAATTTATGATTATGCCAGTTTTTGCATATCTTGTTGTGTTACAACAAGTGGTGTGTAGAACATACGTACATATATGACTATCAGCGTATGTTGTTCAAATTTTTTATTTTACTTCGTATACCTTAGTGAATTGATGAAGAAAATTATAAAAGAAAAGACATAAAATAAAATAAAATATTGATAGGGAGATGAGAAGTGATTTTGTACGGAATGTTGAGAACACGAATCTAATATTCGGAAGAATGTTGAAAGTAATAAACTTTGTAAATAAAATAGAATTTTGTCCTTAACAAAGTTTTGCGAAATTTTAAAGGCGCGAAACTCGACTTTATGTAGTCTCTTGGGGCAGAAGAAACATAACTCAAGTAAAACAATTTTAATTTTTACATGCGCAAAAATAAATCAAGCATTGAAACCTAACGAAGATACCGGAACGTAAATTTTTTATGATACAAATTTCATAGAACAAAAAAAAAATGTTATATAACTTGCAGACCGCACCAAACAACAACCGTATGTGTAACACTATAGTCTTTATTAAATAATGTAACGTAAATATATAAACAAATTAATTAGAGAACCGTAACCAAACCAAAATAAAATAGTTTTGTCTAATAGAAGTGCCTAACCCAAATGTGAAGAAAGAAAATGCGGTAATACGATTTTCCTATGCAAATATAACTACAGAAGCGACGTAATTAAAAGTGTTAAGTTTGGGTAAAATCAAAAGAAATATGCTTTGTTATTATTTATTTGAATGACATAATTTGTTTTGGGTTATAAAATAAAATTGCATAATTATAAATTACTCGTTTTATGTAAATTAACTAAACAAAGTTATCTAAATCGAAATCATAAAAAATATATATTTATGCTTTATAAACAACTGCAAGAGATAAGTTACTAGTATTCTAATACTGTGTATAATTGCTATTTACGTTACGGTGAAAGTGCGAAATTGGTAAATGGTGAAAAATTCTTCAATTCACAAATTCATTCTATGGAGCCATAAGTCATGTTTTAATTTTATGATTTTTATGTTTTGAATGTGTAGGCTTGATTAAAACAATCATTTTGAGACACTTAATTTTTTTTGGTTGTTGTTGTTGTTAAAGATACAGGGTGTCAAAATTTGAGAAAAATGATGATCATGGTATTGTATTTATCGCAATAAAAAGAAAAATAATTGTCCGATAATTATGATTTTGGGCTCATTCTAAAGGTAAGTTAATAAGGATTTATAAAAAAATATAAAAATAGTATATTGTTTAATTCCTTCTGCTCTAAATTTCCCGCCAAAATGTTCTTTTTAAATTTTCTCAAAAACCTATTTTTTTTTTCTAGAAGTCGACAAATAATATTTTACAATATATCAAAAAACTAGAATCCCGTTATTTTTTGTTTTCTTGAAAATTTCATTTTAGTCAGAGAAGTATTTCATTTTTATATGGAAAGCTATATGGATATTTCTCAGTGTTTTGAAATTGTTTACAAAAGAGGTAGTTCACTTAATTTGTGTGTTTCGTTTATTATTTATTGTACAATTTTGCGTCATATTTAAGTATGAGTCACAGAATTAAGAGGTGCCACCCCCTGATTTACATCGTTTGGTTAGTCGTGTACCATAAATTCCTTTTCTTTCTTGGGTTATTTTATAAAAGACTAAATAAAATGTTGTTTTCCCCTGTTTTATTGGGGGTTGATTATTTTTACTTGACGCAGCGTACCTGTTAAACGATGACTAATTTTTGTGAAAAAAAAAAATGAACATTGTTGATATAAATAAGAGTAAAAATTTAACTTTTTGATTAGTTGACATTGTGAATTGTAGACAACATTTTAAATAGGGAGCACAATTTTTTAAAATTTGAAAAAGTAACAGTGTGTTAAACTGAGTGTAAGTTTATGTGGATAAATAAGTACTATAGTGCGCTAAATTTGATAATGGATAAATTTCGAAAGTGTTGTAAACCATATCGCGATTCAAAGTGTTCGAGACTTTCGAAATGTTTCGAAACTAAAACGAGTTACGGATTATGTTAAACAATTTAAGCCACAATCAGTTGAGAATCAAGATAATATGTATCTGTGTTCAACGTGCTATATAAATATTATCTGCACACGACGAAAAATAGAACCAGAGTTGTCACCAGTTGCGGGCCAATCACCAACATCACCTCTTACACCGCACATGATGCGATAACGATAATAGCAGTGATAGTGAAGAGTGTTATTTAAAAAATGTGTCTGTTGTGGAAAAAATGAATGAAGTGTTACCCTTTCTTGGAATGTCTCCTATATATCCGAGTACGTTAGAAGCCAGGCCAAAACATCAGCAGCAAAAAGTAATAGATTTAGCTTCAGTAACACCATCAACATCTTTGGTTCCGGGAATCGTGCCGCTTTTGAATCAGTCAACCGAAGATCAAAGGTAGGTGGCACTATATGATGAATTGATTGGTGATCTAAATGCCAAATTCGAAGAACTGGAGAAAACCAATGATAAGATTCAGCTACTTACTATATCGCCAAAATCATTAACCATTCAAGAAATCCAGAATGAGTTCAAGGCAACGCAAAATATGGTGCGAACCGCTAAAGAACTACGAGACAAGAATGGTCCACTAAGTCGTCCAGCAGCTAAAGTAGGAAAGCGAATAGGTGATGCGCTGAAGCAAGCAGTATTATCTTATTATACTGATGCGATTGTTTAACAGACGATAACACTAAAGTTCAAAAGCGGCTAATGATGTGTATATTGAAAGAGACGAAGGATATAAGACGATGTATCAGGATGACGAATCAAAAAAAATTGGATTTTGTAAATTTTCACTACTTCGTTCAAAATACTGTGTACAACCAGGTAGTAGTAGAACGCACACAGTCTGCCTGTGTACCATACATCAAAATGTAAAATTAATTATTTATGGCACCAAAATGGAAACTATTACCAATGGAAAGACAGCGCACTACCGGGGGATTGTATTTCAACTATTTTATGTGATGAGCCCACACCAACATGTTACCTTCTACAATGCAAAAGCTGCCCAGGACTGGATAACTTTAAAGAATATTTGAAAAATGCATTTCGGGAACATGGCTGCGAGGATGCTGAGTTAAAATTTAGTCAGTGGGTTTCATTCGATAGGTGCAATCTGGAGACCTTTTCTCAACCGTTGGATGAATTTCTGGATTATTCCATAAATAAGCTAAATAATCTGTTACCTCATTGCTTCATTTCACTTCAGCAGTTCAGCTTCTTAAAAAATAACAAAATTGGCGCGAAGTCTACGGTGGTGATAGTTTTATGTGAGTTTGCAGAAAATTATGCATGCCGCACAAGGAGATCATTGGAATAATAAGCAAGCGACTATTCATCCATTTGTAATTTACCAAAATTTGAAAGGCAAATTACTTCACCACACCTTCATTATAATAACGGATTGTCTTCACCACGATACTGTAGCGGTTCACTTATTCATTGAAAAATTGATCTATATTATCTAAAATTTATTATATTACCGATGGCGCAGTCATGCATTATAAAAATAAGAAAAATTTTAAGAACATCTTAAAACACAAAGAGGATTTTGGAGTTGATTGTGAATGGCATTTCCATGCAACAGCTCATGAAAAAGGTTCATGTGATGGAGTAGAATGGCATTTAGAGTTAGTCTCACAATGGAATACAGCAGTATAATAACCAATGCAGATGAATTATTTAAATGGGCTAAAACGTTGAAGACAGATATCAATTTTGGATTTTGTTCAGACGTAGAACATAAATCCAAGCAAATCAAACATGCATCTTTTCCAATTGTAATTCAGAAAGTATCAGTTGTAATTCAGAAAGTATAAATTGTAATTCAGATTAGTCAATTGTAATTCAGAAAGTATCAATTGTAATTCAGATTAGTCAATTGTAATTCAGAAAGTATCAGTTCTAATTCAGAAAGTATCAATTGTAGTTCAGAACATTTCGACATTCGTCGAATTGTAGCAATTTCACAACAGGAATTTTATGTATTGAACGAATATGTTAATTTACTTCATAGTTAGCGAATTTTAGGTAAGAATCACTTGATAGGTTTTTAGAGATTGCGGAAGATAACACAACTTACCATTGAAATATATATGTACATAGTAATAAATGAGACGACAGTATGTGTTTTGCGGTGAGGAGGATATTTATTTCGTAATGAAAGATTTAATTGAAAATATTTTGGGAATTTACTTTCTCAATTATATTGATAAATATTGAATTTTTCTGAATTATAATTAACAATTTATTTTTTTACAAAGCACAAATAATAAACAAGCAAGGGTAACATTAATACAAACAACTACAGAAATATAATTTAAATAAAATAAATAATTAAAGTAATAAACGAACTTTCACTTTAGCTACCAGCTACCAACAGACATGTCATTCATTGCCAAAGCGGCAACTTGATGGATTGAAGAATGTTGTATGGCACGAGCACAATCACCTCCGGCTACACTGTTCTTTGCTTGATCAATAATCCCCTCCAAGTATACCAATCTTTGTTCCATAACACCAGGACCTGTAACGCTTGGTATTCTAATATTATTTTTAGCGTAAGCCTTCACCTTTGACCAAATAGTCTCAATAGGATTAAGCATTGGTGAATATGGCCCTAGCCGCAGCAGAGACGCTGTAGTCCCATTAATAACTGTTTCCAGGTTTGAATGGCAAGGTGCGTTGTCTGAAACAATTACCAAATCTTCAAGTTCATTTCCAATGTTTTGCCAGTGCTGCATCAGTCTTGTCACCCACGCATTTGCTAGATGGGCGGTAAATGAACCTGTTCTCCGCTCCATTAAAACAACTCCTGCAGTAGAGATTGTTCCTATCAAATGGATGTTAGGGCCTCGTGCGGCTGAGAGAAGTTGAACTGCTCTGGCACCAGCTACTGCACGGCCCCTTGTCCGGCGGCAAAATAAATTAAAATTGATTTCATCTATCCAAACAATCTGTTTCCCTTGTTGAATATAGTTATTCAAACTTTGGACATAGTCTGCTCTTTTCCTTTTATTTATGTCAGAGTTCATAGTGCAAGGTCCATTACGAACTTTCTTCGTAGTGAAGAGCCTGCCTTCTAGGTAATTGCCTACTGTTGACACAGATATCGATATGTTGAATTTGGTCAATATTTTTTGTTTTAATTTCTGCAACGTACAGCTGCAATCCTGTTCTACCCATGAAACAAGCGAATCAATTTGTGCCTCATTCAAAATTCGATGTTTTATACCTCCTCTTGCTAACATTTTATGTTGCCCTGATCGAATCCAATGAAACGCGGTCTTGTACTTGATGTCCAACGTCGCAGCTAAGGACACCCAATCATCACCTTTATTGGCACAATTCACGATTCTTTCACGATCTGCATTAGTATTTTTTTTGTACTTTTTTCGTTCTGTGCTTTCAGTTGCAGTCAGAACAGCTCTGCAAATAGGACATATAGCATCCGGTACATTGTTCATATCTCTTTGACACTTTGTATGCAGTAGATGTCTGCATGGTAATAGCCTTATTACTTTATTCCGTGTCATTGAAGTGCAACAAATAACGCAATTGTCTTTAAACTCCATTAAAAAATATGGGATTAAACGATTTAAGTTTTCAGAAGAAATAAAACAAATTAATTAAAAAGTCTTTTTTTAAACATAGAATATGACACATATTTTTGGTTACTATGTTTAAAATGATCATATTTTTTATGTATAATGCTAATGCAGTAAAATTAAGTACATATTGTAATTCAAATAACGTTAACATGTTCTGAACTACAATTGATACTTTCTGAATTACAATTGATACTTTCTGAACTACAATTGATACTTTCTGAACTACAATTGATACTTTCTAAATTACAATTGACTAATCTGAATTACATTTGATACTTTCTGAATTACAATTGACTAATCTGAATTACAACTGATACTTTCTGAATTACAATTGGAAAAGGTGTAGGTTTGAAAATTTAAAAACAGTAAAAGGAACTCACGGTTTCCATGTAGTTATTCAAACAAGAGGATGGCTATTTGAATTGTAAAACATATTCTAATTCTGACGATTATGTTAAATTTAAATTGTAATTTTTAATTTGAATAAGATTTAATGTTAACCAATAAAATAAAATTATCAAAAGAATTTTGGTTTGAAATTTTAAATATATGCAATTAAATTTGAATAATAAATATTAATAATTTAACTGAACGGATAGTTTTTTGTAAACAATTTCGAAACACTGAGACATATCCACTGAAGTACAGTTTTTCCATATAAAAATGAAATACTGCTCTTACTAGAACGCATTTTGCAAGAAAATAAAAAATAACGGGATTCTAGTTTTTTGATATGTTGTAAAATATTAATTGTTAAATTCTAGAAAAAAAATAGGTTTTTGAGAAAATTTAAAAAGAACATTTTGGCGGGAAATTTAGAGAAGAAGGAATTAAACAATATACTATTTTTATATTTTTTAATAAATAAACTTACCTTTAAAATAAGCCCAAAATCATAATTATCGGACAATTATTTTTCTTTTTATTGACATATATACAACATCATGATTATCGTTTTTCTCAAAATTTGACACCCTGTATCTTTAACAACAACAAAAAATTAAAATATTTCCATTTTTTTTTTCATCAAGGGGCTATACATCCAAAACATAAAAATCATAAAATTAAAACATGACTTACAAAAATTTGTGATTTCATGTATTTTTAACCAAATAATAAAATTTTTACTGCTTCGAAATTTATTAAATGCGAGTCCAATATTCCAGAAATGGTTTAATCTTCACCCAACGGAATACCGGGATTAGTACAAATCAACTAGTAGAGGCTAACGAGTTTTCAACCAATTTTTAACCGTGTAAAATAATAAAAAAAAAATAAAAATTCGCTCATTTACCAACTCTCCTGCGTATTTTAAGATTTACAATGTATTTTATTATTCGACTATCTTGAAAAACGAAAGACCATCGACAGCGAAAACGGACCAAATTTGTTGCAAAAGAAAAAATTACTCTTTCACCAAGACAAGCACCGCATCACAAGTCGTTTGTAACGATGACAAAGTTGCATAAATTGAAATTCGAGTTGTTTTCCCGCCCACTGTATTCTCCGGATTTAGCTCCCCATTACTACCTATTCGCAGGCCTCGAAATATGCTCCAGGGAACGAGATTTGCATTAATTTTAAAGTTAAAGATAAATCGTTCTAGTTGATGAATAAAGTCGAATATTGAAAAAAATACTTTTTTAGTAGTCCGCCTCGGAACTTATTGACCGACGAGGTAGGTCATTTTAAATTTTTTGCCGCTTCCCAAAAGGAATACTCGGTATCTTTTTCTCCAGTAAGGCCACTAAATTTGTTATTAATGCATTCGTTCTTGAATTCTTTAATTAGTAACTTTAGTTTATTGAACAAAAAATTTAGAGTTGTTTTGTATTCTGGCACTCGACCATAAATCTGGAAAGGAAAACTTATAATTGTGGAATATATTTCATTAGCCCATTTGCATTCCACTGCCACTATTCTGGTAATTCCCCGGAAAAATGGAACTGGGGAAAGAATTTATATGTAATTTCTGTCCATAATTTTTTTTTTCGGCCTACTGAGAAGAAAAGTTTGATGTAAATATTTATAAATTGGGAATAATTTTTCCATATTTAAATTGCCATGAACATTCCCAATTTAGTTTTGTTTTCAAAAAATTTAACATTAGCTTTTTACTTCAGTATGCCGGAAAAATATTATTTGAACAAAAATAACATAAATTCTTTCCCCAGTTCCCTGTTCCCGGGGAATTACTAGAATAGTGCCACAGATTACTATTTTTAATATATTATTTTAAAGTCTTGCTTGTCTAACCTGTTGCTTAGAGCTTCACAGAATTTGTCTTGTTTAACTAGCCGATTTTTAAGAGAATTCATCGGAGTAAAGTTTATGTTAAACACGAATATTTCTAAACTGTAAGTAGAAAATTTAATTTTTGTGAATAGTTTTACAACTACGTTTCACACTGCAAATCGCAGGGTGTGATACTACAATTCTTAAACAAATTAAATTATGCAGCTCGGTGTCTACAGATTGCACAGAGAGCATTGTAGTCGTTTTAAATGAGTACTAGATGTAAGAAACCGATCTTATTTATCTATTTGATCAGAAATCTCTGAGATTTTTGTTATCTGAGAGAGAAACCTCATTGAGTGGAATACAAAAATTTTAAATATTTGAAATTATTTTCTCGGCCCCTACATTGCTCAGAGGTGATTGAAGTGGTTTTGAATTAGAACCTGATATAAAAAAAACAATAATATTTATCCATATGCTCGGAAATCTCTGACATTTTTGTTATGACACTCTATAACATTTGTGTCATTTTCTCAAATAAAATTAGTAACAGATATTTCCGAACATGTGGTGAAGTAAGATTGGTTTCCTACATTACATGCTAATTTAGAACTACTTCGATAACCTCTGTGCGATCCGTATGAGCCGAGTTAAATAATTTTAAAAGTTTATGAACTTTCGTATTACACTCAATGAGGAATATCCGAGCATGTGTATAAATATGATTTGTTTCTTAAATTAAATACTAATTCAGAACCACTTCGATCGCTTTTTGTTTCAAAAAATTTTAGTTTAATAAAATTCACTCAAAACTATTTACAGAATTAAATTTTTTTTACTTATAATTTAGAAATATTTGTGTTTATTAAAAGTGTTCAACTATTATTATGAAAGTTCAATCTTAGAGTGTAAAAATTCTAAACTTCACTCAGATTGGACCATCATTCTTATCCAAAAAATTGGAATGCCCTAGAAGTGGAGCATTAAACGAAGCAGACCCGATGTTTCATGCTGATACCACGACAATTCATCGAAAATGACATTTCACCGAACAGCAATTCACCGAAAGCGCCAATTTACTGAGGAGCAAATCACTATAACACACTGTAAACGTCAGTTTACAATGGTAAAACTCTGATTTAGAACGGATTTTTCGAGCAGTTTGCCATAGAATTTTTGAAAAATAAATGAATTTACCGAAAAATTAACTTTTACCCCACTATTGGCCCGCAGCCGTAATTTACCTTTCTGAATTCAGGGCAAAGATCCCGGTTTAGAATATTATCATGATCAGATGAACGAATACTATGCACAATACGACCAAACGCTGTTATAATACACGAACACCCAAGCAGATCAATTCTTAAGCGAAGGACTGGAAGACAATAGTCACAACGACGTAAACGTAGAAGTTGAACAGATAGGCGACGGTTATTTTTTAGGCTAAAAGGCATTTCACTCCCTTTCATAGAACACAGTGTGAAGAGCGGACAAATTTTCAAATTTTTAATCTATATGGGGTCGAACAAAAATTATTATCAAGTCAAATATATAAGAAAACCTCTTCCAAACGAGAAATCATTTATCGCAAGTTCCGTGGCAGGAATAGTGTAAAAATTATTCATCATGTGTTGTTGATCGACCACTTTGGACCAGAAAAAAATGAAATTTTTTATTTTACCAACCCTGCAATTATTTGGTGGAATAATTTGTAACGATAGTTTAAAACAACTTTGAGTTACAATCCATACAGATGAAAATTTTATGACAGACATAGAAAGCAAACATAGAAATAATTAATTTCGAACGACGAACCCAACGAAATTAAGTTCCATAATTGAGTTTCCTCTACCATAAACAGTCAAAGAACGTGGATCATTCCTAGGAATGTCTGGGTTCTATCGCAGGTTCATTAAAGATTACGCTAAACTAGCGAAGCCTCTGACCCAGCTCTTAAGAGGAGAAGATAGACATGTGTCCAAAAATATTTTGAGAACCAGGCGCGTTGACTTACATCAAACTAGAATAGATGCATTTAATAAGATAAAAGGGTCTGTTGTTTCCAATGAAGTGTTGTAAAAAGCCCCAAACTTCGAATTAACAACGGACATTTTGAATTTCTCACTCGGTGCAGTATTATCTCCAGATGGGAAATTCATCACATTTCTTTCAAGAAATGTTTATCATAATATGGGCTTTAACCTCCCTTAGATTTCCTTTACGGATCAAAGAAAGTGCGGATTGATATCAACCACCAACCGTATCCCAAATTACCCCGGACATATAGTAAATCCATATGGATATCTCTCCACCGAGAATAAGTTGGTCTTAACAACAATAGACAAATTTACCACACTCGCCTTTTGCAAACCCATTAAGTCGAAAGCAGTTGAGGATATTAAGCAGCCACCAAGTTCTTCACTAGTGCTCTCGCAAAGTGAAGGTTAACCTTCCAAAGCCACCAGACATGTGGTGCAGTGGTGAAAGCTTTGGCACTTGAAACGGAAGGTGCTGGGTTCGAATCGCACCAGACACAGGATCATTTTTTCAAATTTGTATGCAAGTTTTCTATTATTTATTTACCTTATACTAAGCGAATAATTCCGTATCGATTTACCAAGTCGGAATTTTTCCCTTAGTAGGGGGACAAAATTATATTTCTAAATTTAAAAAAGGATAAGAAATTTAAAAAAAATTATTAAGGCAGCCGGCGAAAAATTTTAGTAATATGATGAATTGCATAGCAAATTGTATTCCCATTACGAAAATCTTCACCGAGTTCAAGAATACGGCACCAGGAAAAGTATTCGTCTGGATTTTTGGTTTTTTTTTTGGTGCGAGAATTTTTTGGTGAGTCGAGTTTGATAATTGAAAATACGTGTTAAATAACATTAATATTAAGAATAAAATTTAATAAAATTGGTTTTGTGTAATTTCTGTGAACAATTTTCATGTGTATGAAAAATAAATAAAAGATTAATACTGAAAGTTAAACTAAAAAATTTCTGTCCGATTTTAATTATTCTTTGGCCATTTTTAATTTACATATTCAATACGTGTGTTGGTACGTGTGGTGGACATCGAATATCGAAATTACACGATACGGTTTAGTGTCGACATGTTGAGGAAAATTGAGGGCATTTTGGATTTATTTGCGGATAACGGCGAAAGTACCGCCTTAACAACAGGTGCCGCATTTTTTCACACACATCGCATTTCTTCGAAGGGTACCGTACAAATAAACGGGTAACGTATATGTTAAAGGGTGACCTACCACAAGGCCATTCTATTCAATTTATACCGGCAGACAGGCCGCAACAGCGGAAATAGTACGGGTGGCCTACCACGAGGCCATTAGTGTTGACCTTAAGGAAAGACGCCGCTACGGATCGGCGGGCAAGGACGCCGCAACCAACTCTACATGGGTGATCTGTTCAAGGTCGCAGGTACAATTCTTGATTTTGATTTTTTTATTATTAAATTTTTTTATGATTCTTTTGCAATTTCAATTATGTGTCAATCCTAAATTCAATTATTTAAATTTAAATTTTGTAATTTTAAATTTATTTTCAATTTCTTCTATTCAAATTTCTAATTAAATATACCTAATGGTGCAATCGAGCACCAAATATTTATATCGTTATATCATTATATATATTGCCGTTTTTGAATCAAAGATACTTTTGTTTAACAATATCCCATTGTTAAAATAATGGTCGCTAACATCATTAATCGAAATGGACGTATCAGATTTGAAACCGGACGAGGTCGAGGTTGAGCTCGAAGTACGAGAAATTTGGTTAGGATCAGCCGATTATATCGCGAATCTCTTGAAACAAATAGAAAACGAACGGGGCGGTGCAGCGCCAATCCCATCCAAGATGCATACCCGGGCGTACAAGCGACCTGATTTGGAGATCGTAAGTTGCTGTTTAAAAATACTTAGCGTACAACAAGAAATAAGTAAACTAAAAGAAATTGAAGCGGACAAGCAAGTCACTCGAGCTAATAAAATAGCATCTCGTTTAATTCATATATATGTGGGTGTCTAAAGCGCGCTTACGAAATGTAATTAATACACGATTCTACTATGCACTCTCCATTTTACCTCGACCAAAACATATCCTTCTCGGAGTCAGATTACGCGCTACGTTAATTGCTGTTAAATACTGATACAAATGAACTTCATATATTATCGGAACCGGATCGCTTAAACATGATTCGAGACAAAGTCCTCCATTACTTGAAAGTTGCTTATAGTAAAGCTGCTAAACAATATAACCTTCGAAGTAGCAATTAAAATTTTATTCCCGGATAACCAGTTTTTGTGAGGTCTTTCACCCGAAGCGACGCGACCATTAAATTCTCAAAATTATCTGGCAAATTTGTTCCTGCCATAATAATATCAAAAATTGTAAATGTGGCGCATGCTGTTTAAAACCTAGAAGGCAAAAAACTGGGCACTTCCATACAAAGAACATACGTGCTTGACTAAGGTTAAGTTTGCATTTTAGGCCAATTTTTACATATATTTTTCCTGGCTGTTCGAGGCTCTCTCACAGGTGTGGATCGTCCACACGTTTCTAACGCCAGCCGCATTTGCGGACAGCATTCCTAACCCTGATTTGCAACCTTAAAGGTATGTATGTCCTACACCATTCGAAAACACAAAAAACGGAACCAATAAAAAAAAGAAATAAATAATCGCGTGATGGGCAGAGTCGAGTCTAGAATTTTGAAGATAGAAGTCCAAATGAGTTGAACACAAAAGGTTTTAAATTAAGCTTTAAGTATAAAAAAAAAAAAAAAATAACAAGAATAAAACTAAAATCTTGTATTAAAGTATAAAAGTTATAACTTTGATTGTCGGATTAAAAATTGACCAACTTGGTGATTTAAACATCTAATCGAAGAGTTTTTTTTGTGATTTGATTCATATGCGGTGTAATCCGGATTTGCGGTAGGTTTCTAGAATTCCCCCAATCCCAACACCCTGAGTTTAGGCCGAGCTACGTATCACCGCCTAGAAACCGATACCCACATTTCTGTTAATGGACAATTCCGTTACAGTCTATATCATGTTGACCTGCTCTCCCATCTTTTCACGGATGACCAGGGACTTCGCTTTCACTGGACATATCATGTACGTTTTTAAATAGCCTGTACTCGGGAAAGCATTCCTGAATTGGATATTGTCTCTGGTATTCTTTTGCTGCAGCTCGGGCGTTGCCATTACATAAACCATAAGTAAGTGGGTATAAGCCAGATGGCTTATTGATACTTTGAAATGAATAATATGAATTACAAAATGTTTTTGTTTCTATGCTAAACATTTTGTTTATTTCGGGCTACTAGATTTGCTAAAACAATTGGTATATTTTAGTTTACCATTGTGTTCATCGTTTTGTTTTATTTCTGACAAAGCATTTATTTTAGAACTCGAAATTTTGTTGAGTGAATCTTTTAACAAACACGACCTACTTTGTGAAAAAAATTATTTAAAAACATTCTGTTGTGAATTTTAAAATCTGCATTAGTGTCGCATACTTTTCTGATAGTGGGTCAACTTTGGTGCATATTTAATGTTTTCTCGCCGGTGTCACTAAACATCAACAAACAGTTTTGGGAAACAAAAAGACTTTACAAAACCATTGTTTTTATTTGACATAGGATAATACACCTAGAGTCTACACTATGCAATTCTATGCAAATAGTATAGGCTGATAAAAATGATTTTATTGGAAAGGCGCACTCTTCTAGATCGTATTAAAAAAGGAGGTTAAACAAAAGACCTCGTAATTTTTTTAAATTCATTTTTTGGTGGGTGCGCTTGCGATTTCATTAAAAACACTAAAAGTGGAATGATTTTTGCACCATCAACAATTCGAAAAATTTTACATGGTTGTTTTTGTTGCTCCTCTATCACCCTTTTTCGTTTGATCGTCTACTTCTAGGACACTCTGCATATATCACACTTTAAATTGTATATGAAAAAAGTGAATTTGTTTATTTAGTTTTAACTGTAAAAAGTGCATTCATAAATATAGGTTCTAATTTAAAAAAACGTAACTTTTGTCAATATCTCTAAAATTCATAAGTTTCAAGGTCATGCAAGTTTACCATTGAACGTCTCTCTCGAGACTGAATAGTTTTCATTATCAGTAATTTTTTCCTATCTTGCACCTTGTCCGAGAAAGAAATTTATTAAATAACTCACCAGATTGTAAAATAAACGGCAAACAAAATTAGTTCAGACAATTTTTTAAATTTTACCGGAAATAACGAGTTTTGATAAAACAAAAACTTTATTTCATCAAAATTCGGCATCTCTACAGTTCAGGCGGATTGGATTCGGAAAAATCTTCATACTTGAACTTTTTCCACTGATTAAGAGATCGTTGCGAAATTTGATGGTAATTTGTGTATTGGAAGTGGCAGCTCAATGGGAGCTTTTTCAATATTAGCAATAATTTTGCATTTACAAAAAGCGACAGAGAATTCAAAGATTTAAATAAATATAAAGATTAAATTTTCAACCAACAAGTTACATTCGTACTCTAAAATTATTAACTTGCATTATCTAGTATTTTACAAATTTCTAAATTAATTTTGATTGAGTTTCAATTAGTAGATTGGAAATTTTTTTAAATTATGTCGAAACATATTACATATACTACATGCAATGTAATCATTACAATATTATGTACAGTCATACATACATGTACCATAAAGCAATGTATCATCGTTAAATACTCTGTCTTTTATGTCCTCGAGTCTTGTCGAAAATTTCAACATCATATTTTTCATCTTAAGTTCCGTATTTTCGATTCTTACAAATTTTTTGTTTTGTTTTGTTTTTATTGTATTTTCATGTTTCTTTTTCTAGTTTTTTGTTTTCATCTCAAATTGTAACATCTGAAAGTCATAAATTTTAAATAGAAAATAACTCGTTGACAATTTATAGCAAAAGCACATATAGCTAAGAAATGGGGTGTATTTAAAATATCAAGGGAGATGTGTCGCTGCTGGCGGAATGGAAAAAAAAATTATGCTATGCTGCTGCTGAGATGTTGCTGGTGGTTTTAGGAACGAGTAAGCATCTCACAAAACAACGAACGAGTTGGAAATTATTAAAATGAATTTTTTATAATAATTTTGGGGTTTTTTCGTTGCTGTCTTATTACCAATAAATATGAAAGTCGTATCACACAGATTTTCATAATATTTTGATAAACTTAAATATAGAATTTACAGTGTATTGCTTCACCACTATATATACAAATAATGGTTACGTTTATGGAGGGTGCAATATACCTTTAAGGACTTAAATTCACACGCCTAGAATTCACAATTTAAATTTATTATCACAATTTATTATCAATAAAATATATTTAACTTATAAATTATATTTAAAACAAATTTGTATACAATGCGGTAATATTTTATTCAAATTTATATTTTAATATTAAATGTCAGAATTGAAAGCAGAACGAAAATATGAAGTAGAATGGTTAGGTCAAATCTTGCAGAAGGGTATGAATATACGATTGCCATTAAATGTTAAAATCTATTTATTGCTGTTTAAGTATTTTGCCTTCCCGAAGTCCCAAATAATACAATTTTCAAAATAACTCTATCATTGAATAAAAACCATTGCATATAAAACTAGTTTACGACATTGTTAATAAAAACGTATCATAAAAATGTATTAGTTTCTTAAACAATGACATTTGATCTACCAGATGTTGCCATAATAATAATAGCCAGAAGCAAATGCAATATTAAACATATACAGTACGACGTTTTATATCCGAGTTATACCAATATGTCAAATTGCCAAGCTCTTTTAAAAGCCATAACACTAAAATCCGGTGTACAAAACAAATTCAATTTGGTTTTTAAACCGGAAAAGGATCATTTTCTCTTCTTTAAAATATTATCATAAAAGATCCTGCAGAAATCATATTTCTTTATCGTCGTGTAATAAAAATGAATGAAAATTACGAGAATAGCAAACTTAATAATTTTAAAAATAAAATAAAGTTTAAAAAACTATAAATTTGGATAAAATCAACTTTTCTTCGTTCGTATATGTGTTGGTCTATTCGAAGTTGAACTTTTTCAGGACATACGCAAACGTCTAAAAAAGGACGAATAATTTTAAAAAGTTAGATGGAAAATCGATAGATACGAATGATTTTAGGTTTGATGTGTGCGAATATACTAAACCCACAATCATGAATATTTCAGTTGATCATTTTAGCTTTCATATACCGGGTAATTTTTTTAAGGTAAAATTTTCAAATATCTCGGAAAATAAGCACTCTACGACAAAAAAGTCCATCATAAAAAATTTAATCATTCCGGAAGAGACATACATTAGTGCTAAAATTAGTACTTCTTCTCCCTTTCTTGTAGGTGGGGCGGGAATAACTTTGAAATTAAAATAGGAACTTCTATTATTTTTTATTGCAGATTTGGATCCTACACGGTTTAAAGTACGTAGGATTTCTTTGACACATTTTTTTCGATTCATAATAGATGGCGCTGTAATAACGGTATTAAATTTTTCTATGCATATGATTTTGCAATATGCTTGAATTAAAATTAACACGTGAAAACGTTTGTAAATACTCGAAATTAGTCTTAACCAAATTGTATTTCTAAAATTTGTAATTACTGAAAAATGACTTGCCAACAAACTACTATTATCGTAACCCAGGAACGTGTGATTAAATTTGCTTTCAAATAAATGATTTTTTTGTATTTTGTTTTAAAAATATCGATTCAGTTCGAAGATTATTTCGAAAACAAAAATACATGTTTGCGTTAGGCTATTAATACAATTCAAAATGGAGTATTTAACTGTACAAGAAAAAATTTAAATAGTGATGGTTTATGGAGAAGCTGACCGTAATCTTGATAATGTTTTCATTCTCTACGCTTCGTTTTTTCCGGGTAGGATTCGGTCACGTGCTTCATTTTACCGGACTTATAATTTACTACTGATGGAAGTGTTAAATCGAAAAAATGGACTCATCGAGCAACAATCACTGAGGAAAGTAATGAAATTGCTGTATTGGCTGCAGTAACTCTTAATCCTCATATTAGTACACGAGAAATAGCTAGCGATTCCGCATTGTCCCAAACCAGTATTAGGAAAATTTTAAAACGTCATAAGTATCATCCGCATCCTATCATGTGTCTTTACACCAAGATCTTCATGGTGTTGATTTCAAAAATCGTATAACTTATTGTCAGTGGGCATGTGAACAAATACAGCAAAATCCCAATTTTTTCGCTACGTATTGTTCTCCGACGAGTCGTCTTTTACAAACCATGGAACATTTAATCGACCCAACATGCAATATTGGAGTGTTGAAAATCCGCAGTGGCGTCGCCAAGGAATATCAGTGTCCTTGGACTCTCAACATGTGGTGTGGAATAATTGGCAAACATATCGGCCCCGCTCATTATTGAAGGCAACTTGAACGATCAAATGTACCGAGACATTTTGAGAAATGAACTGCCAACATTATTTACTTACTATTTATTTACTTTACTATTAAGAATTGAGGTTAGAATTGCGACAGAACATGTGATTTCAATATGATGTCCAGCACACTACTCGTCGGTCGCTGGATCGGTAGAGCTGGTCCAGTAAATTGGTGTGCCAAATCACCAGATCTTACTTCATCAGATTTCTTTTTGTGGGGCTATCTCAAAGTCAAAGCTTACCAATAAACACCAACAACATGTGAGAATATGATTGAGTGAATTAGAAAAGCTTGTGCCGAAATTCAAGCAGACACGCTTCTTAGTGGTGTACATTCATTTGAAATGTAGATAAATAAATGCATTGAAGTCGAAGGCCATCATTTTGAGCACTTCATTTTATTAAAAGATGGAAAGGCGAGGAGCCCCATGTGGGGCAAGCACCATGCTATGTGAGAGGCGAGTAAAAGGATCAGAAATCGACTACGTCCACGTCGTTGTTACAGCCAATTACATTTCTACAGGTAACACTTTCCCAGTTATTCAGATATTTTTAAAACAATACAAAAAAAAATTTATTTGAAAGCAGATTTAATCACATGTACCCGGGTTACGATAATAGTAGTTTGTTGACAAATAATTTTTCAGTTATTAAAAATATAAGAAATACATTTTGTTTAAGACTAATTTCGAGTATTTACAAACGTTTTCACGTGTTAATTTTAATTCAAGCATATTGCAAAATCATATGCATAGAAAAATTTAATACCGTTATTACAGCGCCATCTATTATGAATCGAAAAAAATGTGTCAAAGAAATTCTACGTACTTTAAATCGTGTAGAATCCAAATCTGCAATAAAAAATAGAGGTCCTATTTTAATTTCAAAGTTATTCCCCTCCACTTACAAGAAGGGGAGGAGGGGTTCTGATTTTCGCACTAAATGTTTGTCGCCATTTTTTTTTCGTAGAGTGCTTTTTTTCCGAGATATTTGCAAGTTCTAGCTTAAAAAAAATCACCCGGTACGTACATACATATATATATATACAATGTATAATAAACTTTTGCTCGGCCGTTCGTCGATGTCTTGTTTTTTTTTTGTAAAAAAAAACTATACACATAATGGTCAGAAAGTCGAGTTATCGAGCATCACAGATATTCGATCACAATACCCCTGAGAGGAACGAAAGTAAAACATTTAGCAAATAACAAAATATTTGTGTGGTTTTACAAAATAGCTACGTTTGGCGAAATTTGTTGCATATAACAATTGTTGCATGGCCAGACCAAATGGCTACCAAGCTTAACACCGTTGTGTTATAATTTTATTAATAAAATCTACGTTCCTGAAGATAGCAAAGTCTATCATGGGCTCCGTCCCTTACAAATAAAAGGATGGATTCTGCAAGCTTTAGGGAAGCTAGCAGAACCTAAATCAAAAAACGATTTAAAAACAATTGGAAATTTAAAGGCTAATTTTAGACTAATTAAATACTTTATTAAATTTGTTTTGGTCCGCTCGTTCTAGAAAAGCCATTAGGCTTTTCCCCTTCAAAGCTAGCAGAATCGAAATCTCAAATCGGGCCTAAACCGAAATTAGAACGGCCCAATCAAATGCTCCATTAAAAAATTTACGACCAAGCTTTAGGTAATTGAATTTAAACTAGTAGAACCCAAATCAAAAATCTGAGTTTTGGTTTGGAACTGATGAAACATTGAATTCTTTAAATTAAAAAAATCGGTAGTCTAACAAAGCTCAAAGCAAAACAAGAGCGATAACGACGAGCGATATCGCCCGTCAAATTAAAATACATAGAAAACATATACTGCTAACAAAACTATCGATGCTGCGACGACGCTGATTTTTTCGTTGTAATAAATTTAGAGTCTATTTCTATTTTCGTCGCCGGCAATACAATATTGCCAACTGTTGTATTTGTTTTTAAGTTGAGATTAAATATTTTGAGATATCATATTTTTGTTTACCATTTTGTGTGTTCAATATTCAACTTTTCTTATAAATTTATTAAATTTCTTTCTAATTATTAATAATGCAGGTTACCCTGCATACAATTTGTACTTAATTTCCAATTTCAAATAATATAAATAAACAAAACAAATATTTTTTGCAGACTGGTCTAAAGGGGTGAGACCTCATATGTGTTACGGCATGACAAAGTAAATCTTTGTTGTGATATTCTATATATCTTTCTTATTTTCTATGAAAGAATTTATCTGGCTCAAAAATATTTATCGAAACTGGTTTGCAGTTGCATGTGAACGTCAGACACGAATATCGATTGGTTTGAGTTCTAAATCCTATTGAACGACTTGCTCATGTACCAATTATGTAAGAAGCCTTCCGCGTGGTTCTATCTTCCGTTCGTGCCATCACCTCACGTAAACCATGATCTTTTTTGATTGAATTGTCTTAGTAATCTGTTTCTAGATAGTATACGGAAGATGCATAAACTAATTTTTGGGTAGGAATTGGGCAAATTTTAATTTGCGATAAAAATAATATCAACACAAAACAATAATTTTTTAGGAGAAACTGGAGAAAACAAAGGTTGCTAAACTTATTTTCATTTTAAACTGAACCATATTCGTCAAGAAACATTATTTATATAGTTTTCTTTTTTGATCACCCAGTCAAATCCAAGGCCTGCTACAGTATTACATATTTAGAATTTTATGGTTATTTAATTTATTTTTATGATCGATAAAATTTGCGGTTGGTTCCTACTCTGTTTAATAAAATACTGAAAGTATTTTAGATACGGATTCTTGCACGAGACATTTGTTTTATATTTTTTAATATTTCCTTATCTTCAGAAAGACACATTCGGGGATAAGGGTGCATTATGTTTTTTTAAAGGGAAATGCAGCTTCTCCAACGAGAACAAAAAAGAAATCTATTTCTGAATCTGGCAACTCTTAAATTTTTGGAATGTCAAGAGTGCGATCGGATAATTATTTCCCGCTCTGGCTGCCATGAGCGCCGACGTCGACGGCTGTAAATAAATAATTTGAATCACATACAACTAAGAGGACGACGCTGTGATATCCTTTGTAATTAAAATATAGTGAACCACTTTTCGATGGGCATCTAATGCCGTTTTAATTTCAAATTTATGTGATATTTTGTATCCGTTCAGCAAAGCTCGGCTTTGAAATGTAGGCATCGTCAAGTTGACACAATGCGTCACATGTTTCTAAGATTATTTCTCATACGGTAAATATACCCAAATTAAAGCTCCAGGCAAGCATTTGTATGTTGAGTTCATTGGAAGTCTTTTTGCAAAGTATTATTTAATAGGTTTAATAAAAGCATAAAATAATCAGCACTTATTCGCGAAGTTTTATAAAAATGTTTCTGAGTCGTTTTCCTTTATTGGTAGAAAACTACGTCGGAGAAAACCGAATCCATTTCTTTCCTCACCAATGCTCTCTTGGTGTTATTCTTTTATAATATTCCAATGCACAGAAAATACATAATTTTAATTATTTTCACTATTTTTCACTTACACTCATTGAAAGTATTCATTTTGACACTTCACAAAATATTTTAGGTTATGTCGTTGTTTATTGATTTTGACTGATGCTCTAGGTCTGTTTAATTGTTCTGTTGAAACTAAAAAAAATTTTGAAAATACTTTGAACTTGCGTACAAAGTATAATCACAATGCTTTAGCGAATTATTATGAGTCGCTACACATTTGTGAACCCCTTTGTAACCCCAAATTTTATTACTAGCTAGCGGAATGATTTTACTTTTACATCAAGGTGAGGTTACCAGAACGTTGGGAGTTTGGTTACATTGAGTTCTTTTAATTAAAAAAAAATTATAAAAATTCGAAAGCCTGATGAGACGATCAAATCTTTTAATTTAAAAAGTAAATGTTTAGTTTAAAACCAAACTTCTGACGTCTTGGTAACCTCATGCAGATGTGAAAATAAAATCTGGCTATATCATTTCAAAACAAAAACCAAACCAAACCAAAATTAGTACGCAAAACAAGATCAATTAATTTACTTACAAATGAGTTTACGCTCATTATAACTTAGCCAAAAAGGAAGTCAAATTTTTGTTTAACCACTAAAAATACAATGTTTTTTTTCAATTTTTTTTCAAGTCATAAAACTAGCTTTACCCCAGCAAGACTCGGGCAAATAAAAAAAAAATTAATTACGCGCCCGAGTCTCGCTCGGGCAAATGACTCAAGTGGTCAATTTGTTTAATTTTTTATAAATTGGCGGAAATGATAAGTAGTATGGATAATTATAGGCTAACTAAATGCCGCATTAAAAATGTTTGGGCTCCATCCCTTCCAACTATAACGTGGGTTCTGCTAGCTTTAGAAAAAGTTAGCAGAACCCATATCAAAAAATGATTTAAAACAATTGGAAAATTAAAGGTTAATTTTAGGCTAATTAAATGTCCTACTTAATTTTTTTTATTCTGCTTGATCTAGAAAAAGGCGAAAGGCTTTATCATTTCAAAGTTAGCAGAACCCAAATCGAAAATTGGACCAAACACGAAATTAGAACGCAAAACAAGATCAATTGCCAAACAAATAATTTTAGGCTCATTATGGGCTAATCAAATGCTCCATTAAACATTTTTGGGCTCCACTCATTTTTGACTAGAAAAATCAAATCTCAGAGAGAATAAAATGCCTCATTAAAAAATTTTGGGCTCTACTTGTTTTTGACCAAACTTCAGGTAATTTAATCTAAAGCTAGCAGAACCCAAATTGAAAATAGGACCAAAACCGAAATTAGAACTCAAAACAAGATCAATTGACAAATAAATAATTTTAGGCCACAGATTACCCCACACCGAGCCTAAAACTATTTGTTTGTCAATTGATCTTGCTTTGAGTTCTAATTTCGGTTTTGGTCCGATTTTTGATTTGGGTTCTGCTAGCTTTGAAATGATAAAGCCTTTTGCATTTTCTAAATTGAACAGAATAAAAAAATTTAAATAGGACATTTAATTAGCCTAAAATTAACCTTTAATTTTCCAATTGTATTTAAATTATTTTTTGATATGGGTTCTGCTAACTTTTTCTAAAGCTAGCAGAACCCGCGTTATAGTTGGAAAGAATGGAGCCCAGAATTTTTTAATTAGGCATTTAATTAGCCTATAATTATCCATACTATCTTGTAATGTTCTACTTTATGGGTTCTGCTAGCTTAAGGGACGTGAGTGATAAGTTCCAGATTTTTGTTTGAACATATATTTCGTAATGAGAATAGTGGAATTAAGACAGTCAACGTTGTGGAAGGACTGGTTTCAAGCAATCAACAGTTTATTATGCCGTAAAACATTTTAAAGACGCTGGTGAGATTAAGCGCATTAAAAATGCTGGGCTTTACTCGGTCTTTACGCTCTAGGACTGTAGTTGAAGGTCGCAGAATCCAAATCGAAAATCGGTCCAATCGAAATTGGATCGCAAAACATCATCAATTGACATACAAATAATTTTAGTAAATGCCTCTTTAAGAAAATTTAGGCTTCAATCGTACATGACCAAGTTAAGTCAAAATTTTTTTAATGGGGTATTTTATCAGGCGATAATGAGCCTAAAATTATTTGTTTGACAATAGATCTAGGTTTGCGTTGTAATATTTGTTTTGGTCTTTTTTCGATTTGGGTTCTGCTAGCTTTGAAAAGGAAAAGCTTTATGCTTTTCCTAGAACGAACGGACCAAAAAAAAAATTAATGGGGAATGTAATGAGCCTAAAAGTAGCCTTGTTTTCTTATTGTTTTTAAATCAATTTTTGATAAACTTATTCTAAAGCTACAGAACCCATAGTTTTATTTGGAAAGGGCGGAGGCCAAAACTTTTTCATATAGAGCATTTAATTAGCATACTATTAACCTATAATTATCCATAGTATATGTTGTTATGTTTTGTTGGATGGGTTCTGCTAGCTTTACAGTGCTTAAAACCCCGACGTTCCGAAGGTATATTCCGCCATTCTCAAGTGATACAATAATTTATGAAAATTTGACAAACAATTTTTTTTTAAACTGTGGAAACTTGATTTGAAGCGAAAATTGTAAAGTTACTTGGTTTAAAAATTGACATACGTTTGTATCTTCATATTTCAAGTTGTAAAAACCACGTAACGTGTTGAAAAAAATTGTCACCGAATTTAATTTTATTTGGATTCTAGCCAACCATTGCAAATAGAAGATTTAAAAAATCAAAAACAGTAATCATAATATTCGAAAAGGATGAAGTGGTTGCAGAAAAGAACATTTCTGTATAGCGCTCTGAGTCTGGAAAGAACAGAGAGAATGATTCTTATAGAAAGTGTTAAACAATTATATAGAAGCAAGGATTCTAGAGATAATATTAGAAACCTAATCTCAATGTTACCAATGTTGTGTCTCATGAACACAGACAAAAAAGGGGAGTCCCAACAATCAAGTAAAACTCACAAAAACGATGTCAGTAAAGGTGTCACAAACACAACCGCCACCAATAATTGTAAATATCTTCCCTCGGGTAAAATGCAACAAATAAGAGTTGAAGCTAATCGCCACAAGTGACAGCAATATCACGAAAAAGAACTTGTTATTATAGAACAAAACAAAACATCCTAGCGGAATAAAATATTAATAGTGTTCCTTAAAATGACAAATTGATTGATCTCCGAATTAAAGACGTTTAATAATCAATCCTTATGCAATTTAGTTTCTAGATTGGTTTTGGATTCAACTAAAAGTTTAAGAGAAATATGGTATCTGTGCATTCTGCACGATCAAAATGGATCTTGACCTGGAGAGAACTCGGCTAATTCTTAAATAATAATTTTAAAATATGCATCATAGGCCTAATTGTAATTCTTCTAAATATTTTGAACAAGGTTCTGAAATGAGTCAGTAATCGGTGCTGCTCGACCACTTCGTTACAAGTAATTATAAAAATAATTGTGCATGGGATACATTTGAATTTTGATACTGAAAGTTATGAATCGAATAAGGAAATTAAAGGAGAATATCGTTTAGAATTCTTTAGTAATATTTTAAAAACTCCCACAGGTAACCAATATGCACGGTTGCTTTTTTGATGCCTACACGGAAAATGCGGCCATATAAGTATATTTCAGTTTCTGGGAAATATCTATTTATAGGGCAAATTCTAATCAATTTTTTTTTCTACAAAACTTCCAAGTTACCCTCAGTATGACGATAGCTATTAGAAAAAGGACCGAAAGTATTGCTTATTTTTGGAAGTTTCTGAAATTTTGGCCAACCCTACGACAGTTACAATGTAAATTTTTCATTTATTAATTAAGAATTAGTCGAGCTCTCGCCGGCTCAAAATCCATTTTAATCGTGCAGAATGCACGGATATAGTATTTCCAACTAAAATTTATGTTTCAATCCAAAATCAATTTAGAAGTCAAATTTCACTAGGATTGGTTATGAAATGATCCTTTAGTCCAGCATAAACATATCCTAGAATTTTGTCCAAAACTCACTTTAGATGAGCACTTCAACCAATCCTATTAATCAAATTTCGTAGTAATTCGCTTAGAAATGGCGGAGAAAGACGGAATATTGTAAAATTTCAAAATATCATATACCGAATTATTTTAATTCGGAGATCAATCAATTTGTAATTTTAAGGAACACTTTTAATATAGTGCTGCCACTTTGACGAGAAAAATCTATCTTAAGAAATACTCCAATCGTCACGAAAATTCATTTGGGCTCAGAAAATATTCATAATAACAAAAATGCCCCATCTGATGCTCAGATTTAAGTAAATTTCTGTGACTTTAGATAAAAATTATTTCTTGCGTAATTGTTCAGCATATGGCATAGAGAATACCCATGGAAAATTATATTGTTCAAGAGTGAGCGATTTTGGAGCATAGCTTGACGAGAAAACCTAATCTCCTAAAAACTCGTTTTTTTTTATCAAAACTCGAGCGAATATATAAGTGGACTGTATAATTTTAGCTTGGCTCAACGATTAGAAAACGATGCAATTGCCGCACAATAATCCAATTATCAAGAATGATCAATAAACCACTACACGACCTTTTGGTTGCCTTATCTTTAACTTTATTTTTACACCACCGCGTTCTTAGTGTGTTAATTAATTAAAAATGTAGTGCACAGTTTCAAAGAGTGATATATATATATATATATATATATATATATATATATATATATATATATATATATATATATATATATATATATATATGTATATATATATATATATATATATATATATATATATATATATACATATATTAATAAATATAACAAAATGCTAATTTGTGCTGTTTGTTATTTGTGTTTGGTGTGCGTCTCGGACATCCTCCGCCCCGTTGAATCAGGTGATTCAACCTTAATTATTGGATGCGACAAATTAAGATCATCGTTATTTCGTTGTTGTTGTGGAATGTCAAGGTATCACCCGCTGTTGATTTATCATCCCGTGATGTTGTATCGTAGATTTCGGTTGGTTCACCTGGGTTATGAGATACTTTGTTCAATGATGATGGTAATGTATGTTATGGTAAGTATCATTCTCCAAATGTAGCTTCGATTTAATGTGGTTTGCCTCGAATGATGATGATCTCGGTTACACCCATGACCGTTCAACGGATTGACATAGTAGATGAGTAGTGGAGGTTACTGTATTGGCAATGGACATAATTTATGGATAACTCGCTGAATTTCACCCTCCATGGTTTTTAACGTGACAAGTCGTACCTTACCATCTGTGCCAGGATGTAGTTGACTAACCTTGCCCATTCTCCAACAATTAAGTAACGGATTGTCGTCTTTAATTAGGACAATTTGTCCAATTGCCAAGTTTGCTTCGTTCTTTTTCCATTTCCATCTTTGTTGCAAGGTATGCACATATTCCTTGTACCAACGTAGCCACAGTATTTGTAACATCTTTTGGACTGCTTGCCAATGTGACATCCGATTATATGGTATAGTGCTAATTTCGAGTGTTGGTAATGCAACCCATCGTGTTCCGAATAGGAAATGTGCTGGCGTTAGTACGTCTTGGACTTCAGGACCACTGCTATACAACGGTCGGTTGTTTAGCTTTGCTTCGATTTGAACTAACAATGTCTGTAATTCTTCCATAGACAAAATTTTATTACCGGTAACTTTTTGTAGATGCGTTTTTATGGACTTAACTCCGGCCTCCCAAAGCCCACCAAAATGTGGGGCATATGCTGGTATGTAATGCCATTTTAATTGATGTTTTCTAAGGACCGAGAATTCCAATTTGTCCGCATTTTTGATCACAAATTGATTTAGCTCGTCAAATTTTCGCTTTGCACCGCGAAAGTTTGACCCATTATCTGAATATATGTCGGTGACCAGGCCTCGTCTTGCCACAAATCGGTCAAACGCGCCAATAAACGCATCCGTTGTTAGATCGGTAACGATCTCAATGTGTAACGCCTTGGTACACATACAGACGAATACACAGCCATACGATTTTCGACTTTTTTGTCCACGTCCATGAATTAAGTAGGTTTGTAGTGGGCCAAAGAAATCTAAGCCGGTTCGCTGAAATGGCTTTACGAGCTCAATCCTTTCACGAGGTAATACACCCATTTTTTGTTGGATAAGGTTTGGTTTCTGCTTAATACATACATGGCACACATTGTCGTAGGATCCCCTGTATAGTTTTTCTGACTCCAATTATCCAATACCTCTGACGCATGGTATGCAACAAGAACGATGGACCGCAATGAAAGTTATTAATGTGTGTTTTGACGATTAGCTTTTTAACAATTGGATCCTGTGACGGTAGAATAATTGGATGTCTCTGGTCAATAGTTATTGGTGCATTTTCAATTCGGCCTCCAACCCTTATTATTCCAACCTCATCAATGATTGGATCGAGCGTTGTTAATTGACTTCCATTGGGGATAGGTTTATCGGACGTTAGTCTCTGAATCTCAACGTTAAAATGTTTATTCTGCATCACCTTGATTGCTCTTTCTGTAGTTTCACACATCTCTTTCTTGGTAAGTAACCCTTGGATCGTAGTTGCTGTTTTTTTTTGTCCAAATGTTGATCGCGCGGCAAACATATGCAAACACCATTATAAATTTGTTGAAACTCGAATAACATTCTTGTAGCTCATAGATGAATTTTTCCCACAAGTTTTGCTGACACGTCATGGTAACGATCTGCTTTCGCCTTTCAACCGATTCAAATTTATGTTTCTTGAAGATTTTTGGCCAATTTTCTTGCGATGACAATAAAAAATCTGGACCATGCCACCACAATCGATGTTGTTGTAATTCGCCTGGTGCTAAACCCCGAGTGGCACAATCTGCTGCATTGCTGGCAAATGAAACATGAAACCAATGATCCCGCGGTAGCAGTTTAAGGATTTTGCTGGTACGATTAGCCACATATACCTTCCATCTTTGTGGGATGTCTGACAGCCAATCAAGTACTATGCGAGAATCTGTCCATGCATACATTCGATCCTCTGGAACGTCTAGAATACGACCTACGTGCCGCATTAATTCAGCTACCAATAAGGCTCCACACAACTCTAATTTTGGTAATGACACGGTATGCACTGGTGCCACCTTCGTTTTGCCAGTGATTAATCGACACTCTCTGATTCCATTAGCATTGGTCACCAAATATACGGCAGCAGCGTACGCTTTCTCGCTGGCATCTGAAAACACATGCAGCAAGCTGTGCTCGTTGAATTGCCCTAACCATCGTGGTATTGCAATTGATTGTAATTGGGTAACTTCCTCTCGTAGCTTTGACCATCTTTTACGTGCTTCTGGTGGCATTGGTTCATCCCATGGTAATTTTAGCATCAACAGTTCTTGAAACATCATCTTGACCCTTACGGTGAACGGAGATAATAGGCCTAGTGGATCGAAGATTCGGCTAAATTCTGACAGTACTCTGCGTTTAGTGAAGGTTGGTGTTGCATCTAGGTTAATTTGGTAATAAAAATGGTCAGCCTTCGGTCTCCACTTCAACCCCAATATTTGTGTGTTACATTCAGATTGCGTGAAACTAATGGATGTCTCAGACCGTACGTTCTCATTGAATTTAGTTAATAATTCTG
Source organism: Nephrotoma appendiculata (assembly GCA_947310385.1). Taxonomy (NCBI): domain Eukaryota; kingdom Metazoa; phylum Arthropoda; class Insecta; order Diptera; family Tipulidae; genus Nephrotoma; species Nephrotoma appendiculata. The sequence continues at coordinate 273,761,935 of OX371223.1, forward strand.
TGGAATTGGAGCTCCATTTCCTCAGATTCATCCCGGCCTGGTTTAGCAGTTTCACAATCTCGCCACAAATACGCATAGCCTCCTCCACACTATCCGCACCACTCAACACATCATCTACATACATATTTTCCTTTATTGCTCGTGCTGCCTCTGGGTACATTGATTCATTTTCATCGGCAATTAACTGAAGCGTACGAGTAGCTAAATACGGTGATGGCGCCATACCATACGTGATGGTGTTGAGTTCGTAAATATCGATGGAATGTGCTTCGGTTTCTCGCCATAGTATTCGTTGGTATTTACGATCACTAGGATGGATCCATATCTGGCGATACATCTTCTCGATGTCTGCTCCGAATACGATGCTGTGTTTCCGGAATTTTATCAGGATATGATATAATGTAATTTGTACGGTTGGTCCAACCATCAATGTGCTGTTCAATGTTACTCCAGTTGATGTTTGAGCCGACACATCGAAGACGACCCTTAGTTTGGTCGTGGTGCTGGTTTCCTTTTGTACGCCGTGGTGCGGAAGATAAACTGCGACTTCTGAACCCCGATTTTTTATTAATGTCATGTGTTGGAGGTCTATGTATTCCTGCATGAATGCCTTGTATAATTGGTAAAACTGCGGATCTCTCTTGAATTTTCGCTCCATTGCAAGAAGTCGAGTTTTGGCAGTTGCATAGGACTCTCCTAATGATTCATGTGGTGTAACAAATGGCAGTTTTACGATATATCGACCGTCACCGTCTCTAGTATAACTGGACATGTATTGTTGTTCACAGATGTTATGCTCGATAGTGTTCCCGTCTTTGCTGTCTGGGAATATCTCTTCGTTTTCCCAGAACCTTGAAAGTGCCTTCTCTATATTGCCTTCGATCGTGATTGACATGACAGATGCCACTTGACTCTTACTGGCGGTTCCTGTCACGATCCAGCCTAACTTGCTGTTTTGAGCAATGATTTTATTATCCTTGCGTAGTTGTCCTTCTAATAACAAGGACCAGAAGTGGTCAACCCCAATTAATACATCCACTCTTGTGCTATTGGTTGGACTCGGATCTGCTAGCATTTCACCTTTTAGCTTATCGAAGGATTCATGATTGAATGCTAGTGGAGATCTAATATTAGTAATGGTTGGTGCTATGAACGCTTGAATGGACAGCACGAATTCCGAGGCAAAATGTGGTTTTAATTGGAAATGCGTACTGCCTCGAGTTTGACCCACTCGTTGACCACCCAAACCCATTACTGTAATGTTTGCTTCCTTTCGACTTAAACTTAACCTCTGGACACAGTGTTCCGATATAAATGATGACTCCGCCCCAGAGTCCAATAGCGCTCGGCATAATTGCCACTGTCCAGTACGATCCTGTATTTTTATCAATGCAGTAGGTAACACTGACATGCTTAATGATGTTTCGGCACAGTTCATTGACATTACTAACTGTGATGATGCATTCGGCACTTCTACGGTAGCAGGTTTCACCGGTTCTTCGTTGCTTCGGTCGGTTTTATCTTCATCACGTTGATTATGAGTTGTTGTATGGTTAGTTGCTGTTCGTGCAGCGGTGTTCTGAAACGTTGACGAATTCTGGTCTATCTGGTGAATAAGCGAATGATGTCGACGTCGGCAAATTTGACAACTTCGTCGTGATCGGCATTCTCGTACTGTATGATCAGCACCCAAGCAATTGAAACATCGATTTGAAGACTTGATTATGTCTATGCGTTTCGGGATTTCCATTTTTTGAAAAAGTTGGCACTGATACGTTTGATGGTTATTGGTGTTACATATGGGACAGCTAGTTGACACCGTCAGCAACGATTTAATATTTTGTGATTTGACCCCAGTATAAATCTTTGGTGTCCTTGTCTGCTCTTCTGGTTTAGATTGGTATTCTAAGGCGTCCGCTCGGTTTGTGATGAATTTAAGAAAAGCTTCGAGAGACGGGTAATCTTCTTCGACTGAATGTTGCATCCATAATGTCCGCGTAGTGTCATCGATCTTTGTGACGAGAATATATAGTAGCCACACGTCACGCTCCTTGGCTTCACTTCCTAAACCTTGCAAAGCTCGAACC